>JAYKKT010000065.1:21497500-22011310 GCA_036023115.1 Brasenia schreberi
GAGCCTGTATCTTAGTAACCTGAGTTCCAAATTTAATGATTTCGATGTTGTTGGAAAGCTATAGATGTCAGCTTTCTAATACATCAAGAATCAATCGATTTGGACTTCTATAGACAGAGTTATGAGATAAAAACCAATACTCTATTAAAGGGAAAACTACTGTGCAGATAGTAAGCAGATTTTAGTTCGGTTTTGCCAAATTTTACTTACATGGTTGGACGACCCTAAAATTCTTCAAAATTTTATTTAAGGTGTCTAGTGTGGGTAGAATAAGTGGGCAAAGTTTCAGACAAAAAGGAGGAAGCATCCGAAAATTAAAATTGCAGTAATCATCAGATACAGAGATGCTGAAAATTCAGATTTCGGTTTTTAAGAATATAATGATACACGAAATTGAAATTGCAACCACTCTACATCCCAAATTAAACTCACACGAAGGAAAATTGCAACAACTTTACATCTCAAATTAAACTCACACGAAGGAAAATATACATATTAGCTTAAGCATAGAGGGGGTAAGAAGTATAGAGTGTTTATAACATATATTGGGGTAGAATCATAATCAAACAATTAAAGTGCATGTGTGTGTGAGTGATGATTCATCCATGAAACGAAAATTCAGCAAATCTAAAGATTATTACAACTTGGGGGGAGGCTAAGCTCCATTAATACAACCCCATATTAATGAATTGAAAGAAGAAAGGTGGAGTTTAGATTGAATTGAAGAAATACTTACACGATTTTGACAAGAGTGGCCGGGATTCAAGAGTGAATCCGGCCACCACTCGTTCTTCTTCCTTCCAACTCTCTTGCACTCACCTTACTTTTCTTCCCCATACAAGTCATGACCCTCTCTAAAACCTCTTACCTAAGCCTCTATCTTAGCCCCAATTTCTCCCAAGCCTTTTCCAAAATTTTAGAGATTTCAAGCATTGTCTAAGATAGGGAACCCGCCCCACCCCTTGACCCTTCTTTGGGGTGGGTTGGGCCAACTCCTTGATTGGTTTTGATCCACTTAGGTCCAGCCCTAAGTGATCCCTTTGGTGGTGAGTTGGACCAGCCCCATGTGGGCTAGTCTTGAGTATGATCGGCCTTGACCAAGGCTTGAGACCTTGGTTCTTCTTCAACCGGCTAGGGGGCTGGTTTGAGCTCGATCTTCTTTGATGAAACCTACTTCTTTCTTGGACTTGGGAGGTCATGGTTGGAGCTTGAATGTGGCCTATTAGGCCTTTGGTGCATTCGGATGGAGTTGGTGAAGCCCTTTTAACTTGATGTAACCGGCCCTAGTTCATCTTGCCAAACCTTACAACTTGATTCAATCATTCTTGGCCGGGTATAGCTTGCATTCAATCACATTTTGATTTTTGATTTGATTCAGCTCCTTTTTGATATTGAGTCCAACTCGAAATGTCTTTGAATTGAACTTGTCACCACGGTCTCGGGTTCACCATGGTTTTGGCTTTTTCTTGATGATCACGGCCTTAAGTCTAACTTTGGTTCGATCTTTTGCTTGAATTGATGAGCTTGGTTTGGTCTTGGGCAAGCTTGATTTTCCCCTTGACTTCTTATGGAATTAGACTTGGTCTTGATGAAATTCTAATTTGATTAGGCTTGAGCTTGATTCCATATCTTGATTGATGCTTTCAACTTTATCTTCTTTCCGGAGATCGAGGCTCGGATTGGGTCTTCACTTGTTTCGAAACTCATGGGTTATTTAACTCAAATTTAAAAACCTTTATTTTAAAGTATTTTCCAAAATGTTTAAACTTTAAAATTTGGGGTTTTTGAATTTAAAGGTTCATAAAGGCTTTAAACTGGTTTTCCAAGTTCAGGAGTTTTTGAAAACATTTTAAAATTTTGGGTGTTTACAGGGAGTTATGGTATAAGATGTTTGATGAAAGATTTAATTATTTTCAAGATAGTTTTCAAATTCTTTTGAGGTAACTCACCTCCAAAATCGAACCTAAACACTTTAACATTAGAATCAAATTGATTCTTGACGATATTAAGGAAAAGTACAAAATTTTTAAATATATCAAATTTAGCTTTTAACATGTATACCCATGTATATATATATAGTAAAATAATCAATAAAAATTACATAAGAGTAAATTAATTCAAAAGGTGACCACACCCATTATCAAAGTCGTTTATGACAGGTAGACATCCTTTTAGAAAATAAAAGTAGTTTCATTTTTCCAAGAGAACAATTCTTGTAAAGGAAATCTTCAACATTTTTAATTCCAACTAAAGGACATTCATACATCTTTTAGATATTTAAATCTTGTGCCATAAAAGTATATCTTTCGACAAAAAATTACAATGTCTAAAGTTTTGGGTATGCAGGTAGTCCATCATATAAAGCCCTCCTTCTCTATGGCCACATTTAATCACCTTCTTCGAGAGGGGATCCTTTACAATACATCCTTTGGATGAGAAGGTGGCTACACACCCATTATAAAAAATTTGAGATACAGAAAATATATTCAAATTCAGTTTTGAAACCAAACTAATTTTTGAAACTCAAAATTTATTGTTTTGAAGATTCTCAATTTTATCAACATTTAACTTTGTTCCATATGCCGTGAAAACACATGAATCAAAAGTTTTCTTTGTACATGTGTTTAAAAGGTTTTCTTCACACATAATGTAAAAGGATGCTTCATAATCAAGTAACCATGATTTCATACCTTTTGTTCCACCATAAGTGGTAGAACATACTGCACTGATGGATGCTTTCTTCTTCAACTGATCTTTAAGTTGCTTTATATTCTCTTGAAGTTCACGAAGAACAAAGTTTTGGTCTCTTTCTCCATCAACAACATCTACCTTCGGCTTTAACTTGGACATTTCTTTACGATGTGTCCTAACTCTTTATAGTAAAAGCAAATTACCTACTTTCTTGTATCACTTGGTCCTTTTTGCTTGAAATGTGGAAGAGGATAAGGTCGTATGTTAGCCCTTAGCCTAGATGCATTGGACAGAGAGTCCTTTTGTAATTTGTGTCTTTGAATCTTGTTTATGCTATAAGAAGGTTTGCGAAAACCTCTTCTTTTGTTGGAAACGACTTTTGATGAATCAAAGTATATCATAATCCTTCAAATTCTTATCTTAGACTTCTAAGAAACTCATAAATAAAGTCTTCATTCTGTTCATATTGTCTTGAGTTAGACATTGTGTACATTTCTTTTTATAGGCTCGGAGCTGATTCGAGACATTCGATAATTCACTGTAAAATTCATTTATTTCTTTGTCTCCCTGTCGAAGTGACAAAAGCCTATCTCGAAGGACCATCTTATGTGCGATGTCGTTTTTAGATACACTCGTGCATCCTTTGCATTTGTAAAATCTGCCAAGGCATCTTGATTCTCGTACATGATCACTTACATTGTTCATGAGAACTCATTGAATGGTTCTTTGTCCCTCTTCGTACTCTTTTCTTTATTCTAAAGTAGAATATGTAGAAGGCTCTATTTTGGTCCTCTTAACGTAACCCCATAATTTTTCGAATTATAAATAATTTTTCATAGATTGTGTGCCCATGTTTTGTAATTAGAGTTAGTTATATTAAAATAAAATCTCTTTTCTTTCATAAATAATTTTAAGATTGATTTTCAAATAAATGCTCTTACTTGAGTCAAGGTGTAGTCCACAAAAGGATCATGAAGGCATGCTTCCCAGTGCAGTCCATAATCTTGATTACGGCTCTGATACCATGAGATAAAACAACGACTTAGATGATGTGTCACAATCCCCCTCTTGATGAAACCAGCACTTAAGTGATATTATAGAAGTCTCAATACACTGAATAACGGTACAAGGTACCAAGAGGTGCTTTTATAAGCAGCTGCGAGGGCGAACAACAGCCTCTCTCCCATGGCTAGAAATTTAGCCGTTGGAGAGAGGATGCCCTAGCTGTTGGAGGGTCAGGGCCCAACGGCTAGAAGACCTCCAACAGCTGGCCCTCTCTGCTCATACATTTTGACTATCAGATTCTTGGAATGTGTTTTCATAGATCGATAAAAGTAACAAAAATTCCTGTTGTGGATATACACAACAGCACCGATTGTTTGAGGCATGGAAGATCTACTGCTTTCGTCGAAAACAGATGCCACTCTATTTCCTCGTTGTAGTCGTACTATGTAGACATGTGAGTTGGCTACTCTTTCGTGTTTTTCACCTTCAGACATGCTCACTGTAATAAACTTGCAAGAATTTACCATCTTCCTAAGTTCATCTTAGCTGCAATCTTTTCGCTTGACATCTACCCATTGACCTTCGTGTCTTCACAAACCTCCAATCATCCCATACGGTCATGGAGCTCTTCACCTGCACAACCTCTTATAGGATTATATTAATATGTGCTAGGTTCTACTCCTCTGAATTATGGAAGTAAACGTTTCTTTCTTTTTGATATGTAACTGTATTTTTCCTTCATGCTTTTCCATGCACTTATTCAGTGTCTCTCCACATGGTAATCTTAATGTGGCTGATCAGTTAATAACTTTATTGCCTGCTATTTACTGTATAGACATGTGAAGTTACATCTTATCGTCCCTTTATTATTCTCTTATTATTCAGATTTTTTCCTTCTCATTTGCTTACTTTGCTGAGTACTTTCTTATGCTATTCTACTAATTTTGTGGCTTGCTGAAATCTTATTTTCTCTGGCATTGGTAGTTACTGTCGAGGGTTTTGAGTTCTCTAGTGTACCTGATTATGCTTCTTTATTGTTCTCTTGTAGTATACCACTGTTAAGCCCTTAGGTGATCAAGTACTTGTGAAAATCAGGGCTTCCGAGGAGAAAACAGGGGGTGGGATTTTGCTGCCTACAACTGCCCAGACCAAACCCCAAGGGGGTGAGGTGGTTGCTGTTGGTGAGGGGAAAACTGTTGGCAAGAACAAGGTTGAGATCAGTGTTCAGGTATCATGGTTATTAACTCTGTTTATTATATCTTTGAACATAGATTACTAATTCTAACATGATTATCTTTCATTGGGGCACCTTGCTTGATTAGATCATATTTATAGCCTTGTACTTTTTATTTCATGGTTCATATTTCCTAGTGTACATGGGGAAAATCTTGAAAAATGGAAATTGACCTCCTTCTTGCGATCATTCTGATCTCTGGGACTAACTATGAGGTTGTACTTGTGCTCTTGCTCGAATGAGCACAGAAATCTCGTTTGGAAAGAAACTTAATAGTTTTTCGAAATAGATAGTTGCAGTGCAGCGAATGCCAGCATAATGTGAAACTGTTGCTACAATGTAATCGAGAAGGTTTGTTGCTAATCAATGTTTTCTAACTTTTGATGTACTGGGTTTATCCTCATTCTTTCTCCATTTGTATGTGTGAGTATGCTGTAACCGTTGTACTTATTCATTTTGTTTTTTGGTCATAGATTGGTGAACAAGTTGTATTCTCCAAGTACGCTGGCACTGAAATTGAGGTTAACAAAAGCAACCATCTTTTATTGAAGGAAGATGACATAATTGGCATTCTTAATGGTGATGATATAAGGAATCTAAAGCCTCTTGGTGACCGTATACTCATCAAGATTTGTTTTCTATGTGTGTACTAACATGCACGCGAACACAATAAAAGTCTGATGGAACTAGTTTTCTTGATCAGTTCAAGCTTCACGTGATCAGAATCATGCTTAGTGTACTCGACTTTGTGTTGTTCCCAGAAAATATGATCCACTTTGAGATACATGGTTTTGCAAGCCATCTGGCTTATACATCTCTTCCTTTCCCGCACTTTTCTAGCATGTTCAAGTGCTGGACTGCCCCTGTGATAAAGCTGCTTCACTGTTATATAAATTTATCTGCAAATTTCTGTTGATCACAGCATTGAATCTCTAGTTTTTCTTGCTTTTATCAATATTGGAACAAAGGAATTCTTAATATATTGTGAATCATTTTAGGTTGCAACAGCAGAAGAAAAAACTGCTGGTGGTTTGTTATTCACAGAAGCAACCAAGGAAAAACCCTCAATTGGGGAGGTAAGGTTCATTTTATTTTTTGTGGTTGTATGTCTTCATTAGTTACTCTTATAATCTTATTCCTTTCCACAAGTTGGCTTTTCTGTCTCGGTGCTTGTGTAATCAATTGTCTATGATATATGAAACCTGATGCTTCTTTAGTGTTTTCCAGAATCTAACGTTCTTGAAGAAAAGGAAACCATCATGTTTGAAAATGATTTTTTTAGTGACGTCTTTCACATGGAGATGCCATTTTGGGTGGCATATCTCATGAGACACGAACTTTATGCATGAAGACAACAACAACAACAACAACAACAACTAAGCCTTTTCCCATACTAGACGGGGTCGGCTACATGGATTCTTTGTTTCCACAGATCTCTATCGTGTGCCATGTTAGCAGTTAACTCCCAATAAGCTAGATCATTCTTTATTGTTTCTTTCCAACACTTTTGTGGTCGTCCTCTACCTCTTTTAATACTTTCCAAATTTAGGTTTTCTAACCTTCTTACAGGTTCTTCTTTTGATCTTCTTTCTATATGTCCAAACCATCTTAAACGATGTTCTCTCATTTTATCCTCTATTGGTGCCACTCCTAATTTGTTTCTAATAACCTCATTATGTATACGGTCTTTTCTTGTATAACCACTCATCCATCTCAACATCTTCATTTCTGTCACAGACATCTTTTGTACATGTTGATGATTAACTGCCCAACACTCAGAACCATAAAACATGGCAGGCCTAACTGCTGCTCTATAATATTTACCTTTTAATTTTAATGGTATCTTCTTATCACAAAGAATACCTGATGCTCCTCTCCATTTTAACCAACCAGCATTAATTCTATTTGTAACATCTCCATCAATTCTTCCATCACTTTGAAAAATTGACCCTAGGTATTTAAAACTTTCCTTTTGGGGAATGCAATGTGTGCCAATTTTAATTTCTATGTCCTCTGAAGTAGCCAAATGATCAAACTTACATTCCATATATTCTGTCTTTGTTCTACTAAGTCGGTGGCCTTTGTTTTCTAATGTTTCTCTCCATAGTTCCAATTTTCTATTAACTTTCTCCTTAGACTCCTCCACTAATACAATGTCATTTGCAAATAACATACACCAAGGTACTTCATCTTGAATATGTTTTGTTAACTCATCCATCACCATTATAAATAAGTATGGACTTAAAGTTGATCCTTGATGTAACCCAATATTAACTTCAAAGAAGTCTGTCGTTCCTTCATGAGTCCTCACACATGTTTTTGCACCATCATACATGTCTCTTATAAGGTTAATATATGTCAATGGGATACCTCTTTTTTCCAAAGTTCTCCAAAGAACCTCCCTCGGTACCCTATCATAAGCTTTTTCTAGATCAATAAATATCATGTGAAGGTCTTTCTTTTTTGCTCTAAAATGTTCCATAAGACGTCTCAAAAGGTGAATCGCTTCAATAGTATATCTACCTGGCATAAATCCAAATTGGTTCTCTGTTGTACTTGATACTTGTCTTAACCTACATTCAATAATTCTTTCCCATAATTTCATAGTATGACTCATTAACTTGATACCTCGATAATTCGCACAATTTTGAATGTCTTCCTTGTTCTTATATACGGGTATAAGTGTACTTGCTCTCCATTCCTCGGGCATCTTTTGGTTTTTCCATATTTCATTAAATAGTCTTGTGAGCCAAATGATTCCTATTTCTCCTAGTATTTTCCAAACTTCTATAGGAATATTATCTGGTCCTACCGATTTACCACTCTTCATATGTTTAAGAGCCTCTTTGACTTCATTCTTTTGAATACGTCGGTAGAAATTGTGGTTTATATACTTTTCTGACTTGGCTAAATCTCCTAAACTAATACTAACATCTTTATTTTCATTAAAAAGATTATAAAAATAGTTTTTCCATCTATTTCTTATATCATCATTTGCCACTAGAATTTTTTCATCCTCGTCTTTTATGCATCTAACATAATTAAGATCTTTAGTTTTCTTATCTCTAGCCCTAGCTATCCTAAAAATGTCTCTTTCACCCTCTTTTGAGTTGAGTTTTTTATATAAGTCATCCCAAATCTTAGCTTTTGCTTCACTAACGGCCTTTTTTGCTTCCTTCTTTGCTTTCTTATAAGCTTTTAAAGTTTCACTAGTTTTCTTAGCATAATGTAATTTGTAACATGCCCTCTTTGCCTTGATTTTGTTTTGTACTACTTCACTCCACCACCAAGCTTCTTTTTGTGCTGGTACACCTCCCTTAGATACCCCTAACACATCTTTCGCCACTTTCCTAATATGTATAGCCATATTGTTCCACATATTAGAGGGTGTGCCAACATAATTCTAAACATCTCCTTGAAGGACTTTTTGTTTAAATATATCTTCTTTCTCACTTTTGAGGTTCCACCATTTAGTCCGAATAGCTCGATGCACTCTTTTCTTCTTTGTCCATTTTTTTAATTTGTAAATCCATAACTAAAAGTCGATGTTGGGTGGTTAAGCTTTCTCCTGGAATTACCTTACAATCTTTACAACACGCTCTATCTTTTTTTCTACAAATAAAGTAATCAATTTGTGTTTGTGATAAGCCACTCTTATAAGTAATTAAATGTTCATCTCGTTTTTTGAAGATTGTATTGACTATAAAGAGATCAAATGACATAGCAAAATTTAAAATCTCCCTACCTTCCTCGTTTATATCCCCATAACCAAAGTTTCCATGAATCCCTTGATATCCTAATGCCTCTTTACCGACATGTCCATTTAAATCTCCTCCTAAACAAATCATCTCCCTTTGTGGAATCTTTTGAAACACCTTATCTAACTCTTCCCAAAAAACTGCCTTTATACTATCTTCTAGTCCTACTTGGGGTGCGTAAGCACAAACTATATTCAAAACCTCTGTTCCTAACACTAATTTCAATGTCATGATTCGGTCACCATATCGTTGTATGTCTACTACACTCTCCTTTAAATCTTTATTTATGATAATACCAACTCCGTTTCGGGCCTTTTCTTTATGAGTACCATAATTTAAAACGTGTATCCTCTATCTCCTTTGCTTTTTCTCCAACCCATTTTGTCTCCTGTAAACATAGAATATGAATCTTTCTCCGAATCATAGTATCTACCACCTCCATTAGCTTACCCGATAATGTTCCGATATTCCAAGAACCAATACGAATCTTATTATCTAGGACTAGCTTCCTTACCCCCCGCATCCGTCCATAATCAAAATGCGGAGACCCTCTCTGAAAATTTTTCACTACATTCGGGCGGCAATGTAGCGGGACTAACTTCTTTACCCACACCTGTCCATGATGTGGGAACCCTCTCTGCAATTGATTCACTACATTCGGGCGAAAATGTAGTGGCCCTTGCTTACTTCTTACTGCATTCGGGCTCTGCAGCACGTCGCTAGGCGGAAACGCCCCAAAGCAATGCTCATAATTTTTGTAATCCATGTTGTAGAAATCCGACGAAGTTTTACGCTGGCTGTCGGAAGCCTAACACAACCCTCCTCCTTTATCCGGGCTTGGGACCGGCAATGCAAGGGTGATCACCAAATATGCATGAAGACATGATTCTAAAATTATCCAAGTTATGTTTTATGGATTTTGTGGTGAAAATTTTCACCAAAAGGTCATGAAGTCATGTTGGTTTCCATGTGTCTTGACATAGTCCAAGATATGGGAGGCATCATTTTGACATTAAAAGTTCTGGACTTGTTAATGTTTATCTTTTTCGTTATAACCTCCGCGTTATAATGGACCGTTTACCAATTAAAGTTCAGAGTCCTTATGCCTTAACTTTTGTCCTTATCATCTCATTTCCTAGTTACCTGGTTCCTTTTGTTACTTGACTTCTTCTTCTTCCAGCTAATTGCTTCACACTCCAAGTCCCGGCATCCTTTGATGTTTCTTGGTGCATACTTTTCCCATTATTTCTTGTGCTTGTCTCATTCCATTATATCGCTAATTACCGCAACTGAATCGACCATGTTGATCTTTGTACCGGAAAGTTGATTCTTTCTTTTTTCTGGCTTCTCATGCTGGCCTTGACATTTGTTCCAAATATTCATCAAACTTTATTGTAATATAGATACTATCCTGCAGAACTTGTCAAGATGTTATGCTATTGTATCCTTATCTTGATTGGCTTTCATTGCTATGCTTCTGTACGAATGGTGTACTTTTTGTATAGGTCGTGGACATTGGACCTGGGCCTTTGGATGAAGACGGGAACCGAAAACCACTGATAGTTGCCAATGGAAACACCGTCCTCTACTCCAAATATGCAGGAAGTGACTTCAAGAGTAGTGACGGTTCAGAATACATCACTTTAAGGGCAACAGATGTGATGGCTGTGCTTTCTTGAGCCAAGAGAAGGCTATTGAGTTTTTCTTTTGGGTGATTTGTTGATATAAAGTGGGGCATAAAACTGAAGTTTCACAACGTAAGGATGATTCTATTGACGGGAACCGAAAACCACTGATAGTTGCCAATGGAAACACTGTCCTCTACTCCAAATATGCAGGAAGTGACTTCAAGAGTAGTGACGGTTCAGAATACATCACTTTAAGGGCAACAGATGTGATGGCTGTGCTTTCTTGAGCCAAGAGAAGGCTATTGAGTTTTTCTTTTGGGTGATTTGTTGATATAAAGTGGGGCATAAAACTGAAGTTTCACAACGTAAGGATGATTCTATTGACGCTGCTGCTTTCTATTATTGTTTCGGCTCTTATGTTCATTAGACGATTATAATTTAAGATAATTTAGCGTTGAATATTTTTTGAAATCTGTGCGCCAATGTGTGTGTGTGTGAGAGAGAGAGAGAGACGATTTGTTTTCATGGATGTTGGACTCGGGTAGTACTCGGAAATATGAGACAGAAGCGAACTTTTGCCTTTGAATCATGAACGGGGAATGTGGGTAACGATTTGTTTTGATCATGACTTCAATTGTTTGGTTGTTTAGAATCCACCCGCGGCAATGGCATGGTTTGGCTGTGAAGATTGGTGTTAGATCCATTGGTACCTTCCCTTGGATGAGTGTGAAAAGTCGGTGATAGGGACGTATGGACCGGATACAGACTGGAGATAGGTCTGCCCACAACATCCTTTTTAAAATTTCAGACATGGATAAGGATCGGATATGATGTGGATATGGATCGATACAAGAAAATAAACGGACGACTAAATCTTCAAAAACGTTTTTTAAAAATATGAATAGAAATACATTATGCTTACAAAACTATCTATCCTAAAAATGGATATTAGTACCAGTATCAGTTTCATAGGTGTTCACATCCATTTTATTTAGAAGGTCAATATTGATAAGTAGTTCATGTGACTCATCCAATCTATATCCCAACTTATTTATCAATAAGTTTATGCTTATTAAAGTTACCCAAAAGAACGTTAAGGTGGGTATCGGTGTGGACAGGGAGGGTGAAGCCAGATGTGATAGTCTCCTGCCACATGAGCTAACGCTCTAAGTGCCATTTAGATAATGTTATCCTAAAAAATTCCTGCATTCACATCTTGATTCAAAAGAAGAACCTGTAAGAAAGTATGAAAACTAAATTTGGAAAGTATTAAAAGAGCTAGAGGACGACCACAAAAGTGTTGGAGAGAAACAATAAAGAATGATCTAGCTTATTGTGAGTTAACTGCTAACTAACATGGCACACGATAGGAATATGTGGAAACAAAGAATCCATGTAGCTGGCCCCGTCTAGTATGGGAAAAGGCTTAGTTGTTGTTGTTGTGTCACATCTGGATTCATATCCGCGGTTATGTCCATATTCAAATCCATGTCTGTTAGTCATATCTATATCCGTCTAGAGGAGCCATATTTTCACCTACAAATGATACTTAGCCATTAAAGAACCAGGTGGTGTGAAGCTGGTGAACGAGTTTACAGCGACAAGAGTTCGTCTACAAACAGCTTGTACTTCTTGGCATGCTTCACGAGCCCAACTGAGAAGAACACAAACTGTTCATGTTAGCTCGGTCACGGTCACAAACTGAAATTGAATGGGCTGGAAACAAGCAGAACCGAGCAAATCAGTCGACAGCTTGGTTCATTTAGTAGCCCCACATATGACCCACTCTTTTAGGAACAAGGCAGTATGCATAATAAGTGTTTTTGTCCGTTCACTCTTTTGGTGAATGTGATCTTGCTTTATCATGCTTAATCCTGCTTTATTCTTCCCTTTGCTGCAACATATTCCTTTTCCTTTAAGGCGCAACCGGTGTGGCTGAGGCTCCAAGGAAACTCTCTAAATTTCTTATAATGCTAGCCTTTCCTTTGAATATATGACATTTGAAATCTCAGAGTATGGTTGCAAACTTCCCTCTCTCTCTCTCTCTCTTCCCCTTTATCTCGCGCAAAACTTTTGCCTCCATTAAGTTGTATCCTTTTTCTGAACCACAAGGAAATATATCACCATCTAGCATTTTATCTGCCTAAATTCTTCTGCCACATACTTTTCAGTTGCGGAAGACACAAGGACCCCACATTGCTGCCTTTAATGGTGTAGATGCTCAGCGTCTTGCCTGAAGTAGGTCAGCTTGCATCAATGCTTTCTCTTTTCCCTTTATTCGGTAAAGATTTTTGCCATTCGACTCACATAAAATGCCTGACCATATAACCGTGGAGTGCAATAAAGAATTTGCAGATTCACCTTTAGGTAGAAACCATTTTTCTTCTTGTAGGACAGACCGGTGAAATATTCATCAATATTGATATAGTAGAGTTGCATGTTTCACTAGAAAAACCGCCCTATGAAGGCGACCGTCATGTACTGCTACATTCATGCAGCTGAATAGTGGCCTCAAGTGCATCGTGTGGCAACGTCACAATTTAATGTTGAGTACCATAAGCTTTCTACGGTTTCCATTTCTCAAAAATAGCTACAACTCATACTGCTACCCAATTATAACGGGTCCAAGGACAATGTCTGAATCAATGTTTGAGGGCAGCGTGCCAAGGACAATGTTAATCTGCCACAGGCCCACAATATGAAAAGAAAATGGGAGTGGCCCTACCCTGGCCCCAACCGTGTTTGGTTTGTAAATAGCTACCGCCATGTGCTCACTTAGCCTTGATCATGGCAGCTTGTTAACCTAAAGAAGCGAAACGCTGTATTTTCAGTTTGTATCAGCTCGCATATTTGGTGTACAAGATCCTAGAATAACAATATTTCGCCCTCCGCCCCCAACAAGAGAGAGAAGGGGACTTGTCTGCTAGCTTAGGGAAAGGATAGGTGTAGCAAAACCAGGCTATCAGGACTAGCGTACCACATATACTCAACAAGCAAATTTACAGCATGTTCTTACATGGAAGCTTATCTATTTACGTATTCTCGCTTCATGAATTCACAAACGAAACCATTCCATCTCCAATTTACAGAGAAGATGCCGAAAATTTGCACGCAGAGTTGGCAAGGAACTAAATCATACTACTCTCTATTTAATGGCTGCCTTCTAATTTACATCATTTAATGCTACAAATTATGACAACGTGCTTCGCAGAATATCAGAAAAACAGGGGCAGAAGAATAGGGCCGTAGCTAACAAATTGTGAGCTTCAAAATTTTCTTTTGTACAGTATTTCTGACGAGCAAAGTGAGACAAAAGGTCTCCGTGGAACTGAGAGCATCGCAGACGCTGGTGCTGTAATGCGAAGCAAAATTCACTGGCCTCAACTAGCGACTCTGCTGTTGACGATATTGGTCGAGGCTGATGGTAAACAATCTCAAACTTCTGGGTAACAAGCTAAACATTGTTGCCTCGTGCTAGTGACCGAACGTGCCTAATGAATGGTTGCCCGGATTATCCTCATAGTAGCCCTGCCACGCATTAACATTGTCCTGAGAAGCATTAGATGTCTGATTTGGGATCTGCGTGCTTCCCAGATCACCATCAATACTCATCTGTTGAACTTCAGTCGCCGAGAGTATTTTAATGCTCTGAACACAACTCACGAATTCCCTGAAGAAAACTAAAGAATCAAACATGTAGAATAGTAACCCAACCATTTAGTGTTGTTTACTTGGATAAATATAGGTGATTAACACTCGAATGCTGTCACACAAGGCAGCTAGATAGAATGGTCATCGAAAAGATGAATGCTTTGTGAAATCCAATGTATAGAGGCACGACAGCCAAATAGCCAGGGTGAGATTCTTTTTCTAATTTATCACCTATTTCATTGAGTTATTTAACTCCGCCATGTAAGGGATCCACCATGTAAGGGATCACCCTTGCATTGCCGGTCCCAAGCCCGGATAAAGGAGGAGGGTTGTGTTAGGCTTCCGACAACTAGTGTAAAACTTTGTCGGATTTTATAACATGGATTACAAAAATTATGAGCATTGTTTTGGGGCGTTCCCATCTAGCGACGTGCTGCAGAGCCCGAATGCAGTAAGAAGTAAGCAAGGGCCACTACATTTTCGCCCGAATGTAGTTAATCAATTGCAGCGAGGGTTCCCACATCATGGACGGGTGTGGGTAAAGAAGTTAGTCCCTTTACATTGCCGCTTGAATGTAGTGAAAATTTTTCAGAAAGGGTCTCCGCATTTTGATTATGGACGGATGTGGGGGGGGGGGGGGGAAAAAGGAAGCTAGTCCTAGATAATAAGATTCGTATTGGTTCTTGGAATATCGGAACATTATCCGGTAAGCTAATAGAGGTGATAGACACTATGATTCGGAGAAAGATTCATATTCTATGTTTACAAGAGACAAAATGGGTTTAAAAAAAAGCAAAGGAGATAGAGGATATATGTTTTAAATTATGGTACTCAGGTAAAGAAAAGGCTCGAAACGGAGTTGGTATTATCATAAATAAAGATTTAAAGGAGAGTGTAGTAGACATACAATGATATGGTGACCGAATCATGACGTTGAAATTAGTGTTAGGAGCAGAGGCTTTGAATATAGTTTGTGCTTACGCACCCCAAGTAGGACTAGAAGATAGTATAAAGACAGTTTTTTGAGAAGAGTTAGATAAGGTGTTTCAAAAGATTCCACAAAGGGAGATGATTTGTTTAGGAGGAGATTTAAATGGACATGTCGGTAAAGAGGCATTAGAATACCAAGGGATTCATGGAAACTTTGGTTTTGGAGATATAAACGAAGAAGGTAGGGAGATTTTAGATTTTGCTATGGCATTTGATCTCTTTATAGTCAATACAATCTTCAAAAAATGAGATGAACATTTAATTACTTATAAGAGTGGCTTATCATAAACACAAATTGATTACCTTATTTGTAGAAAAAAAGATAGAGCGTGTTATAAAGATTGTAAGGTAATTCCAGGAGAAAGCTTAACCACCCAACATCGACTTTTAGTTATGGATTTACAAATAAAAAAATGGACAAAGAAGAAAAGAGTGCATTGAGTTACTCGGACTAAGTGGTGGAACCTCAAAAGCGAGAAAGAAGATATATTTAAACAGAAAGTCATTCAAGGAGATGTTTGGAATTATGTTGGCACACCCTGTGATATGTGGAACAATATGGCTATACATATTAGGAAAGTGGCGAAAGATGTGTTAGGGGTATCTAAGGGAGGTGTACCGGCACAAAAAGAAGCTTGGTGGTGGAGTGAAGTAGTACAAAATAAAATCAAGGCAAAGAGGAAATGTTACAAATTACATTATGCCAAGAAAAACTAGTAAAACTTTAGAAGCTTATAAGAAAGCAAAGAAGGAAGCGAAAAAGGCCGTTAGTGAAGCAAAAGCTAAGATTTGGGATGACTTATATAAAAAACTCAACTCAAAAGAGGGTGAAAGAGATATTTTTAGGATAGGTAAGGCTAGAGATAAGAAAACTAAAGATCTTAATTATGTTAGATGCATAAAAGACGAGGATGATAAAATTCTAGTGGCAAATGATGATATAAGAAATAGATGAAAAAACTATTTTTATAATCTTTTTAATGAAAATAAAGATGTTAGTATTAGTTTAGGAGATTTAGCGAAGTCAGAAAAGTATATAAACCACAATTTCTATCGACGTATTCAAAAGAATGAAGTCAAAGAGGCTTTTAAACATATGAAGGGTGGTAAATCGGTAGGACCAGATAATATTCCTATAGAAGTTTGGAAAATACTAGGAGAAATTGGAATCACTTGGCTCACAAGACTATTTAATGAAATATGGAAAAACCAAAAGATGCCCGAGGAATGGAGAGCAAGTACACTTATACCCATATATAAGAACAAGGGAGACATTCAAAATTGTGCAAATTATCGAGATATCAAGTTAATGAGTCATACTATGAAATCATGGGAAAGAATTATCGAACGTAGGTTAAGACAAGTATCAAGTACAACAAAGAACCAATTTGGATTCATGCCAGGCAGATCTACTATCGAAGCGATTCACCTTTTGAGATGTCTTATAGAACATTTTAGAGCAAAAAAGAAAGACCTTCACATGATATTTATTGATCTAGAAAAAGCTTATGATAGGGTACCGAGAGAGGTTCTTTGGAGAACCTTGGAAAAAAGAGGTATCCCATTGACATATATTAGCCTTATAAGAGACATGTATGATGGTGCAAAAACATGTGTGAGGACTCATGAAGGAACGACAGACTTCTTTGAAGTTAATATTGGGTTACATCAAGGATCAACTTTAAGTCCATACTTATTTATAATGGTGATGGATGAGTTAACAAAACATATTCAAGATGAAGTACCTTGGTGTATGTTATTTGCAGATGACATTGTATTAGTGGAGGAGTCTAAGGAAAAAGTTAATAGAAAATTGGAACTATGGAAAGAAACATTAGAAAGCAAAGGCCTCGACTTAGTAGAACAAAGACAGAATATATGGAATGTAAGTTTGATCATTTGGTTACTTCAGAGGACATAGAAATTAAAATTGGCACACATTGCATTACCCAAAAGGAAAGTTTTAAATACCTAGGGCCAATTTTTCAAAGTGATGGAAGAATTAATGGAGATGTTACGCATAGAACTAATGCTGGTTGGTTAAAATGGAGAGGAGCATCAGGTATTCTTTGTGATAAGAAGATACCATTAAAGTTAAAAGGTAAATATTATAGAGCAGCAATTAGGTCTGCCATGTTTTATGGTTCTGAGTGTTGGGTAGTTAATCATCAACATGTACAAAAGATGTCTGTGACAGAAATGAAGATGTTAAGATGGATGAGTGGTCATACAAGAAAATACCGTATACATAATGAGGTTATTAGAAACAAATTAGGAGTGGCACCAATATAGGATAAAATGAGAGAACATCGTTTAAGATGGTTTGGACATATAGAAAGAAGATCAAAAGAAGAACCTGTAAGAAGGTTAGAAAAACTAAATTTGGAAAGTATTAAAAGACGACCACAAAAGTGTTGGAAAGAAACAATAAAGAATGATCTAGCTTATTGGGAGTTAACTGCTAACATGGCACATGATAGGGATCTATGGAAACAAAGAATCCATATAGCCGACCCCATCTAGTATGGGAAAAGGCTTAGTTGTTGTTGAAGTTGTTGTTGTTGTTGTTGTTTTCATTGAGTTATTTGACGAACCCGTACTTATCGTGGTACACATGCGGGTAAGAAGAAGCAAGAGAAGATAACAGTGAAAACAAGAAACTTACTCCCACGGATCATCTCCCACAAGCAAAATGTCATTTTCATGGTCTACATAAACGAGTTTCCAGGGACTAGTCTGAGGATCTTCAAGCTGCCCTTGGATTCCAAACCTGCAAGCAAGGTCATGACGAAGTTCATCATAGCCCTTGTAACGTGTGACATCTATGGACCTCCCAACTGAACCTCGTTTATACACCTGCAAGGAAAACTTTTTAAATCAAAGGGCTAAAGGTTTTGTAGTCTGAAGGTTCATCAATGACTGACATTGGAATATGGTGGACAACGGATAGGATTGATGACTGAAAAGCTAATACACTTCCATTGTATGGCTGATCAAACTGAACACAAATGCCACAATAGAACAATAGCCATCGTTTTGTTTTTGAAAATAATGAAAATGAAAAATATTATGAAGCGCAGGAGGACTAAATATATGCCTAGCTTTGTTTGCCAATTAAAATGGAACATGACCAAGAACATGTAGAATTCCTCCCCTACTGAACAAACAGTAGATTAGCTGGTCATAGATCACCTTTAATTCTACATATGAAGACTATTTGTTATAATACGTCTCAGTTAGTTTCCAATGTGCAAAAAAAAGACACGGTAGACTTTGAATACATTCGGAGGTTAAATCATGGATCAAATTATGATCTTCAGGCGACATGTGTCACATTTTGTATGACTTTGTGCTGCAATAACATCTAAAAAAGAGTGCATTCCGAGTAATGACCAGGGTCATGATCAAAGCAAAACGCTCTACAAGGTCACTGTATAAATGGAAGTGTGAAATGAAGTTGCGTTCTAGAAACTGGGTTCCACAGATTGAGAATGATCATGCATCACATGCTTTATAGCACAAAGAGAAAACTAGATTCTGACACGGACAGTTTCATGAACACAAACAGAAGGATGACTGGTAAGAGATTCTGCATGAAACGCTTGAAGGATGAAGCAGCCAACATACCTTGGTAAATGTTCTCACTCGCTGCAACGGCTGAGCCCGTGAGCTTTTGTTGAGAAACCCAGAGTCATTAAAAGCAGTGCTGTTTGAACATCCAGGCTTCAAAGATGCATCGGGAACCCCAAATGATTGAGAACACAATCCTGACGTGGATATTTCGGTATCTAAGTCTCTTGGAGTATTATAACCAGAAATGATATTCTGAAGGTCCCTTCCTGAATCAAATCCATTTGAGAATAATGTTTCCGCCTCCAAGCTGGTTGACAAGGGTCCATCTATATTGACTCCAAAGAGAAGGTTAGTTCGGGGATCAACCTGAAGGTCCCCCTCCTGATTTCCGCTTCTCAAAAGACTTGAAGAAGGTTGGAAAGAAGCCACTGGGAAATTCTCTTGCCCACCTTCCAAGCAAAACGATGCACCAGAAGTTGCATCCAAGTGATCAGCATTGTTATTCCTCAGTGCCAGCAGGGAAGTTGCTTGATCCACTTCCTTTGGGGGTGGAAAATCTTGCTTTACTTGTGCATCAGATTTTAGTCTAAGTTTTTGAACTAAGTTGCTGTTAACAACAGCTCTAGGATCACCTGCCCTATCTGAACATTGCTGTGCTTTGTTAATGAAACTTGAAGAGGCAGAACAGTTATTAGCTGAAGGAGAGGTTGAGTTCGAAGGTGAGTCTTCATCTGTAAATGCTGAATGGGACCGTGCAGGGGGTAACCTGGCTCGAGTCGGTAGGTGACTGGATGAGGCAGGATGCAACTGTGATGGTGCGTTGACCAATGGAACCACTTGCTGTTGTTGGTTTTGCAAAGACTGGAGTAACTGAGGGTTACCAATCTGACATAGCAAAGAGCTCTCCTGCTGCTGTTGTTGTTGGTGCTGAAGCTGTTGGAACATGGGAGAAATGATCTGGTTTGGCATCTGCATCTGTGGTTGAGGTAACTGCTGAGGCAACAAACTTGTGTTCACTTGTGATATCACCTGTTGTTGCTGCTGCTGCAATTTCTGCAACAGTTGCAGCTGAAGTTCATTGGGAATTAGTGGCAACTGCTGTTGTTGCATATGGTTTTGTTGTTTCTCTTGGATCTGCTTCTGAAACTGCAAACCCTGCTGTAGTGGCAAAGGTTGGACTGCATTCTGGTTGGGAAGTATGTTCTGTTGGAGAGGCCGGTTTGATCCAATCAACTGTTGTTGAAGCTTTGTGTGAATGAGGTTTTGCTGGAGTATTTGGTTCGGCAGCTGGGCATGTGGGGATGGCTCATTAACAATTCTTTGTGTAGGTGGTCGTGGTGGATTTTGCGGTTGTTGATGAAGCTGCTGCTGCTGTTGTTGTTCAATAATATCTTGCTTCTGTGCTTGTGGATAAGGATTAGTAGCTGAAGCCCTATTTTGCTGCTGAAGGGTGTCAAGTTGTTGTGCTTGCTGCTGCAACTTGGGCAACCCAAACTGCAGGTTAGGTAAAGATAGTACCTGACTCTGGGAACCCAATTGTCTAGATGGGTCGCTAATGCCAAGATTATGAATTGGTGATTGTGTAATGGGTGGTAAACAGTCAGATTGAGGAACAGAACTGAGTAACTGAGGGTTCTGCTGAATGTTCATCCACTGAACCAAGCTCATGCCTTGTAGTATTGGAGCCTGGTCTTTGGCACCAGTGTCCGCTGTCAGCCAGGGCATTGCTCTTCTGAACGCATTTTCTATCTCTGACTCATTCTCTGCACAGTATTTCAAAATTTTCTGGTAATAAAAGATAAAACAATTTTTTATTTTGGTGTGTGTGCATGTGAGACAGAGAGAGCAGAGAGAGAGAGATTAACTAGGACTCAAAACCTATGGAGTTCATGGTCGTGGAAGTTTACGCCAACCATAGTACCATATTTCCATCTCAAATCACGTCCAATGACAACAACCTAGATTACTAGATGAGATGGAGATTTTGAGGTACGCTATTCTGAGGATCATCTTACCAAGCAACAATGCAACCTAAGGTGGGAAGAAATAAATAACCATGTGCTAGGCTTTGAGCTTTTCTATCGCTAAAAGAGTGTCAGTCAACAAGCTCAATAAATCAGCTCCAAAATCAAAGACTGAAGATCTCTGATGGATAGGACATATACATACAAAATGAAAATGACAATGCCAACTTCAGGACGTAAGCTGGTTCAGGGCACTGCACAACCTAACTTGGCCCCAGGATCAAGTGCCATTTACAGCAAAGATTAGTTTGCCAGAGGACATACCTGGTAATCCCGGTTGTGCAGAGAACCTTGGTCTAAAAAATGGTGGAGGGCATAAATAAAATGGAGTTATAACTGGTTCTATCTCCCAAAGAGAAACACGGTTCTTTCTCTCACCAGCAGTAGACTCATCCCACCCAACCTGTCCACGAACAGAGACGGAATAAATAAGAGAATCCAGCACTAATTCTGAACTGATCAACTTAATGGACTACAAACCTGCAAATTGCGCCAGTGTGAATTTTTCCATCTCCCGGGGTCTATGTCATTGATGCCTGTGATTGTACCCATGTACCTCCGCACTCCTGACTCCTCTGTCTCAAACATCATTCTAAATCGCATGCCAAGTGAAATTTGCGTTCCATAGACAGCTTTGTGGTACTTCGCAAAGGGAATGACAAACTCCGAGGGGCTTGCTCTGTAATTAATGGGGGAAAACAATTTGAAGGAAATTATCGGACACAAAAGAACGAAAAAGAAACCTAGATGCTACTGTGACTTACCTTGGATTATAGAACACAGTAAAGGGGCTGTGATTTGCAGCTGCATGTGCAGCAGCAGCAAGAATTCCAATATGCATACTGTCACCAGATAGGACTGATGATGAAAGGGCTGGTTGCTGTCGATTAGCATGTCTTGTACCCAACAGTAACTGTGATTTCTCATCCCTATGAGAAGAAACGAAAACATAATAACTAACAATGTAAGTTGTAGTTTGGGATTACCAGACAGAGATGATGTTTGAAAAATAAAAGCTGATAGAAAAGCCTACATTAATTCTGTTGTGCAAGGATACCTTATAAACAGCACGGCATCACCAGCAACGAGCCTTTTGGCACTGACAAACACACTCCACCCTGTTGTCAAAAGATGACGTTTTGGTTGACCTGGAAAAATTTATTTGCATATTCTATCAGCGAAAAAGGCAACATCCTATGTAGGAGTGACTATTAAATTGCACAATACTTTGTGAAAGTTAGAGGTAGTGCAGGATGACCCAGTGGGCCATCGCTATCAGAAGAATAGCAAGAAGCTGGTTGAATGCCAGCTTCTGAAAGCAACCAGGCAATCAAACATCAATATTGATCACAACTATGATGACCAAGAACTTGTCAAACACAGCAAACAATGCAGAATCATACACATACCACGATAAATGTGCCGAAATGTCCATGAAACATCATGCAGGTCCCTTGCGACCAGCTCTTGAGCTGGAGGTTGCATTGAGAAATCCTAAAGAGTCGTATCACTGTAAGCCCAACAAGAAAATATGCAGAAAAGGAAAAAAAAACTCAATGTAGAAGAAAACACCATATCATGGAGTCACAAATACTACACTCATCGTGCACATTGCACATCATATCAGCATGGCACTCAACAATATGTATGCGACACCATGTAACTTTATGGATAAGGTACACAGGCATGGAACATAAATGTTATCGTATCCTTACTGTGACTATTCCTTTTATTATCTTGATAATTATTTTTAAGCAAAAATTTCACTTATATGCCTTTTCTTACTTGCCCTATCGATTACAATTCTCAACTTCACTTTATCCAGAATTCTTCGTCTAAAACTTGTATTTGGGGTGATTTTTGCTACACAACAACATGAATGATTGTGCCCACTATACTAGTTTGGTCTGTTTGTTGTTGCATATAAGTGCCCATTGCCCCAGTAAAAATGTAACATAAGCAAAAAGAAAACTAAGTAAATACCAGAGGAGGGAAGATTTTCTCAGCTGCACGGCGGGGCACAGAAAATCCACCATGCGTGCTTGTATCACTTGCTGTAAGTGTTTTACAGAAGAACTCTGTAGGCTGCCTGCTTTGTTTGAGACCAAGATCCGATGCCAACAATGCATCTTTGTCAAACTGCAGAACCACAAGCACTTCATCAGAAAATAGCAAAAAACAAATGGTTGCAGACTGAGTAACCAGTGATAGAAAAAAAATACAATGTGCAGACAATTGAATAAAAAATTACAAATTAGTTAGTAGTATACTACGCATGACCTTATTTACAGGCTGCAGGGTCATCTGCGCATAAACCTCATCTGTTTCAGGATCTGCCTGAATCAAAACATAGCTCATTTGAGTGACCAGAATTGGATCCAAAAAGGAAATGTGATGACAGAAATATCAGGCCACTGCCTTACATGAAGTGTGACATTGTGCAACAGACAAATCAATTTCGAAGGAAGATTAGGGTAATTTGGAACGTGTGCATCAGTTCCCTTTTGCATGAAAGCTGCAACCTAAGAATACAACATGCAATACTTTCTTAAAGCCAACTCTCCAAGAAATGAAAAACAGAAGACTGCTTAATCAAAATGACAAACCTGTTCACTGTGACCTTGGGGGAAGTAAACCACAAGGCTTCCAACTGGAGGCAATGAAACAACTGGTCCAGCACATGCATGCCACAGCTCTGAGTTGATAGTTTTCCTTTCACCTGCGTTAATAAACGGCAAAAATTGGTGAAATAGAGTAACAATACAGGAAAGCACAACCCAATTATCAAAAGCACAAAATGGTCAATTCCAGCAACTCAAGAAAGAAGAAAATTCAATTTTCAATATGCATCTATGCACATTATCCAACTTTACTGGTCAAATCCTAGACTACATTGTCTAGAAATATATTTATCATCATTTCACTCCCATGCAGTTGATGTTATAAATCCATTACTATTACATTAATATCATAAACAGATCCTAGGCAATAGGCATTGATCACAAGGTGTTAGGACAGACATTAACCATAATAAAATCATTTAAACAGAAAGTTCATACTTTTCCCATTTGCTACCCAAGCTCTTTAGACTATTCTGAAAAGGTCCTGAATATTGTTCACAATGGCACAAAAGCCACGCTCCACTAAATCAGCGTCATAAAAAAGTTCACAGATTTTCCATGGCTGCTAGTAGATTTGATGGTATTTTCCATCACCTAATCACTTCTCCTAGAGATGCATATGAATATCATCATAGTAAAATCAGGGTATGCATCTCGGAGGAGGATGCTGATGGACACAGTTATGTAAAACTTTCTTTGTCCTTTAACCAGTAAACTATTGCTAAGTTCAATTATAACCAGGGTAATGAAGTTTGCAATGTCAAGTTGATCTAGGAACCAATGTTATAAATATTGTATCGTATGATACACGATAAAGATGTATCCGTACCTGAACCGATACTATTCATCTACATGTATCGCACAGTATCACAACACATCGTACGCTCCACTGCCAACGATACGGGTAATGGACCGTATCAAACGATATTTCTTTAAGGGATGATTTTTATTTTTCGATTTTTTGATTTTTTAACGATTTTTTTAATATTTTAATATCCGGTATATACGATTCTGTAAGATTATCGAGTATGAGTGCCCTATACAATGGGAGCGCCGATAAGCTAATTACAACATTGCTATGAACTGTTTGATACACTCAGCTTGGTACCAAATTTAATATTCTACTTGTTAAGGTTTCGGTTCTTCTGAAGATCATACGAGAAAGTTAAAGATTTGATTATACAAGAAATCTGACCGGCTAATTTTTTTTGTTTCCACACAATTATTTTCCCGTATTCTGAAGAAAACTCTACGGTCCACTGGTTGTAGAGAGGAAATATAAGGAAAGACCTTGATGCAAAGAAGCTGAGAAGTGTACATAACATGATTGTCAACTTGTTAAGGTACTTCAGGTATCCAACAAAGAGAAAGAAATGGAAACATGAACTCACCTTCGCTGGAATTAGTTGAAACCACGCTGGCAGTGGGAGCCTTCATCTCTCGAGCTCGGAAAGTTCCAGGACGAATCAAAATGGGAAATTTTCCTTAGATTCCTGAGAAAATTTTGAGTTTCACCATCTAGTTGCCCGAGAAACACGAACTTTCTTCCACACCTTCGTGATAAAGCCTGAGTCAAACGCAGAGATGGAATGGACGGCCAAAAATCTTCCGCAGCAAGAAACTTTTAGCAACCAACTAGGGAAAGTGAGGCATTAGCATATGGATGAGGGGTTATCATGAACTCTTAAGTTTCTCCTGCAGTTGATTCACACTTGGAACGAAATTTCGGCCCTTCAAGATAATTTCAAGAAACTAAATGCAGATTTACCACCAGTATCTCCCGTCTGGTGGTTCAAATTGGTGAATTTTAGGTGATAAAACACGAATTCGTGGGTTTTAAGTCTTTTTTCCTTTTCCCTTTTGATTCGTCGTTCGCGGAGGCTTCAGAAGCCGGAAACCGAGATAACGACGAGTCCTCACTGTGAAATCTTGCCGAGACGACGGTTTCAGGCTATCAGCTCCCTCCGAACTCTAATCCTACTGATTGGGAATGACTTTCCTAGGAAAATCATTATCCAGCAGAGCTTCTTCACCTTCCACACCAGATCTCTCTCTCTCTCTCTCTCTGACGCTCACAGACGGCCTAATTGATCAGGATCATATAAGGAATGGTGGCACTAAACTCCGGCTGTAGTTCTGGCAAACAAAGTTCGTTCTGGTACCGACGTAGGGAAGCAAAATCTCAGCCATCTAACCGCGCTTTCGTCTGTTATATTCACTGTCCGCCAATTCACTTTTCCAGCCACTCCCCCGGCATTACAAATTCTCTCTCTCTCTCTCTCTCTCTCTCTCTCTCTCTCTCTCTCTCTCTCTCTCTCTCTCTCTCTCTCAACTTAAAGTCAACCAGAAACGAGAGCCACGAGGAACCTGAACTGCTGAAATCAGCAAGCAATTCCCTCAACGAACTCTGGCCTCTCTCCGGCCGTACGGAGTCTCAAACATGACGAACTAGAAGAAGCAATGACAGAGCTTCAACCAGAGAGTTCAGAATACGACCGCAGCATCTCCGAACGCAACAGCTAACCCTACCAGTATCCGCGCGTCGAGAAGCTCAGCTAAAGAATAGACCATGTCCGATCATCTGGCGCCGGGAAGATCAAAGGACGGACAACAGGTGGAAAAGAATCACGGAAACGAGCAGAACAAAGAACCAAGGGGAAGTTGAGAGGAGAATGATGAAGTATCGCCGGAGAGAATCCTACGGCGTGAACATATGAGAAGGTTTCCGGACGGTCGCCTGGAAATGATAGACGGCGCACTCGCACCCACTGAGGCGCAGCCGACATCACTGGGAGCATGGCACCATCGAGGAGGAGTAGAAGAAGAAGAAGAAGAAGAAGCCCACAGGGGACAATTCAGCCCCCACGTTCGACACCGGGCCCACCAGTCTCTCAACTAAAACTATTTACCCTGCTGGGTGGGGCCCAGAGGTTCCTCTCTCTCCCCCCATCTGTGTGTGGTGTGCGTGCAGTGAAGCAGATGCTAGTTTGCCCACAGCTGGCCACGGCGACTCGTGTAAATAGTTGAACTGACTCGTGTCCCCCTTCCAAGATTAAGCTGGATATCTTTCGGGTTATAACAAGGAGGCCAAAGCACGGTGCGTATTACCTTCATCTTGTGAGTAGAGAGGCGAGCTAATGATGTGGGGGCTGAGCCTTATGCTAAACCGAGCAGGAACCTAACTTAAGCTGAATCTGTCAGCTCAAGATTCACTATCGAATAAACAAGCTCGAGCATACATTAACAAATCAAACTCAACTCGAGTTCGACTGGTTATATTGGTGTTTCTAGTTTGGGTGACAAATGTACCTCATTTCAAATTGTGTCTTTGTTGGTACTAAACACAAAACGACTATAACTTGAACTATTGTTACATACAGTTTTATGTACAAAATTGAATTTTGCATTATAACAGATGTAATTTGCTTACCAAATCTCGCCATGAAACTCTAACACGGAACCCGCCTTACTACCAATTTGCATACATGGCCTGCGTATCGAATTGTTGTGCCATTTATAGAGGTTAGCACGAGACCAGCCACTCGGTTCGTATCCTTAACCAAGCCTTTGACGCAGTAGGCTCGGTTACTGGGTGCAACATGAGGAAGTCACTCATCCAAGTGCTAGTCTTGTTCACGCATGATTTTACTAGGTTAGTGTGGGATAACGTCTGCTTTGGGTCTAGTAGACGCTAATATTGTAAGCTTAACAAGCAAAATTTCCTTTATTCGAGCTTCTTTCCAAAGGATTTCATTAGGCAATCGCTTTCACTTTCTTTGCTTTTCCTATTTTTAAAATGCACGTAATCGTCCGCAAAACCTGCACCAACTCACATGCTTCCTTCTGTACTTAGGCTTCTAAAAGATGTAGAAAACTACCAAGTTTATTATTATATAAATTCTCTCATCTTATTAAGTTTATTAATGCACAAAACCTATTAATTCTCGTGTTTCTATAAGTGCACTCTTGGTCCGAAATTTTGGTATTTGTTCAATAAGAAAAAATGCAGGCTTTGTAAGCATGACGAGCCGAATGAGGATTATTTGTGGCTAATCTTGGCATGTTTGATTCATTAGCTCTTCTGGTCGATGTTGAGAATGAAACAAACATGACCAAGCTAGACAAGTTGAACATAAGCTGCTCACTTTGAAGTTAAAAATGTAAATTTTAGCATACATTTATTTTTCTCGATTAGAAATTAGATCAAAATTAAAGTTGTTTTCTCGCACAACATTCTTGTAGGATCGAAAGATGCTATTATTTAGCATGATACCTAAAGTTCTATGTATTCAGCAGAATGAGCTCATGCAAAACGCCCAATAGCTCACCTGGCTAACGGGTCGACTCGCAAGTTGAAGGTCATGAGTTCCGTACCTGGGGTATGCATATGCCTTCCGTCTCCCATTTTACGAAAAAAAGAAAGGAACTTTTGTATCTTAATTGGTTCTGATTGTGAAGTTAACAAACTCTTCATGTGTTAACGAAAGCCAAACCGTGAGTGGCTCGGCTCGTTTACCTGTTCTAATAACACAAAGGGAAAGTATATGACAGTGAAGTTAAATTGTTAGGACAACGATCACTATAGCTCACCTGGCTAGTGGATCGACTCACAAGTTGATGATCAGTGCCTCTTCTGATACAAGTACGGATAATGGGTTCGAGCGTGGTTGGCCCATTTCGGGAGTAAAGCTCTCCCACCGTCGGTTTTCTCCTCTTACAGGGCTCGAACTTGAGACCGTTGCTGAAAGGGCAAAAGTGACACTAAGATGTGAAAAGTGTCTGAATTTGTAAGAAAATTTTGAGAAATATAAATTGAATTGGCACTTTTACATGACTATATAATTACTAAATTATAAATAAGTTTAAATTTCAATGGATGTTATAAAAAGAGCAATTGTATATAATTTTTTTTGTGATTTTCTTGAGAGATCTGATATGTCAACTTAAGTTGATACTGATCAGCAATCATTTTCTTGACCATGAATTCATGTTTGCAAGTCACATGCAATGTTCGAACTGGAATGTGATTGGTCGATATTCCACTAGTGATATATTTTGTGAAGTCTACTAATTAAACTAAATAAGGCAATTGAATTATATGTTTAGTACTCATGTCATGAGTTAAATGTCATTTATGATCTACGAAGGTTTGGTCATGGAGTTCAATCCAGCTAACGAAACATATATAGATGATGATATAATACGTCTTTCTTATTTTAAGAGAATAAATGCAGCTCTATCTTGCCGATATGATTTATTCTTTTTTTTTTGCGGTGGTGAATATATACTCCGTTGTTATATAGACAAGCTTGGGTTATGCAGACTCCTACCAGATATGCAGGTCACTGTGGATTTGAGTTAAGCTCAGTTCATCTCGGTTTGGGTCAAAGGCATTTGATCCTGATCTAGCCCATTTTTTGGGTTATCTGCAAAACCCACATCCAACCTGATCTGATCTGGTTCGGGTCGAAGGTTTTACCTCAAGAAAAGGTTTCCAAAGATGTTGACAATCATTAGCCTTGTTCCAAAGAAATTAGAAAAAAATAGTGAGAAAAACAAGGGAAAACCTTAATTCGTATGTATATATATGTATAATATGTGTTTGTGTATACTATTCTGAGACTTGTGGTCGCCTTTTTCACAATCTTAAAGAAATTAAAGAAATAATTTAAGGTATGCTTGCTTGAGTCACCCCACCTCCTTCGCATTGAAATATCATATTCAATCAACTGCAATGCTTGTGTTGTTTTTTCATTCACCTAACTATAATAAATGATACATTTAACATTTTCTTCATGCAAAACATCTCTTTAGGACGTTTCATAAGTGACACTATTCTCACTTATGAAACATAGAAGTAACGGGAAGCTAAACAATTTACATTGCACCAAATCTGGAGTTTGAGCGATTTCGAACTCGGCGGTAGGTAGTAAATCGACTTAACAGGTCGTGTTTGTGTCAGGTTTCTGTGGATTCGGGTCAAGAACATGACAACGCTGACCTGACTTGTTTTTTGTAAATAGTTTCGCAGAACCGTACACCAACCTGATCGTTATTCGGCTTCAACCACACCACACCCGACTGTAAGGGAAAAACTTTTGTCATAGAACAACATTGAAACAAAAAAAACTAAAAAAATCTTCGGAAAAACAAAAGAAAATTTAAGAAATAAAGGACTTGATAAAAATAAACTGGAATATATTAAGTAGCTAATTATTTGCATAGATGTTTAAAAGAAGAAACGTTGGACTGAATATAAATCGATGAGCCGAATATCTGACCCTGAGCATTAAGCAAGCAAACAAACAAAACAAACAAACAAACAACAACTAAGCCTTTTCCCATACTAGACGGGGTCGGCTACATGGATTCTTTGTTTCCATAGATCCCTATCATGTGCCATGTTAGCAGTTAACTCCCAATAAGCTAGATCATTCTTTATTGTTTCTTTCCAACACTTTTGTGGTCGTTCTCTACCTCTTTTAATACTTTCCAAATTTAGTTTTTCTAACATTCTTACAGGTTCTTCTTTTGATCTTCTTTCTATATGTCCAAACCATCTTAAACGATGTTCTCTCATTTTATCCTCTATTGGTGCCACTCCTAATTTGTTTCTAATAACCTCATTATGTATACGGTCTTTTCTTGTATGACCACTCATCCATCTCAACATCTTCATTTCTGTCACAGACATCTTTTGTACATGTTGATGATTAACTGCCCAACAATCAGAACCATAAAACATGGCAGGCCTAATTGTTGCTCTATACTATTTACCTTTTAATTTTAATGGTATCTTCTATCACAAAGAATACCTGATGCTCCTCTCCATTTTAACCAACCAGCATTAATTCTATGTATAACATCTCCATCAATTCTTCCATCACTTTGAAAAATTGACTCTAGGTATTTAAAACTTTCCTTTTGGGGAATGCAATGTGTGCCAATTTTAATTTCTATGTCCTCATGATCAAACTTACATTCCATATATTCTGTCTTTGTTCTACTAAGTCGGAGGCCTTTGCTTTCTAATGTTTCTCTCCATAGTTCCATTTTTCTATTAACTTTTTCCTTAGACTCCTCCACTAATACAATGTCATCTGCAAATAACATACACCAAGGTACTTCATCTTGAATATGTTTTGTTTACTCATCCATCACCATTATAAATAAGTATGGACTTAAAGTTGATCCTTGATGTAACCCAATATTAACTTCAAAGAAGTTTGTCGTTCCTTCATAAGTCCTCACATATGTTTTTGCACCATCATACATGTCTCTTATAAGGTTAATATATGTCAATGGGATACCTCTTTTTTCCAAAGTTCTCCAAAGAACCTCCCTCGATACCCTATCATAAGCTTTTTCTAGATCAATAAATATCATGTGAAGGTCTTTCTTTTTTGCTCTAAAATGTTCTATAAGACGTCTCAAAAGGTGAATCGCTTCAATAGTAGATCTACCTGGCATAAATCCAAATTGGTTCTCTGTTGTACTTGATACTTGTCTTAACCTACGTTCGATAATTCTTTCCCATAATTTCATAGTATGACTCATTAACTTGATACCTCGATAATTCACACAATTTTGAATGTCTCCCTTGTTCTTATATACGGGTATAAGTGTACTTGCTCTCCATTCCTCGGGCATCTTTTGGTTTTTCCATATTTCATTAAATAGTCTTGTAAGCCAAGTGATTCCTATTTCTCCTAGTATTTTCCAAACTTCTATAGGAATATTATCTGGTCCTACCGATTTACCACTCTTCATATGTTTAAGAGCCTCTTTGACTTCATTCTTTTGAATACGTCGGTAGACATTGTGGTTTATATACTTTTCTGACTTGGCTAAATCTCCTAAACTAATACTAACATCTTTATTTTCATTAAAAAGATTATAAAAATAGTTTTTCCATCTATTTCTTATATCATCATTTGTCACTAGAATTTTTTCATCCTCGTCTTTTATGCATCTAACATAATTAAGATCTTTAGTTTTCTTATCTCTAGCCCTAGCTATCCCAAAAATATCTCTTTCACCCTCTTTTGAGTTGAGTTGTCCTCCCAAATCTTAGTTTTTGCTTCACTAACGGCCTTTTTTGCTTTCTTCTTTGCTTTCTTATAAGCTTCTAAAGTTTCACTAGTTTTCTTAGCATAATGTAATTTGTAACATGCCCTCTTTGCCTTGATTTTATTTTGTACTACTTCACTCCACCACCAAGCTTCTTTTTGTGCCGGTACACCTCCCTTAGATACCCCTAACACATCTTTCGCCACTTTCCTAATATGTATAGCCATATTGTTCCACATATCAGAGGGTGTGCCAACATAATTCCAAACATCTCCTTTAAGGACTTTCTGTTTAAATATATCTTCTTTCTCGCTTTTGAGGTTCTACCATTTAGTCCGAATAGCTCGATGCACTCTTTTCTTCTTTGTCCATTTTTTTATTTGTAAATCCATAACTAAAAGTCGATGTTGGGTGGTTAAGCTTTCTCCTGGAATTACCTTGCAATCTTTATAACATGCTCTATCTTTTTTTCTACAAATAAAGTAATCAATTTGTGTTTGTGATAAGCCACTCTTATAAGTAATTAAATGTTCATCTCGTTTTTTGAAGATTGTATTGACTATAAAGAGATCAAATGACATAGCAAAATTTAAAATCTCCCTACCTTCCTCGTTTATATCCCCATAACCAAAGTTTCCATGAATCCCTTGATATCCTAATACCTCTTTACCGACATATCCATTTAAATCTCCTCCTAAACAAATCATCTCTCTTTGTGGAATCTTTTGAAACACCTTATCTAACTCTTCCCAAAAAACTGTCTTTATACCATCTTCTAGTCCTACTTGGGGTGCGTAAGCACAAACTATATTCAAAACCTCTGCTCCTAACACTAATTTCAATGTCATGATTCGGTCACCATATCATTGTATGTCTACTACACTCTCCTTTAAATCTTTATTTATGATAATACCAACTCTGTTTCGGGCCTTTTCTTTACCTGAGTACCATAATTTAAAACCTATATCCTCTATCTCCTTTGCTTTTTCTCCAACCCATTTTGTCTCTTGTAAACATAGAATATGAATCTTTCTCCGAATCATAGTATCTACCACCTCCATTAGCTTACCCGATAATGTTCCGATATTCCAAGAACCAATACGAATCTTATTATCTAGGACTAGCTTCCTTACCCCCCGCATCTGTCCATAATCAAAATGCGGAGACCCTCTCTGAAAATTTTTCACTACATTCAGGCGGCAATGTAGCGGGACTAACTTATTTACCCACACCCGTCCATGATGTGGGAACCCTCTCTACAATTGATTATCTACATTCGGGCGAAAATGTAGTGGCCCTTGCTTACTTCTTACTGCATTCGGGCTCTGCAACACGTCGCTAGGAGGGGACGCCCCAAAGCAATGCTCATAATTTTTGTAATCTATGTTGTAGAAATCCGACGAAGTTTTACGCTGGCTGTCGGAAGCCTAACACAACCCTCCTCCTTTATCCGGGCTTGGGACCGACAATGCAAGGGTGATCCCTTACATGGGCGGAGTTCTGAGCATCGACAAAGCAATTTTTAAAATTTTAAAGTTGAGTCACTAACATTGGTCATCGGCTGGATCATTATCACTGCCCAAGAAGCTGATCTCATCAGCATAAAAGGTCGTAACTACTTGTTTTAAGAATTAAATAATTTTCTTTTGGCACTCTCGGGAGGCCAAAGCCAGATGCACGGTCCCAAACTCATGACCATAGATATTTTCTTTTCTTTTCGAGCCAAACAAAATGAGGCAAATTGTTCCATGATAATCGTGAGAAGTGATATAAATAGGTTTTGTAGATTTTTGTCAAGCAAGATATCTTTAAAAAAGCGATATCTTTTTCGTTAAACTGCAATGCATTAGGCTTCCGACTATCAACATAAAATTTTGTCTGACTTTTATGCATAAATTATACAAATTAGGAGTATTGCGTTGGGAGGTCACTTCTTAGCGACATGCTATAGAATTCGAATGCAATAAAAAGTAATCAAGAGCCTCTATATTTTCGCTCGGACGTAGTGAATAAATTACACAAAGGGTTCTCACATCATGAACGGGTGTGGGTAAAAAAGTTAGTACTACTATATTGATGCATGAATGTAGTGAACAAATTATAGAGATAGTATCAACATTTTCAATCTTGATGGATTAGGGGTAAGAAAGCTAGTCCTAGATAATAAGATTCATATTGATTCTTGAAATATTGGAACATTGTTCGGTAAGCTAATGGAGGTGATAGATATTATGATTCTGAGAAATATTCATATCCTATATTTATAAGAGACAAAGTGGGTTGGAAAAAAAGCAAAGGAGATTGAGGATTCATGTTTTAAATTATAATACTCAGAAAAGAAAAAGGCTCGGAACAAAGTTGGTATTATCATAAATAAAGATATAAAGGATAGTGTAGTAGACATACAACGATATGATGACGAATCATGACGTTGAAATTAGTGTTAGGAGCATAGATTTTGAATATAATTTGTGCTTATGCACCCCAAGTAGGACTAAAAAATAGTATAAAAATGGCTTTTTTAGAGGAGTTAGATAAGGTGATTCAAAGAATTCCACAAAGGGATATGATTTGTTTAGGAGGAGACTTAAATGGATATGTCGGTAAAGAGACATTAGGATATCAAGATATTCATGAAAATTTTGGTTTTGGGTATATAAATGAGGAAGGTAGAGAGATTTTAAATTTTGCTATGGCATTTGATTTCTTTATAGTCAATGCAATCTTCAAAAAACGAGATGAACATTTAATTATTTATAAGAGTGACTTATTATAAACACAAATCAATTATTTTGTTTGTAGGAAAAAAGATAGATTATGTTGTAAAGATTGCGAGGTAATTCAAGGAAAAAGCCTAACCATCCAAAATCGACTTTTAGTTATGGATTTATAGGTAAAAAAGTAGACAAAGAAGAAAAGAGTACATTGAGTTGTTCAAACTAAATGATGAAACCTCAAAAGCAAGAAAGAAAGTAGATTTAAACCGAAAGTCCTTCAAGGAGATGCTTGAAATTATATTGGTACATCTTCTTATATGTGGAACAATATGGTTATACATATTAAGAAAGTTACGAAATATGTGTTAGGTGAATCTAAGGGAGGTGTACCAGTATAAAATGAAGCTTGGTGGTGGAATGAAGTGGTGTAAGGTAAAATCAATGCAAAGAGGGTATGCTATAAATTATATTATGCTAAGAAGACTAGTGAAACTTTAGAGACTTATAAGAAAGCAAAGAAAGAACCGAAAAAAGGCTGTTAATGAAATAAAAGTTAAAATTTAGAAGGATTTATATAAAAAGCTTAACTCAAAAGAGGGTGAAAGATATATTTTTAGGATAGCTAGAGCTAGAGATAAGAAAACTAAGGATCTTAATTTTGTTAGATATATTAAAGACAATGATGAAAAAATTTTAGTGTTAAATGATGATATAAAATATAGATAAAAATTTATTTTTATAAGTTTTTTAATGAAAATAAAGGTGTTAGTATTAGTTTAGGAGAGTTAACTAAATCAGAAAATTATATAAACTACAATTTCTACCAACGTATTCAAAAGAATGAAGTCAAAGAGGCTTTTAAACATATGAAAGTTGATAAATCTGTAGGATCAAACAATATTCCTATAGAAGTTTAAAAAATCTTAAGAGACAAGAATCACTTAGCTCATACGACTATTTAATGAAATATGGAGAAATCAAAAGATGCTCAAAGAATGAAGAGCGAATACACTTATACCTATATACAAGAAAGACATTAAGAATTGTGTGAATTATTGGGGTATCAAGTTAATGAGTCATACTATGAAATTATGGAAAAGAATTATAGAACGTAAGTTAAGACAATTATCAAGTACAACATAGAACCAATTTGGATTCATGCAAGGCAGATCTACTATTAAAGCGATTCACCTTTTGAGACGTCTTATGAAACATTTTAGAGCAAGAAATAAAGATCTTTATATGATATTTATTAATCTAGAAAAATCTTATTATAGGGTATCAAGAGATATTATCTAGACAACTTTAGAAAAGAGAGGTATCCCATTGACATATATAAACATTATAAGAGACATGTACAATGGTGTAAAAACTTGTGTGAGAACTCATGAAGGAATGACACATTTCTTTTAAGTTAATATTGGGTTACATCAAGGATCAACTTTAAGTCTATGCTTATTTATAATGGTGATTGATGAGTTAACAAAACTTATTCAAGATGAAGTACCTTGATATATGTTATTTGCATGTGACATTGTATTAGTGGAGGAGTCAAAGGAAAAAGTTAATAGAAAATTGAAACTATGAAGAGCAACATTACAAAGTAAAGGCTTTCGACTTAGTAGAATAAATATAAAATATATGAAATGTAAGTTTCATCATTTAGTTATTTCATAGGACATAAAAATTAAAATTGGTACACATTGCATTCCTCCAAAGAAAAGTTTTAAATACCTAGGGTCAATTTTTTAAGAATTTATAGAGATGTTATGAATAAAATTAATGTAAGTTGGTTAAAATGAGAGAAGCATCAGGTATTCTTTATGACAGGAAGATACCATTAAAGTTAAAAGATAAATATTATAGAACAACAATTAAGCCTTCCATGTTTAATGGTTCTAAGTGTTGGGCAGTTAATCATCAACATGTATAAAAGATGTGTGTGGCAAAAATGAAGATATTCAGATGAATAAGCGGTCATATAAGGAAGGACCATATACATAAAATAACAACTAAGTCTTTTCCCTTAGGTACATGGATTCTTTGTTTCCATAGAGCCCTATCATGTGTCATGTTAGCAGTCAACTCACAATAAGCTAGATCATTCTTTATTATTTCTTTCCAATACTTTTGTGGTCGTCCTCTACCTCTTTTAATACTTTCTAAATTTAGTTTTTCATACCTTCTTAAAGGTTTTTCTTTTGATCTTCTTTCTATATGTCCAAACCATCTTAAATGATATTTTCTCATTTTATCCTCTATTGGTGTCACTCCAAATTTGTTTCTAATAACCTCATTATGTATATGGTCTTTTCTTGTATGACCACTCATCCATCTCAACATCTTCATTTCCATGTTGATGATTAACTGCCCAACACTCAGAACCATAAAACATGGCAGGTCTAATTACTGCTCTATAATATTTACTTTTTAACTTTAATGGTATCTTCTTATCACAAAGAATACCTGATGCTCCTCTCCATTTTAACCAACCAGCATTAATTTTATGCGTAACATCTCCATAAATTCTTCCATCACTCTAAAAAATTAACCCTAGGTATTTAAAACTTTCCTTTTGAGGGATGCAATGTGTGTGCCAATTTTAATTTCTATGTCCTCTGAAGTAGCCAAATGATCAAACTTACATTCCATATATTCTGTCTTTGTTCTACTAAGTCGGAGGCCTTTGCTTTCTAATGTTTCTCTCCTTATTTCTAATTTTCTATTAACTTTTTCCTTAGACTCCTCCACTAACACAATGTCATCTGCAAATAACATACACCAAGGTACTTTCTCTTATATATGTTGTGTTAACTCATCAATCACCATTATCAATAAGTATGGATTTAAAGTTGATCCTTGATGTAACCCAATATTAACTTTAAAGAAGTCTTTCATTCCTTCATGAGTCCTCACACATGTTTTTACATCATCGTACATGTCTCTTATAAGGTTAATGTATATCAATGGGATACCTCTTTTTTTTAAGGTTCTCCAAAGAACCTCCCTCGATATCCTATCGTAAGCTTTTTTTAGATCAATAAATGTGAAGGTCTTTCTTTTTTGCTCTAAAATGTTCCATAAGGCGTCTCAAAAAGTGAATCGCTTCAACAGAAGATCTGCCTTGCATTAATCCAAATTTGTTCTTTGTTGTACTTGATACTTGTCTTAATCTACATTCGATAATTATTTCTCAAAATTTAATAGTATGGCTCATTAACCTGATACCTCGATAATTCGCATAATTTTGAATGTCTCCCTTGTTCTTTTATATGGTATAAGTGTATTCGCTCTTCATTCCTCGGGCATCTTTTGGTTTCTTCATATTTCATTAAATAGTCTTGTGAGCTAAGTGATTCTTATTTTTCTTAGTATTTTCCAAACTTCTATAGGTCCTATCAATTTACCACCCTTAATATGTTTAAAACCCTCTTTGACTTTATTCTTTTGAATACATCGGTAGAAATTGTGGTTTATATACTTTTCTGATTTGGCTAACTCTATTAAGATAATACAAATATGTTTATTTTCATTAAAAAGCTTATAGAAATAGTTTTTTCATCTATTTCTTATATCATCATTTGCCACTAGAATTTTTTCATCCTTGTATTTGATGCATTTAACAAAATTAAGATCTTTAGTTTTCTTATCTCTAGCCCTAGCTATCCTAAAAATATCTCTTTCACCCTCTTTTGAGTTGAGTTTTTTTTATATAAATCTTCCCAAATTTTAGCTTTTGCTTCACTATAGTCTTTTCGCTTGCTTTTTTGCTTTCTTATAAGCCTATAAAGTTTCACTAGTTTTCTTAGCATAATGTAATTTGTAACATGCCCTCTTTGTCTTGATTTTATTTTGTACTATTTCTCTCAACCACCAAGCTTTTTTTTGTGCCGATACACCTTCCTTAGATACACCTAACATATCTTTCGCCACTTTCCTAATATGTATAACCATATTGTTCCACATATCACAAGGTGTATCAATATAATTCCAAACATCTCCTTGAAGGACTTTGTGTTTGAATTTATCTTCTTTCTCGCTTTTGAGGTTCCACCTTTTAGTCTGAATAACTCGATGCATTCTTTTCTTCTTTATCCATTTTTTTATTTATAGATCTATAACTAAAAGTCGATGTTGGGTGATTAAGCTTTCTCCGGGGATTACCTTGCAATCTTTACAACATGCTCTATCTTTTTTTCTACAAATAAAGTAATCAATTTGTGGTTGTGATAAGCCACTCTTATAAGTAATTAAATGTTCATCTCGTTTTTTGAAGATGTATTGGCTATAAAGAGATCAAATGCCATAGCAAAATTTAAAATCTCCTTACCTTCCTCATTTATATCTCCAAAACCAAAGTTTTCATGAATACCTTGATATCCTAATGTCTCTTTACCGACATGTCCATTTAAGTCTCCTCCTAAACAAATCATCTCCCTTTGTGGAATCCTTTGAATCACCTTATCTAACTCTTCCCAAAAAGCTGTCTTTATACTATCTTCTAGTACTACTTGGGGTGCGTAAGCACAAACAATATTCAAAACCTCTGTTCCTAACACTAATTTCAACGTCATGATTCGGTCACGATATCGTTGTATGTCTACTACACTATCCTTTAAATTTTTATTTATGATAATACCAACTCCGTTTCGAGCCTTTTCTTTACCTGAGTACCATAATTTAAGACCTGTATCCTCTATCTTCTTTGCTTTTTCTCCAACCCACTTTATCTCTTATAAACATATAATATAAATCTTTCTTCGAATCATAGTATCTACCTCCTCCATTAGCTTACCGGATAATGTTTCAATATTCAAAGAACCAATACGAATCTTATTATCTAGGACTAGCTTCCTTACCCCTCACATCCGTCCATATTGAAAATGAGGAGACCCTCTCTATAAATTATTCACTAAATTTAGGAGGCAATATAGCGGGAATAACTTCTTTACCCACACCCGTCCATGACGTGGGAACCTTCTCTGCAATTGATTCACTAGGCGAAAATGTAGTAACCCTTACTTACTTATCACTACATTCGAGCTCTAAAGCACGTCGCTAGGCGGGGATGCCCCAAAACAATGCTCATAATTTGTGTAATCCATGGTATAAAAATCCGACAAAGTTTTACGTTGACTGTCGGAAGCCTAACAGAACTCAATTCCTTTATCCGAGCTTGGGACCGACAATGCAAGGGTAATCCCTTACAAGGACCATATACATAATGAGGTTATGATAAACAAATTGGGAGTGACTCCAATAAAGGATAAAATGAGAGAATATTGTTTAAGATGATTTTGACATATAAAAAGAAGATCAAAAGAAGTGTGTAAGAAAGTATGAAAAACTAGATTTTGAAAATATTAAAAGAGGTAAAAAACTATCACAAAAGTGTTAGAAAAGAAAAAATAAAGAATGATCTAGCTTATGATAAGTTAAGTTAGGTGAAAACAAAGAATCCATTTAACCGGTCCCGTCTAGTACGGGAAAAGGCTTAGTTGTTATTGTTGTTTACACTCGAGGGCGTGATGCACGGCCCCGGTATTAAACTCATGCCCATAGATATTTTCTTTTTGAACCAAACAAAATGATGCAAACCGCTCCATGATAATCGTGAGAAGGGATATAAATAGCTTTTGTAGATTTTTGTCAAGCATGATATCTTTAAAAAAGCGATATCTTTTTCGTTATATATTGGCATCATCCGCCTTTATTAGAAGACGAATGAGTGAACAGAAGAACGCGTGCATGACAAAGATCGTATTTAGGCGCCCTTGATTAGATACATGCATGAACAGCATTCGGTGGAACCATGACTTGTGATGCTATTATAAAATAGATTGTAATTAATTTGTGAAATGAATGATTATCAAGAAATTATGTCAAATAAAAAATGATATATATATATATATATATATATATATATAAAGAGAGAGAGGCTCTTCATTACCATTGCAGACATTCATCTCTTTAATCTAACTTTTTATATTAAAAAAAGTATATATATATATATACATATGCATGATTAATTGACATATAAACTGCTAATCAACAAGTGTAGTGAGTTCCAATAGAAAAGTACATTTGACAAATCATACAGAGTCTGCTTGGAGACGGGCACAGTTGCACCAGAGAGATAGATTCAATTGGCCGTTCGAAAAGATGATTTCAACTCTGAAAAAGCAAACATCTGAGGTGAAAATTAACAAATCGCTAGGTAGAGTGAATGCTAAATTCATCAGCCAATAGCTAGGGAGATCAAGAAACAAGAGTGACTAGTAATTCATATATATGATTGAGATGCATAAATCCATGGTGGATCTAATGTGATGAGAAAAATATGTGATATAAAATGAAGCTGACATATTACAGTGTTTGATGTAGCTTTATTGAAAAGCATTCTTTTTCCTGAAAATCTTTGGGAAAGCATTCTTTTCCTGAAAATCTTTCAGCACTAACGACGGGTGCTGAAGATGGAGACAGTGACATGATGGTGGCCCTCCACCATCGCTTGTTTGACGAACCACACCTCGCATTTTCTCTACCGGACGAGAGGATTGCATTGATAATTCTTTGATGATGAGAGTGGAGGTGGCTGTGAGGGAGTCTTGACCTTGGCAGTATGCCGTATGAACAGTTCATTTCGTCTCTCTGCTTTCATGCGGACACACAGCCTCATGTGTACACACGCGGAAATATACGCATATCTATCTCTGTTCATACGATTACACAATCGCACTTGTCTTAGCGTCATATTACTAATAAATTAGTAGACTAAGGACAAATTGAACTGATAAACTCTCCTTCAAAAACTAATTTGAACAGCTCACACGTCTATTTGTCTCCCAACAACACACACACACAGAGGAAACGTTAGTTGGGAGATGTTAAAGAGGACATTGCGCTTTCACTTATTCTCTTTCCATTCCCCCGTACAGACTGAAGTTTCAGCTAAAATCATGCCCCATGTATGATGAAGTGCAATGGATTCATTAACTCATTTAAAAGATCAGAGATCAGATGCAACCACTTGTTTATTCGAAGGATTAAAAAGGCGTTATGTCTTCCAAATTACAGGAAAGGAGAGCTCCATGTATCTGTGTGGTATCTCGAACTACATACGTATAAAGTGAAGAAATTTCTTTATATAGAGACTAATGGTTGCTAATATTCTACATAAGTTGGTGGATGTTCAACGAATTGCCCGTTATGAGAGGGAGAACTTCGCATTGAGCTTCGTACATTATGTGTGTGAGAGAGAGAACATGAAGACAATTGTAATTACTTCGAATTGGACACCCTACGATAGTAGTGATGCTGGCCCCAGTATCCTTCGCATTGATCGTATAAAGCTCATTAGGCAACCTACATAGGTAGCCTGTCCGCAGAAATTTATTGCAGTCGTGTAAGACATCTAAGTTGAGTCTGTCATACTGTCGCATTTCATGAAAAGATTTTGGAGGCATTCCATTTTTACTTCTAATATGTGGTTCCTCTCTCTGTCACGCACCATCATATATATATATATATATATTATATATAATATATATATATATATAGAGAGAGAGAGAGAGAGAGAGAGAGAGAGAGAGAGAGAGAGAGAGAGAGAGAGAGAAGAAAGAGTATGTTTGATGCATATTATTTGACAATGGTTGGTAGAGATTTGAATCAAATGTATCATTGTACTATGTAAAATTATGCATCAGACTGAGACTCCTCTCTCTCTCTATATATATATAGACTCTATGGTGCATACCTTTGACACTTTCTTGTTTTTTAAGCGCAAATATTATTTAAAAGTTATACAAATATTTTAAAAGATATAAAAAACAACTTTATTAATTTAATATGTATAAGAAGAAATTGTACTAAAATGTTGTATTATATGATATTAGATTTGAATCAAGTTGGTACTAAAAGTGGTTGTATATTGCATCAGTCTACACAGCTTCTACAGAACCATTAGTATTCATGGGTAAATTGGTTTTAGTATATTTATTCCCAGTTTGTGATCTCAGTGTCTGTAAGAAGTGTCAATTGTGGGAACAGTGCCCACTTCTAGACCTATCCATGCAAGCTAAATTCGATCTTAATAATTGAATGTGGCAGCCTGTGGCCAGTAAGATAGCACATGCACATGCTGCAGAGATCCATCACTAATATTTCTTTCATCGCCAAATGCTTTGGCAGAATTTAGTTACTGAAACTGGCTAAAAAAAAGGAAACATGTACTGTAGGATCTGAATATTTTATGGATCAAATTCATATGTTTATACTTAATCATGCACACGCATTCATTTAGGGATGTTCATGGTCAGGTTCGATTCGTTTGCATGCTCAATTTGGAATCAGACAAACCTAATTTGATTCTCGATTTGAGGGAACCAAATAAACACCAAATGAACATCTCCCAACTAACGTTTCCAATATATGTGTGTAAGTGTGAGTGTTGATTTGGTTACCAAACCACACAATAAGGTGAGGTCCGGTTTTGATTTGGTTTCCAATCATGGTTTATTACAATACAACTTATGTTCAATCCATGGCAACAAGTTAACTTAAGGTATTGTAAGATGTATTGTTCACATATAAATTAGGTAATATCATGAATATATACTAGATGGTCATTTCTTCACAATTTCTAGCATTCACTCTCAATAACAAGAAGCACCAAATAATATATAGCAAGTTCTACTTCCATATACGACACATATTACAAAAAATTGGATCAGTTTAATGGTTTAGATCGGTTTTTTAAACACCCCCACATTCATCTTCGTGATTTATTTGTGCCCCATAGATGTACAGATTGTGCGTTAATGACAATGCATGGTATTTCATGATTCCATGCGGGTTAGTGTCTGTCAACATGGCATACAAGTGTCAACGTGTTACCCTTTGGCAGCATTATACGAAAGAAGCATATTTACTTATAAGAATGAGCCTCTAACCTTTACCTAGATGACAAAGGAACCACGCCATGCTTGTATTATTGATAGAGATGGCCATGACATTAAACTATAATATGATGGGAACCCTATACGAGATAAAAGTAAAGTGGGCAAAGTGTTCATTTGGATCCTACCTAAACTCTGACTGGGTTTACCTGAATCTGGCGTTCTACTGTGCTTTCAATGAACGGAAAGGATCCGAACCTTAACTCTGAAAGATGAACTCTAATAGGAAAATGTTTGTATTATTGTATATGCTCTAATAGGAAATCTTTGAAGGAAGACACTACATGTTCTATTCAACTTTTAGCTAAGGTCTCGTGGAGTAAAAATATATAATAATGGCTTTGCCCATGCTAAAAATATTAGCTAAAACATATCCGTCGTCGTCAATGAACAATCTATCCACACTCGAAAACGCGCGTCTCGCAGTAAAAACTGAGTGATCTACATGTACACATATGAACGCAGGAGCATACATGCTATCTTAGATAAACACGGCAACCTATATTTGTATCATAACATATCTCTTTGACCGAGGCGCATTCATTTATCACACAACATCCCAATTGCTTGTCTTTCTGCTCTCTGCCTAGATGCACTAGCGATTGATCATGATAAACTAAACTAATACCAACTTTTTTCTTGGATTGGCAATAAGCTGGGGGTTCGGTAGATCCCTAACAAATGCAACACTCCTGCGTATCAAACCTACGTCACTGAAGGGTTTTTAAGCTCCTTGTGTGACTACCAACTTATTAAATCATTCCTTATAAATCAAACATGTTATTGTTTTTGTGGAGTTAAGTGCTCTTACAGCATCGATCAAGAACAATGACGACTAAAAATCCGTGTGGCTTGCCACACATAGTATGGGAGAAATAATTGGTTCGGTTCTTATAAGTTTAACAATTATCTGCGTGATTCTAACTGGATTATCTCTCATCCTTGAGAAGAAGACATTCTACTGCCATTACCACCCACGGCAGCAGTTTCTCTGAATGGCGATGAAATTTTTCGTCTCCAACCCGTTGCTAATCTAGCGGCAGAGTGGAATTACTTCGCTTCCCTTGCAGTTTGAAGATTGTGTATACAATTACCATTACAATCGTCACAATCAATCTGTTTAATGTTGTATCTGCAATTGTAGTTCAGATAAAGCAGATTGGTCGATGAGAATCATTACGTTTAATAGGAAGAAGCCATATATTCGTCTATGTCGTGTTGCATATGTCCGTTTTCATTAAATATTATGCCATATCTTGCATAAGAATTTATGCTATGACTCTGCTTATGTAGGACTAGTGTTCCCTAGAGCTAGGAATGGTCGATGTTTGCCTTTCCATTTGGCAGCTTTTAACAAGCTTGTGAAATGTCGGTACCTGTGTAAAACAGGTACCCAACCTTTTTCTCACTTGCAGGAGACATCTTTATATTAACAAGCCCTACATAGAATATGAATATCTATCTTCTGTCACACATATATGTAGATGAGAGAGAGAGCAATCAGGGTCACTCCAAGAATATTAGTCGGACGTGAAATGAATCACCAAACTGATCCCAAAATGGATATTTTTCTGAGAACCCAATCGGATTTTTAACTCTGGCAGGCTTGTTGCAGGGAATCAAAACCACAGTTAATGGATTATATATATCTAAGAGTGATTGAATCATGCAAACCTCTAATACATACACACATATATATATATATATATATATATATATATATATATATATATATATATATATATATATATATATATATATATATATATATATATATATATATATATATATATATATATATATATATATATGATTGCAATAAAAGTATCTTATGTTTTTTCAAACACTTTATAACTTTTTAAATATCACTATTCTCCTCATGAGTATGAACGTGTGTCTAAGGTTGTAAAATCTAGTTTATATATCTATATGTATATATTCTTTTATATTTTTTAAACACCTCTAAGTGATTTTCATACCCATAAACATCCTTATAATTTTCTAAATGACACTCATACTCTTAAAAAAGTAAAGGTTGAATATAAATATGCATTTATTAGTGGTACAAGATCCAGTATGTGTTTGAGTGTTGGATCATACTTTTCTCAACTCGATCGATATAATTCTAATATCTTCAGGAATTGATCACATGCAACCTTGATCGTTGTGGTTTCACGTATACTACTGGAGTTCCAGGATTGAGATGCTGTGTCAAAAACTTGACTCTACTAAATGTAAAAGCTGGCGAGGTTTATGAACTTCTTACTCCAGTTTGACCGCGAAAACATATGATTAAGTGCCATACTGAATGAGCGACTAATTATGCATGTGCTCTTTTTCTTTTCTTTTTTTTTTTGTTACAACAGAGAGATGGAAGCCAGGTATGCACACCCTGGGAATCGAACATGCACACTGCTCCTTGTCGATTAGAGAGAAACAATTATGCATATGTACTTAACAATATACATGTGCCTGTCTTTAGATGCGTCTGTATTTAGATAAATGAAAGATTTTACTCGAAGCCTTTAACAAGTTCAGTGCAATAATGGAACTCCAAAGTAACAAGCCATTGCATTCCTGTATTGATGTGTATACGAGGGTTGGTTTAATTGTTTATGTCGATGCTCTCAGCGAGGATGAGCGACTCTATGACAAGAGCCATGTCTGGGCTCGTTACAGTTTGAAAAGGCAAGCACAAACATGTCAAGATTGAATCAGCAGGCTCATATACATTTGTTCATTTCAGTATATAGATGTTCACATGCATATATAATGCCACGCCAAATAGCCAGAGAATATCGAAGTGCATATTAGTAAGATGATGAAATCGCCGTAGTACATAAGCAACAGGTATCATTTGACGATCATGCAAGATCTGTCTCTGACCAGCCTAGCTGTCCAAAGCCATGTCTCGCACACAACGAGTCAGTTGGTTCGAGTCATGGCCGCACCCATTTAACTACGGTGGGTCTCTTGTCCATTAGGCATTGATGGTGCACGTGGCAGCTGTCTATGGGCTATCTGACATCCCCTAGGGCCCACAACCCATGACTGTACATGTGAGACTGAGGCTTGCAGACAGCACAAATGGGATGTCACATGGACGCTTGATCAACCAACGATAATGGTCTGAGCCTACCAACTGAGTCAAGAACCCACACGGCTAGGGCCCCGATGGTGTGGGCTGATCTGAAGCTTTAATTGGTCTTGGACTGATCCACCAGTACGGTTAGAAACATACAAGGAAAAACACTTGGTATTGTGTAGGTTGCTGGACCTGCATCCATTCGTATATGGCTTGGAAATGAACAACTTACTTCAGATGCTCATGGTTTGCTAGTAAAGTGCTCATTCGAGGTCGCACAAAAAGCAATAGCTCACCTGGCTAGGGCGTAGACTCACAAGTTAAAAAACATGAGTTCAATACCCCGTGCACGAATTGGCTTCGACCTCTCCATTGTAAAAGGATAGTCTTTGTTCATTTGAATGTTACATCGTGGGGGAAAGTAACTCCAGCCATAGCAGTAGCCGAAGGAATTTGGATGAATCCTATAAATTCAGTCCATCAAATGGTACCAATTCTTGTTCTAGGGAGATATATATTTAGTTAAACAAATCCTTCTAGAGCTTAATTGATTTATACAAGGAAAAAATTCAATATCTAATCCGAAAGTTTAGCTCAGTAAAAGCATACGTAAAGTATTCATATGATTAAAACCATATAGATATATAAATGGTAAAATTCCAAGAATGAACACATCCATCTTTTGAATATTGTAAAGAGGACACCTTACGTAAGTGTTTTTCTTCACTTTGTTAAGCCACAAGCACATGGATCACTTTCAGACTTTTGAGTTGGTCCACAATGGACGGATTGAGCTCATCTCCTGCATGAGAAGACAAGTACCATGACAAAGTTTCTATTTGTGTTTCATTGTGCCTGGGTGAGTTAAGGAATTCAACTGGATTGAAAGTATCGGAGCATATGCTAGATGTCGTTTTGCATCTATAATGTTTACTAGTGCATTCTAAATGCTTGAGACGCTGTTAGATTGATAAAGTAATTTGATTTGTGAGTGCACATTGGTCTTAATGATCAGATGTTTGAGAAATACCGTCATGCATAGAGCTATTTTTCGCAGCAATAACATAATGTCACAATAATATGATAATTTATTTTAGATACTTTAAAAGCTGGATGTGTATGATATTTCAAAAGAAATGATATATAAGAGATGATAGGTTTTACGTCTAATTAGCAGAAGAAAGGAAATATGGACATAATTCTTTTGGTAGCTAGGCATATGTGAAGCTAAAAATGTAGAAGGATTGTCTAAAGAAAATTCCGCCATGAAATGAAGCCAACAGCAAACTCATAATCACATGGAAAAGCATTAATCCTCAAGCTTCTAGGACATCTGAGAAAATGGTCATAAGTGAGATTCAACAACACCTTTCATCTCACATCAATGTCGGCAGGAATTCGAAAGAATCAAGGAACAGGGAGTTGTGGTTGTAGGGTTTTGGGTTATATCATGTGGAAGTATAACTGGTTTTGGACCTAGCCCGGCCTATGCCTGAATTCAGGAAATACAAAATGGTGTTTTCATAATATGCTTAACACATCATCTGACAACTCTAAACACCCAAAATTTTCTTTTAAAATTCTTACCTTTTTAGGAAAGTGTCCATTTTTGGTAATTTTGGGTTTTCGAAGGAAAAAGGCACTAAACGAGTTGTTTCGGTACCAAAATTTTATGGAAGTTTTAAAATGATGAAAGAATACTTTTCTTTCTGAAAATTTCGAATTTTGACAAGATTGGATGAAAATGACAATTTTGCCCCCGGCATGGAAAAAGCAGGATTTCGTTTCTTTAAAAGTTTTCTGTTGATAAATTTGTTTTAAATTTTACCGTTTGAAAAGAAACAGGCATGTATAAGACAATTTGACACCTGAAAAGGCAGGTGGGTATCCAAAAAGGAGAGCGGGCATCAAAAAGAGAAAGTAACTTCCCAAAAAGAAAAGTTCATATTTGGAAAGAAATCAGTTGCCCGAGGGAAAAGTTGATGTTATCAAAGGAAAGGAAAGATGGAAGCAAGAACGATAGCTTCCGAAAAGCAAGATTTGGTATCGAACACCTTTCGTAACATGTCCATGTTATGCTTGGGTGTCGAGGTAATTAGTGTATTGATATGCATCAGTTTTGCATTGTCATATGTTACTGTTATGTTACTTTTATGTTAAGAACAATGTTAATGTTTTTAACACTCATGAGGGAAATCTAGCGAGCATGATGGTTGGTTTTCAAAAACGTAACATGGGTTACTTAACACTTTCATAATAGGTAGGCACGTAACATGTAACATAACCACTTTCACTGCAAATGTGCAAATAACAATGGACTGTTTGAATACTCTTATACGTTTGGTATTAGGAGATTCAGTTGGGATCATCATGTGGAACCATCAGTTCCTTAGAAGTGGTTATTTATAGCATTTTGTTTATGTTATGTGTTCAGTTCCCTCAGGTTAAACTCCTGAGTTAGTCTTGTGACATAACGAAATTGTTCTCATAAGAATGAATTGCGAAGTTCTGTTGTGCTGCAGATGAATCAAATTTTTGTTGTTTAAAATGCTAAGTTGTCATCAGGATCAAACTGTATAGCTGAAGTAGAAAGGGCGAAACAGTGTCAACCATCATGTGAACTGATGGAATACTTGTCTGTTGTTCGAGATGTTGATCATGGCTCCAGTATACCTGTTGATGGTAGCACTGATGGAAATTCACCAATTATTGTTCCTGAAACTTAAATATACTGAGAATACCCTTCACAGTATGAACCATCTTCTTCAACACTCACTCCGGCTCTACAATGGCTTAAAAGCTAGAAAAACCACTTAGCTCATTTCCAACAAAATGCCTTACACAGGAAGAACGTCCAGTGGCACCAGAGTTTGCAATAAGCATCACCAGTAATCCTTACAGGAACACAAACCGTCTTCAAAATGTTGAAACTGATTTCCATCCCTCACAATGATTTCCCTGTTTGTGATTTTTGTTGCCAACTTGATGAATGTATGACAATCACCACAAACACGAAGGTTCTTCATTATTTGGATTGGTGTGCCATCAGGTATGCTTAACAGACCATATGCGAGTGCTAATTTCTCACTGTGGTATAAAAGTGCGTTCTCCTTCTGCTCTTCTTCCACATCATGGAGAACAAAATTTGTATCCAGTACATAACCAACTGCTTTCAATTGCTCACATAAGTCCTTTAACTTCAAGTGTATCTCTTTAGTCTGTTCGTGCCTTTCATCTCCTGTTAGAAAAGCATGCACCTTATCCTTGATCTGCATCCAGCTGTACCTTGGTTCTTTTGTTACTCCTCTGACTTTCATCAACTTTCTTATTTCTCATACCTCATCCTATATGCCTAAGGAGGCATAAATGTTGGATAACAAGATATAGTTTCCTGAATCATGTGGTTCATAGAGAATCCGGCTATCATCGAGTTCCAGGATACCGTGTCTCTTACAGCCATCTCGTTGAATAGCCGAGAGACATCTTCAATGTTCCTGCACTTTGCATACATTGTGATCAGACCATTTCCAACAAAGGAATTAGAGTGGCACCCAATCTTGATTGTGAGTGAATGTATCTGTTTACCAATTCCAAGAGCCACCAGTGTTGCCAGATGCCATTGACATTGAAGACTATACCAACCCACAAATAGAGAAGAGCTGAAGGCAGAGTTGGATATGACTGAATCGCAGTACCAACGGTGGTTTCAGGAACTCACAAGGCAGCTTTGGAGGCGACTGTGGATGGCAGGGAGAAATACTCGAGCTGTTTGATTCGAATTTACGCAGAACAAGCTCTTCTTAGTTTGTATGATTTGAATTCCGCAAGGCAAGCGTCCTGTGACTCCATGGCAGCACAATCCTCTGAGTCTTGGCCTAATTCAGCAACAAAGGGAACCAAGTGCAGCCGATTTCAGTCGCATTTGGCAGCTTACCATACCAAGGCTTGCTGCATTAAGCAAGATTAAGTAAGAAGACTTGCCTTTCAAATTCTGGCCTAATTCAACAACAAGAAAGAGGAGGAAAATGTAAGGCAACATATCCCACAGCTAATGAGCAGCTCCTTTCCAAATTCAACGTGAACTGCAGAGTTTAGCAGTTCCTTAACTTTCCAAATCAACATGGTCCTCATGGCAGCCCCAGCAAAACTTTCCAAGTTCTGATTTTTTACAGCAATAACATGCCTTTTTCGTTAAATTCAGCAAGGAAACTTGCCTTGCCCAATGTTACACCTAAGAGGCATCTTTTGGCCTATAAAAGGAGCCTGAAGGAGGCTGCAAAGGGGAAACCAACACACAGGAACATTCAATCCGAAAATTCAGAGAAATAGAGAGAGAGAGAGAAAGGAAGAGAAGAAGAAGAAGAAGGAAGTCCGGCTTGGTTCCGACGTTGGACGATCGTCCGGTGAAGTGCTCCTACATCCCCTCTCACTCACACAGGTTGGAATTCTTGCACAAATTGGTTTTAATTCATGAGAATCTGAAAAAACACAGATTCTGGAAATTTGTACATGAATCAAGTCCTTGACCCCATGTTCTTCATTTATATCGATACAAACATGCATGATTCTGTCATGAACGAAATTAAAATCCATGTTTAGATGATTTCCATGATTTATTAGGACTGATACAGGTTGAACTTCGTTCTAGAATCACGTTAGGAACCTTCTGAAATTTTCTGTAAAACTGGTTTCTGAAACTATCTGTGCACACGCGTCTGATCACGAAATTTTTATAGACAAACGGATAAGCCAATTGCTTCGAAATTTTGCATGAATAATCTAGACATATCAGACGCTCTTAGATAAAATTTTGAGGAATTATTATGAACTGTTGCCTAATCAATTAGATCCGTGAAGTTTATACAAAATCCAGATTGCATTTTACAGAAACAGAACGTTCAATAACAGACCTCTGTTCTTTTGCTCATATCTCTATAACCACTGAATGAAATTGGATGAAATTTGATTCTGTGGAAACCTAACATCCGTATCTTTCTAACACAATAAATTTTATCAAAATTGGATGATAGAATGCTGAGATATTGCTGTTTTTCAGAGCTTTTGATTCACAGAAACAGGGTTGTTCTGAATTTTATAATAGTTTCTGATTCCGTATTTAATTCTCATAAAATAAAGAATGCAATTATAAAATAAAAATATATTTTGATTCTACACATGTTTGTCTCTATTCTGTAAAATTTTTATAATTTTTGAAGAATCATAAATATTTTTAAAAATTCAGAGAACAGGTCTCCGAAACTGAACAGGTTTTGCAAATCTCAGAATCTGAAATTTTTCAGAAATCAAGAACTTTGGCACATATCTGAAACTTTAGAAAATATGGTTTTTTCTTTTTCGATTTAATGGATTCAAACAAATTTCAATTGTCTAGGCTGACCCTTGAGCGCCGGTTCAAGAAGGCCTAAGTCGAAAAGATCTCACTTGTCCACAATCATTCTAAGAAGTGAGAAAAACATAATTTGTTAGTTTTAGCAAACTAACTGGCACGCTCGCACAACCCGACGTAGTTCAAGGGTTTGATTTCGAATCCCAAACGATTTGAAATAAAATCACGTCTACAACAACCAATACCTAGTTTTAATAGTAGCAAATGTGTCGTCCATCTCTGCGAAATTGCCACTCTTTTCATTGGACGAGGGTTGCTAAACTAGCAGAACGAACTGGGCTTTGTTCGTTTGCTCGCAAAAACTACTTAAGTTGGGAACTGCCACTGAGAATCCAAATTAGTTGTATCCGAGGATCTGGATTGAATCGCATGCACTATTTGAAGTCCGTCTCAAACAGTGTGCACCAGAACCAAACCTAGGCCAGAAGATCATGTAAGAACCAAAACCCAAAAGGATCCATCAATGCAAGCCAAGCCAAGCCAAGCCCAGCCCGTGAAACTGGATCGTTTCATGAGAGATCTCAGAGAGAGAGATTTCATGAGAGATCTGAGAGAGAGAGGGACGCCGTACCAACATATGGAGATAATTAACAGCACATTCAGAGCAAGAGGAAAATGCTACACTATACCAAAGCACACAGCTAGCCATATGTACACAGTAGCTACTGAAATTAACGATAAGAAATCATCACTGCTATCTTTCCCTATTCGCTAGAGTCTCCCGCCATATTCAGCCAATCGGGATATCGATGGTCGCCTTCTTCGCAGGTGGATTTCTCGCCACAGTGACAGAAAGCACACCATTCTCGCATTTCGCAGAGATGGCCGACACATTTGCATCCTCCGGCAGAGTGAACTTCCTTGCGAATCTGGTTGTTGCCTTTCTCTCCAGTCGGATGTACCTGCATTCGTCTTCCTCCTTTTCCTGTCTTTTCCTCTTCCCCTGCCCCTTCAGCACCAGGGTTTTCTCATCTTCCACCGTCACCTGCATCACCACAAAGACCACATACCATGCAACACTGATAAGCAGAAAAATAGACGAGGAAAAGTGCACTTTGTGTCTCAGATATGCAACCATACAAACGAATCCTCTCAACAGAGAATCCATGTGTTTCTCCAGCCTCAAGCAAACAAAGCTGTGAGGAAGAAAGTTAACTGCAATTGCCATCATACCTGAATATCGGATTTGGAGAGGCCCGGCACGTCGAGGAGGAAGACGTATTCTTTGGACGTTTGCAAGATATCAGCCGGCACCGACGCGTCGCTGCCCTTTCTTTCCTCATGATGGTTAGAATGAGAATGGGAAGGATTGACGAGCTTCTCAAGTTTTTCAGGGAAATGAAGAAGGTGATTCACCGCCTCCACGATTCCACCATCCAGCATCGGAACCATATCGCTTGATGCTGATGCTGATTCTGGTTCTTCGATACCAACAGGGGCAAGCAAATTTTGTTGATTTTTTGTTTCTGAAAACCAGCAATGGAGAATCAGTATCAAGAAGATGAAATCAAGCTGAACCGAGTTCCCAAATGATTCGGGGAACTCGAACCCCAGACACAAGGTAGTAAAATAGTCTTCAAACCATGATTTTTTCGTAAGTGCCTAATTTGCCCGAATTCGAACAAGTCGGGCCGTTACGCACAGAGTAGAGTAAGGAACAAAGCTGATAATCAGGAAACGTCAGACGACCCGATGTGGGCAAACACTACCGAACATCTAAAAACCGACACTGGTTTCTCGATTGCTCGAATTACACGAACCGATAGAGGGCAAACTACAAAATTAATTCTGCCAAAATTTTCCATCCCTGATTCCTCTCGGATGAGACGGTTCATCAGGGACACTCTTCACCTCTCTAAAGCCTTCCCGAGAACTGACTGGTTCCGGTCTCCGCAATAAGAAAAGAACCCCACCTCTTGCCAATTCCAGAAGTTAGTGTTTGAGAACTAAGAGGCTACGCGGCGAGTAGATATCCAGGGAATTACAAAGAGAACGTAGGAAATCAAAACTCGCAACTGCGAAGAAGATCACAAGAAACGATTTTCTTTCCTAACGATTAAGAAAAGTCTTTACGAAGAGCTTGAGTGGCTCAATTACCCACGAACAAGAGAAAAGGAAATACCAGTGCTGAAGAAGATGATGATGGGAACGATACGACAACAGAACAGCAGAGTTCAAAGTACGCACATCTCTCTGTCTATTTCTTTCTCCGTAGAGAATTCTATCTAGTTCGTGTTCTTCTTCCTCTTCCTTCACCTCCTTGAACGATCGACGTTATGGAAACGAGATTCTTGCGATTTTATAACATAAGGAGAACGTTCCAGAGGAAGAAAAGGTGAACGCTTTGTGTTGCACAGAAGGGTCTAGAAGGATCCTAGTACCAGTGCGAGTCTGGTACCATCTGGAAAGTCCACTTATAGATCGGGTCGATTCTTCTCCAAGACCAGATAAAACCGATCTGAGTTTGGATCGTTAAACCTCGTTTAGATCTCAACCCGAAGGGATTGGATGAAGTAGTGAAACAACAGTTTCTTTTCGTTTTAATTTGGTTCCAAACAGAGAGGCTGAAGCCAGATGCACTGCCTACATATTGAACTCTTCCATGTTGTGAGTGAACCCCGTAGCGCTGGGAGCTATTGCTCTTTGTCCTTGAAGCCCCCTCTCAAGTTTTTGAACATGCAATGCATTAATCTTATTTAGATCTGGGTGGGGCCTTTCTATCGATTTAAGAATGTTGATGTTAAATGAGTCCTATATATATACATATGTATATGTATATACATATATGCGAACACGAGCTAGAGAACGAGCTGACCGTGAATGTCCGTGTTTGGTTTGTTCAGCTAGTTTACCAATTATCTATGCTATATATCTTGCCTAGATGGATGAGAAGAAAGAAGGGCCTTGGACATGGTCAGATGGAACCAGCTTGGTGGTTTGAATTACATTAGACTCCAATGGTTCTAAAGCTGTCCGGTTTCAGGTGAACCGGGACCTATGTTCCAAACCGGAGGTCTTCATTCCACCAAAAGCTGAGATTGGAACTAAACCAGCCTCATCTGAGTCTGGTTTCAGTTTTAGTTTCACAGTTCTTGGTCCAGTTATTGTTTCTGTTTTAAATTGAATCTGATTTTGGTTCTGGTTTCAATTGAAAAATAAGGTGGAACTTTAAAACCAGGGCTAACAAATATTTGGAACCAGTGGTTCCTGACTGATGTTCTAATTTCGGATTCAGTTTTGGTTCCTGTTCTATACAATCTCAAGTTCAAATAAAGACAATAATCAAATGACTAAAAGAGAATAAGATAGATATGTAATTAACGATTCATATGAAACCTAGTCATTATATACACTTCATATGCAGGTAAGATGCATGTGTGTGTGTTATATGACTAATTTATATGTAAGTAAGAATTAACAGGTAAGAATATCTAATATGACTATATCAGAGAACTGAGGGAAACAAAACCTAATCAAACTGACTATCACACTTGGGAAACCACGAGTACTTTTAGTTGAAGATTGAACACCACCACTTCATCCACCCTTTAATGATCATGCACCACCAGCTCTGACAAATGCCACGTTCTTGGCCGACCACTCCACGAATACACCGAAGAGAACGAGAGAGAGAGAGAGAGAGGCGTTTCAATTTCCAAACACCATCTTTAAAGAAACTTATGTTTTCCAAAGTGCCAGGGGGGGCCATGCCCCTCCGTCATTGCATAAGTAAAACGTAGCAGATCCTATTGAGCACGTTAATAAATTGTATTTTCATGGCATCACATATGTTCTACCTGACGAATTACAACAAAAATGGTTTTTGTGGTTTATTTTACCCGTTTAACTAAAAGGTGGAGTGAAAGTATGGAGAAAGTCTCATACTGTCTGCTCTCATTAAAACCAGAGAGAGCATAAAGAAAGCCCTTTCACAATCATATTCAGTTTTTCTTGCGAGGTGGTCCTCTTTTCTTGGAATCGTGAAGATCACAATGGTTGTAAACTCCGTAATCGATTGTAGAAAGCGGCCATTCCTATTGTTGCAGAAACCACGGTAATTACGAAGTTTGAGGTCACAGAAACCGTAGTAAAGGAATAAAATGGAGGTTCAATCATTCTTTATTGTCAGTGTGAGGAACTGATCACAGTATATTGTTGGAGTTAACTTTTAGCATAGTGAGGTGAGGGTGAATACCTGCAATTACAGTCGCCTCATCTTGCAGAACTCTAAATTTCACCTGCAGTAACCATGAAGAACACGACAGAAGCACAAACATAACACTAAGAATGCTCTGTGAACTACCATCCCCATTCCCATCATTTCTAGGCAATTCAGAACGTTCCCACATTTGTTTCCAGCAGATACTTATACACGTAAGTGTAACCTGCATTGGTCTGTATTGATAATGGGGGAAGATTTCGTTTGTTTCGTCGATTATCATGCTCTGTACCCATTGGTCTGTTTTCTCCTTTAAGTAACTATGTTCAGTGGTGTACATGCCGTATTGGGGACCCTACATCATAAGGGGCATGGACTTGCATGTTGTAGCTTATGATGTGCAATACCCTACTTCTATGTCCTTGTTTAATAAATGTTGACACTGAAAACCATATAGATGTGTCAAGAAGGGATCTCAAGAACTTGGAAACTACAAAAGTAATGGCGGAGAACGCTTAAACATACTCATGATCAGCCCATAACCGATCTATTAGGATGACCACCGATAGGCAATAGAGAAATTAATGATCAGTAGAGACTACTCCTGAATCGTCTTTACTACTCTATAAAAGAACACTAGAGGATTATGGAAGAAGATCTTAAGAAATCAAGCTTTCGGCATACTTCATTCTTACGAGTTTACTTTCCTAGAAATAATTTTAGCTTCTTCTAGGGTTTCCCAACAATAGTTTTCATTTTTCAATACAACAACAACAACTAAGCTTTTTCTCTGATGGAATTTTCATTCTTCAATAATTGAACATAAATCTTTCTCTACGCACCAATTCCATCTTGTTTATGGTATCTTAACCAAGGTGAACACTCATTGAGATCCATATCAATTACCTTATCATTCTTAAAACCATATGGAGACTATGAGGGACCCACGATTGGTTGAACCTTATATGAACTTTATGAGAATGAAGGTCGATGTTTTCTTGCTTGTCCTGCACTTCACATATTCGACAGAGATGGCTAATACATGAAATTTGAGTTGAATCATCCTTAACTACAATGATAAAGTAATTAAAATAAGTAATATGTATTGTACAAATAGTAAAATACTTGTACGACATGGCATTGACTCTCTCCTTACTTTTTCACATTACTTAGTAAATATGTGAAAATAATACAATTACTTAAATTATATCAAACAAACTGCCAATATACGATATCATACTCATGGCATTGACTCTCTCCTTACTTTTTCACATTAAAAAGCGATTCCTTCTCTTTCATTCTGTTTCTTACAATAAAGACATGAGCCATTCATGTCATATTCATTCAATGAATAAAGTTTAGGACTTTCGGGGTTCGAAGGGGCACAATTTAATTTCTTTAAAGTTCAAGGCACGAAACATGAAAGTCACATCCGCGTCCTGTGGTGAACAGAACCTGCATGCCGCATGGAAGGATGCCCCCTTCATTCTTTTCTAAATGCATGCATGATTACGATCTCCAACCGTCCTCCTCCTCTTGTCCCACTCCCGAAAGCGGTCACTTGGCGTTGTCTTCCCCCACAAATAGTATGTGACGCCATGATACGCAGGCTCAGGCTCAGTAAACAAACTCGAGAAAAGCATTTGCTTTAGCTTCGAGCTTGTTCAAGTTCTTGCCTTATTCATAAGTGAAACACAAGGAACTTATCAAAGCTAAACGAGTAAGTACGAGCAAATGTGCGTGTGTATGTATATATATAGAGAGAGATTATATGTAGAGAGAGATGCTAGACTTCCATTAATGGTAGGTCATCCATGTTCATTCAAACTGTTAGATGAGAGATACGGATGGTATAAATAAATAAAGCAAGAGTAAAAAAGTATAAATTATAATTTGTACCTTTTGTTTCTTAAAAAGTAATATCCATTTTTTATTTTTGTAGGTTAGTCCATCCATCTCCCCCATTTAACAATTCGAATGAGAATAGATGGTCTAATATTGTTGGATATTTTGCAGAGGCAGTAAGTCGTGGTCTCCAAATAGGTGCCACGTCTATCATGCTCTGAGATGATTTATCAACTATGCTTCATCTGCATCCAAGTTCATTCGATCCATGCCTCCGGGCTTTTTGAATTTCTTTTCTTTGTCAAATCAGAACTATATTTTGCTGTCTTAAGGTTAATTTGCATATCTTCTTTAGGTGGGAGAAGGGAATGCGGTGCCAAGCAATGGAGAAAGCAAGATGAAGAGGGGGAAGAAACCCAAGGTATGTGGCAAGGCCTCCTGTCACAACCCATGATGCTGAGATATCGGTCTAATATAGGCAGTGGAAACCGCTGCATGGAAAAGGGTGTTGCATTGGTTTGCTAGTCATATTTTGTCCAGGCTCATATTTTGGGTAATGTGCTCATTTCTGGTTGTAAAAAGGATACAAACAACAAGAACAACAACAACTAAGCCTTTTCCCATACTAGATGGGGTTGACTACGTGGATTCTTTGTTTCCACAAAGCTCTATCATGTGTCATGTTATCAGTTAACTCACAATAAGCTAGATCATTCTTTATTATTTCTTTCCAACACTTTTGGTCATCCTCTACCTCTTTTAATACTTTCCAAATTTAATTTTTCATACTTTCTTAAAGGTTCTTCTTTTGATCTTCTTTCTATATGTTCAAACCATCTTAAACGATATTCTCTCATTTTATCCTCTATTGGTATCACTCCTAATTTGTTTCTAATAACCTCATTTTGTATACGGTCTTTTCTTGTATGACCACTCATCCATCTTAACATCTTCATTTCCGTCACATACATCTTTTGTACATATTGATGATTAACTGCCCAACACTCAGAACCATAAAACATGGCAGGCCTAATTGCTGCTCTATAATATGTATCTTTTAACTTTAATTGTATCTTCTTATCACAAAAAATACCTCCATTTTAACCAACCAACATTAATTCTATGCGTAACATCTCCATCAATTCTTCCATCACTCTGAAAAATTGACCCTAGGTATTTAAAACTTTCCTTTTGGGGGATGCAATGTTTGCCAATTTTAATTTCTATGTCCTCTGAGGTAACCAAATGATCAAACTTACATTTCATATATTCGGTCTTTATTCTACTAAGTAAGAGACCTTTGCTTTCTAATGTTTCTCTTTATAGTTCCAATTTTCTATTAACTTTTTCCTTAGACTCCTCCACTAATACAATGTCATTTGCAAATAACATACACCAAGGTACTTCATCTTGAATATGTTTTGTTAACTCATCAATCACCATTATAAATAAGTATGGACTTAAAGTTGATCATTGATATAACTCAATATTAACTTCAAAGAAGTCTGTCATTCCTTCATGAGTCCTCACACATGTTTTTGCACCATCGTACATGTCTCTTATAAGGTTATTCTATGTCAATGGGATACCTCTTTTTTCCAAGGTTCTCTAAAGAACCTCCCTCGTTACCCTATCATTAGCTTTTTCTAGATCAATAAATATCACGTGAAGGTCTTTCTTTTTTGCTTTAAAATGTTCTATAAGACATCTCACAAAGTGAATCCCTTCAATAGTAGAACTGCCTGGCATGAATCCAAATTGGTTCTCTATTGTACTTGATACTTATCTTAACCTACATTCGATAATTCTTTTCCATAATTTCATATTATGGCTCATTAACTTGATACTTCGATAATTCGCACAATTCTGAATGTCTCCCTTGTTCTTATATATAGGTATAAGTGTATTCGCTCTCCATTCCTCGGGCATCTTTTGGTTTCTCCATATTTCATTAAATAGTCTTGTGAGCCAAGTAATTCCTATTTCTCCTAGTATTTTCCAAACTTCTATAGGAATGTTGTATGATCCTACCGATTTACCACCATTCATATGTTTAAGAGCCTCTTTGACTTCATTCTTTTGAATACGTCGGTAGAAATTGTGGTTTATATACCTTTTTAATTCGACATACTCTCCTAACCTAATACTAACATCTTTATTTTCATTAAAAAGCTTATAAAAATAGTTTTTTCATCTATTTCTTATATCATCATTTGTCACTAGAATTTTTTCATCCTCGTCTTTGATGCATCTCACAGAATTAAGATATTTAGTTTTCTTATCTCTAGCCCTAGCTATTTTAAAAATATCTCTTTCACCTTCTTTTGAGTTGAGTTTTTTTATATAAATCCTCCCAAATTTTAGTTTTTGCTTCATTGATAGCCTTTTTCGCTTCCTTCTTTGCTTTCGTATAAGCGTCTAAAGTTTCAGTAGTTTTCTTAGCATAATGTAATTTGTAACATGCCTCTTTGCCTTGATTTTATTTTGTACTACTTTACTCCACCACAAAGCTTTTTTTTGTGCTGGTACACCTGCCTTAGATTCACCTAACACCTCTTTCACCACTTTCCTAATATGTATAGTCATATTGTTCCACATATCACAAAGTGTACCAACATAATTCCAAGCATCTCCTTGAAGGACTTTCTGTTTAAATATATCTTCTTTCTCACTTTTGAGGTTCCACCATTTAATCTGAATAGCTCAATGCACCCTTTTCTTCTTTGTTCATTTTTTTATTTGTAAATCCATAGCTAAAAATCGATGTTGGATGGTTAAACTTTCTCCTGAAATTATCTTGCAATCTTTACAACATGCTCTATCTTTTTTTCTGCAAATAAAGTAATTAATTTGTGTTTGTGATAAGCCACTCTTATAAGTAATTAAATGTTCATCTTGTTTGTTTTTAAGATTATATTGACTATAAAGAGATCAAATGTCATAGAAAAATTTTAAATCTCCCTACCTTCCTCATTTATATTCCCAAAACCAAAGTTTTCATGAATACCTTGATATCAGTCATTCTTTACCAACATGCCTATTTAAGTCTCTTTCTAAACAAATCATCTCCTTTTGTGGAATTTAACTCTTTCCAAAAAGTCGTCTTTATACTATCTTATATGCCTACTTGGGGTGCGTAAGCACAAACTATATTTAAAACCTTTGCTTCTAATACTAATTTCAATGTTATGATTCTGTCACCATATCATTGTATGTCTACTATACTATCCTTTAAATCTTTATTTATGATAATACCAACTCCGTTTCGAGCATTTTCTTTATCAAAGTACCATAATTTAAAACTTGTATCTTTTATCTCCTTTACTTTTTCTCCAACCCACTTTGTCTATTCTAAACATAGAATATGAATCTTTCTCCAAATCATAGTATCTATCACCTCCATTAGCTTATCGGATAATGTTCCGATATTCCAAGAACCAGTACGAATCTTATTATCTAGGACTAGCTTCTTTACCCCCCGCATCCATCCATATTAAAAATGCGGAGACCCTCTCTATAAATTATTCACTACATTCGGGTGATAATATAATGGAACTAACTTCTTTACCCACACCCGTCCATGATGTTGGAATCCTCTTTGCAATTGATTCACTACATCCACGAAAATATAGTGGCTCTTGCTTACTTATCACTGCATTCGGGCTCTGCAGCGCGTCGCTAGGCAGGGATGCCCTAAAACAATGTTCATAATTTGTGTAATCCATGGTATAAAATCCGACAAAGTTTTACGCTGGCTGTTGAAAGCCTAACACAACCCTCCTCTTTTGTCTGGGCTTAGGACTGACAATGCAAAGGTGATCTCTTACATGAACAAAGTTTGGCTGTACAAAAGATGTAGAAGGAAAATGCATTCAGTTAGACTTCTGTTCCAGATCAGTTTGTTTCCATTGCTTTCTGCATCGATGCCCATTGATTGGTAGCCTTGCAGCGGCTACAAGGATGTAGTTCATAGTTGCGCTGGATCTCGTTTCTTCTTTTTAAAGCTGAACTTTTCTGGATGCCATTTCATGTATTGCTTCTTGTATCTATTTTGTACCCCAGCATTATTACAGTGCCTTTTTTGAGACTCTCTTGCTGCTTCCTGTTGTTTTTCACATATATTCCTTGTTCTCGAGTGGGTTCCTCTTGCTTTATTGGGACTGCTTATCCCATGCAGGATGGTGTAGTGAGACATGATGTGGGGGAAGAAATATAGTGTCCGATTCAGATGAGTGTCACATTTATACTGACATGATGTTTGTGCATAAGCCAAAACGCACTATAGGCCATAAGCCCAAGGTTGCAGTTTTATGATGAGTATGCCAGTGTAAGCTTGCCGGAGGTGACAAAGTGAAAAGATGCGGGAATCGATTCTATTAGCCCGTCCAATTTGCTGTCATGAGCTCGATACAGTTGATTCATTAAGATTGATTACTTTCGAAACATGCCCTTGGGAATCGCTTGGACGAACAATTGTCGGATGGCATTGTCCATTAGTTGAGGATTCTCAAAGATGTATGTAGGAGTTTGTCGCCTTGGCCATTTTTGTTTGGGCATTCTGTAAGAGGAACCGTTAGATTCAGTCTCTCTTCTTTCTTTGAGTCAACTACGAGAAAAAGAACGAAAATGAAAAGTGAAACAAGCTGCGCTTGTCGTAATTGATAGACTCGATTGCTGGTTCCCGGCATGAAAGTTACTTGTTGCATTCGACTGTATGGAATAATGGTAGTAGGATCACAGTGAAATATTAACTGACCTAGCGACATGGACCTTGAGTGAGGCGCACTTGCCAGTGACTCCTTTGCGGCTTGACCCTTAAAGAAAGATGACTGACTGTAGAACTAGTGAGTGCAACATCGGTGCTCGGATTGGAGCCTCAAATATGCTCCATGATCTATGCAAAACCTATTGGAGGTTGGATTTCTATTGTTAAAGCCTGCACCCTGAGCTTCGTTTGGTACAACCTTTCTGGGATTTGTGAAGTACCGGCAGTTCACCTTTGAAATTAGAATTTGGAACTCGTGAAAGGGAAAGTTTTTTTGTTTTCGTACTATGGGGGCCACCGGTGCATCGAACTCATGACGTCCGTGAGGTCGTAATCTGTCTTGTCGTGTCTTGGGTTTCAGTTTTACATTACCGTGTCAGGTCACTATTGGCCAGGCCGAGATGATGAAGTGCATCGAATGAGCACCACGAATCCTGAAGCCCAGACGGAACTTCGTGGGAGCCAACCAAAGTAAGAAGAGTCAAAGTGAAGCACGCCCTCCGGTCTTTATTCTCCTCTGCCTCTCTCTCCCCTACTATGTTGGAGCAAGGGACAGACGGGATTTGTCTTTATTCATACTTCTTAACCCTCCAACGACTAGAGCGAGGAATTCGTCCTCAATTAATCGCCGACTTTTTCTCCGAGTCCCTCTGCTTCTCATAGTTTATTACCGAAGTTATTTTGTGGTGTTCAAACAGGTCACGTTCATGTTCTTTGTCCACCAAGTCTAGTTCAGGTTGGCCTATTCCTGACACGAATATGAAATGTCTACAACCAAAAATACGAATATGCCGCTGCCACCTCCGCATTTCTTTCTCCAGTTCCATCAGACCACACTGCACGAGCCAAGGAGCTTGTCTAATAAACTAAACCGGCCAAAGTGAAATTGGAAAGAAGACGAGCTCTGGACATAAATGGTTATATGGATTTCCTTAGTTTAGGATGAGCATAAAATCAAATTGATCTTATCGTAGGGTGCACAAAACGGAGTGCCCCACTACTAGGGTCCAAGAAAAAGGGTTTATATATGGGGCTAATCTTATTGTCAACCTTATCTGATGATGGCCATTGTATTGCCAAAAAAAAAAAACTACTTTTTTCAGCACTCACAAAGTCAGTCTCACCTGGTAGGGGTCTTGACTTTAGTGATGTTGATCACGTGTTCTATTCCCACTGATGTCGGCCTTCCATTGGAACAAGCAAATGAGACAAGCGACGAACCCAGAGGCAGGCCCAGGTTGGTTATGATCCAAACGACTATGTCCGTCCATTCAACCTTCGGAAATTTCCGTCCAACTCAGCAACCATGGTCAAAGAGCGTTTGGTCAAGCTCTATTTTTGGCATGCTCCGAAATAGGCGAGGGCTAAACAGAAAAAATTTGCCCCCCAGGTACCACGATTACTCGGCCAAACCATCGGTGGCCCCTAACTAACCCTTGTTAAGTGAGACCATTTTCCAGAAAGAAAGAGAAAAAAGAGGTGACCTTCAGCACGTGGTAAGACGTATTGGTACCGCACGTGGCTCAACCAAACTCCTCAGTCTTCCGATCCTCGTGCGCTCTGGCAATCTTATCCGCGACGCAAACGATACGACTCGCCCGATCTTATCGACCCGACCGACTCTGACTGTCTTAATATAGTGGGATTCTTCGTCAGCTAGTTCATCGGCTCGGCTTAGTTTGCGCCGAGACGAATGAGTCAGTTTGAGCATGTACTACTTATCTTGCCGTCGAGCTTCTTACTATTATTTATCTCCGACCATAACGCCAAGTCCGAAGCTGACGAATTTATAAACTCGTGTAGACCAAGATAGATAAACGGTTGGGATGATGTTAACCATATCTGGTCAAACTCCATTATTCAACCACCAATGCCATATATTAGTGCTAATGCCGATATAAATTAAAGATTAAAGTGTGTAACTGCTTGGATTAATATTCTATTCTTAATTGAATAATTAGCTTCAGGTCAGATTAATGGAGACAATTTTGTTGTCTGTTCACGAAAGTCAGAGTCCTTCCAGGTGAGCTAACGCTCTCAGTGCAATTTGAATGGATTTTATCCTTCAAAAGGGACAGTTCGCATTTATGGTACTTAAAAGTTTAAAAAGATGCCAAAAGACATTTTATTATTTAATTTAGAACAAACTTCACTTCAGTATCATGTAGATATCTTATTGTAACAAAATCCATTTTCACAGTTTCATTATAGAACCCAAACTCTTAATAATTTGATTACTGGTATCCACACCAACTAATGAAGGGTTGAGCCAATGGCTTTAAGCAATTCCCAGTTTTAACCTGAACATATGGATCATCAAAAAGCATAAATCTAGATTTAACAGCCTAAGTATAAGTAATGTTTCGAAATCAACACCTTGAATACCAAAACTTTTGTTTGTCTGCCTCCCATTACATATAGCTAGATGCGGTAGAGGAACCAACCAACTCAAGAATTGGCGCGTTGGCCCGTTGTAAGGTCATCTTCAATCGATTTGTTAAACAAATGAGTGGAACACAATCAGAGCTAAACAGTCCATCTACAAATAAATGGTTTTTAGCACATTCGTTTAACATCGAACCCTACAACGAGCCAACCAAACCCATCCCTAGGTTCCTCAGGTGCTTTACCACATGTAGCTGTATGCAATATTGCAATGAGAAGCACTTAAACAAAAAATATGACATTCAAGGTGTTGTCCGAAATTTACTTATCCTTAAGCAGCTAAATGTAAATTTCTCTTTTCTGATGATCCCTTTGTCGAGGTTAAAGCGGAGAATTCATTGGCTCGGCTCTGTGGCCACTCCAAGCCAAGTACCTCGCCGTCAACGGTCTCTGTGTATTTAACCCCTCGCTCCTCCTCTTGCCAATGTCTTCTCATTTCATCCACCCTTTCTCCTTCTCTGCAGACTGCAGTAGAAGCCCTCCCCTTTCTTTTTCTCTTATCCATCAATATTCCCCGCCACCCATCGAAGAAGCTCGGTTGGGAACGGAGCCATGAGTCTTTTAGACAAGATGTGGGACGACACCGTTGCGGGGCCGCAGCCGGAGAACGGCCTCAGCAGGCTTCGCAAACATCACGCTTCTTTTACCAGCTCCAGGTCGGCGTCGTCTCAGGCGATGTCGGTTGAGGAGCCACGCGTCTCCCAGCCGATCTCCATCTCCAAGACCGCTAACTTCCGGAACCTCACTGTGGACACCGAATCTATGCCTGCTTCTCCCGCCGGCTCTAGCTTGCGGGACTCCCCTTTCTCATGTAATCCTGCTTTTCTTCTCCTCTTTATGTCTTCTCTTTCCCCTTCATGTTGTCCTTGTAGATTTTTTTCCCCTAGTTCTTCTGAATTCAGGTTGATTCAATTTTAGTGAACTTTTCGACACCTAAGCTCTTGAATCCTTGCACGCAGAGCGTTAGCTCATCCGATAGGGCTCTCGAACTACCCCGTCCCGTCGCTGGTGGTGAGCTTAATTTCCCGCATGGGTGTGTCTTAGGCTCCGGCCTCCCGTTGTAACAAAAAAAAAAACGTTGGAATCCTTTGTTTCCCGAAGAGAGAATTTGTGGGGCTTGTGAGGACGACGACCGGAATCATCCGAGTAGATGAAGTCCCGAAAGGGTATATGAACTGAGACGACCGAACTGTATCTTCCGGGTCTCTAATGTCGACGATACGGAATCTTCCGAGTCAATTATGTTCTTGTTTCTTCAGTTCCTTTGTCAAAGGAACTTCCCAATTCGAGAAACGAAGCGGTTGTGGGGTTCCGTTGCCATGCAAATCGCGTTCCGAATCAAGAGAGTATTGAACTTGCCCACTCAAACTCCCCCCTAGTCTTGCTCAAAGGACTCGGATGTGAACGCGGAAATTTGAAGCGAGAGAATCGGATCATTGCCTGATTGCGATATTAAATTATTAACACCTCTCGCTCTCATGGATACGTCACGGTCGTTTCTGTCCACCGAAGAAACACTGCTGTATTTTAGAAAAAGTTTCTCTTCCATGAACAAGTTTTGTGATTTACTGTATGACAGTCTTAACGACGTTACGATATGGCAACTTTTCTTTTTCTTTTATTTGTGATTGATAATTATGGTAAAATTTTCAGGGACCTCTCGTGGAGGCTTGAATAGATCCAGTAGGAAATCAATGGATGAGGTCCATGATACGTTCGATCGTGCTGAACCAAGGAGTCCTACTGTTTATGACTGGTAGATATTGGTGTAGAGTCCTATTGGAAATTGTGCATTAACTAATCATGCATTTGTGTGTGAATTACAGGATCATAATCAGTGCTTTGGACCGATAGAGAACTGATGGAAAATTAGAGAGAAAGATGTATAGAAAGAGAGAAAGTAATGCCGGGAGAAAGAAGGGTCGTGATTTTGTATGTAGCTGCTTTGTTGGGAGTTTTAGTTTGAGCTCGCTGTGTTTTTTTTTTCTTTATGTAAATGTTGCCTTGCTTCCTTGTTCCTTTTGAGATTATCTTCAAGGAATTGTATCATTTCCCAACTCTTTTATTCTAATCAAAACCTTGTGTCTCTTGTAATGTTTTGTAAATGCCTTCATTTATTTGTTCACCTCTGTGTGTGCGTGCCCATGCGCACCAAAGGGGCGTAACTCACTGGCTAGGGGGTTGCACTCTCTCTGTGACAAAAGGTAAGGTCCGAGTTCAATACCCGGTGCGCATCTGCAAGAAATGAAGAGAATCGTACCAAGCCCATTAATTCTACTGGGGGTATTTGTTTTTTTCATTTTCAGTACTCTTTTATTATTTGCCTAGTCGATTCGATTTGGTTGATTCCAGCTTCATCTATTTGAAGAAGGATTGGATCCCAAACCAATTCTCGACTTTAGTGTTGATGGACATATACCTTGTGCATATATCCTGATCATTGCTATGCAGGAGTATGACCACAATGTACAAATTCGCAACATAAGACATCAAAAATTTCTACTTAACCTTAACCTTAATCAAGTTCTTTCTCACGTTAAGTCGGGTTAGCTGGAAACTGCAGCGACTGATTTATAGGAGTTTCTGCGTCTTAATGCCACTTTCACCATGCACACTGCACACTTAACTTTAGAGATGAAATGCTTGTTCTTTATGGACTCATTTTAGGGTAAGGTGAGGCATGCGCTTTGTCAGAAGTCTGAAAAATTCTTGGGTTTACCATTACAATTTGTGAACTTTAAATACAAGTACCTCTCACCCAAAATAGCTTTTTATCCTAAAAGAAATTACTGGATCAGCCACTGTTATCGAACTTATGGCTTTCAACTTGTGAGTAGGCCCTATAGCCAGAACCTGGAAAGATTTAACCCTGTAATGAAAAGATTTACAATATTTTGCAATTAGTGACTGCTGCTGTAATTAAATAAAACCAACCCCGTTCCTTTATCCATATGCATGGACCAGCTCTGCATGTGAAGTCATTCCATTTCTATAAGTGGGGAGTTATGGGTAAGTGCTTCTTTTCGTCAAAACAGGAAATCTGATCTGTAAAATGTGTTTAGTGGGTAGATTTAGGAAAATGAACATCAACCCATTACTCTTTTCTTTTTTGACCAAAAAAAACAGGGGGTATATGTTCATTTTCTTAAATGACTCGGGCAGTACTCTGCCCAGCTCACTTTTAAACAAATTGGCGGACATTTAAAATTTTAAATAGATGAGCAGGTGCACTTTAAATTAGTAAAACTGTCCCATCTCATGAAATCACATGCTTATGGGAGGAAAGATTGGACTTAGCAGACGAAGACAAGCAGCTCTCTCTCTGATATATATGCGCACACATATATGTATAGATATGTAGAGTGGTTGGATACTATACACTTATGATGCACATTCATACCCGATCATGATTTTTTAAGGATATGAATGTAATAACATTGTAAATCCTATATTTTCAAAACCTTTTAAAAATATTTAAATTATACTTATGCCACAAAAAAAAATGAATGAAAATGAGCGAATATGCTAGAGGTTGGCAGATCCGATTTTCCTATATATACCTACATACGTACTCACACACATGTGCGGGTGTACACTCACATGCATAGACATTCTTTTGTGAAGTTTTTTTCTTTGTAATATCCGGTGAAGCAAATGTCTTTTGGAATAATTCAAATTTCTGTATTAAGAACTTCCTCGCTCAAGAGAGCTTAAAACCCTGAAACAAGCAAAAATGAAACAAGAACCAAAAATCCTGAATGGATTTAGTCTTTTCCTCTGAATTAGCCATGAAGAAGAAGAATATTTCTAGGTTAACATTATTTCACCAAGTATACATGTTTTATAATGTAATGGAAAATCTTAAGCTACATCATAGAACACACAATAGGTCAGCTTCAAAGTACAATCTCTATCTGATCGGTATATCCAGTATCCAAAGCCCATTAGTTTTTTCTTAACCTGCATAAAAATGAAACAGAAATGCCGATCGATTCCAATGTTTTTGAGGGTATAAAGAATAATGTCCCAATTAACTTGGTCTGAAATAGAGTGCTATATGTAACGATACTTCTTTTAATATTTCTCACTATCCTCATCAATATATTAGCGCCAAATGGGACTTTTGTTCTGCATTTTCACAAGCTATATCCTTTTCTGGATGATACGTTCATTGGAGTTAAATTGACGTTATATAACGGAGTCTGATTTGCGTTACTTCTTCATAGATAGAGCATAGTCTATCTATCATTAACCCGATGACGCTCGTCGTCAAGAGGCTCTGTTCCGGTAATCGGCCTTTCTGAGCTCTCGTAAACCCCAACCTTGTAGTGGCCTTTCTTATGCTCGCTGGCCCTTGTGTTCCCTGCACCATTGATCTCTTTCTTCTTGGACTTGTGGAGCCTTGTTCCGAAGCAAGAGAGCCTCTTGATGATGAAGTCCATATTGTAAACGTCGAAGAGAAAAGCTCAGATCAGTAAGCTGATGAAAACTAAGGAGAGAGAATTCTGAAAGGTGTTTGTCTCCAGGCCGTTGGCTTTATATATATAGAAGTCGAGGACTCCTGCTCCGAAAATATATCTTATCGATATGTATCTATTCTTGATGCTTATCTTTTCTGATTTTCACCGACCTTCTTAATTTTGTTGTAGATGACATACATGATCTTGGACGTTTAGTTCTTGATAAAGTATGGTATTTGCATTTGCTTATTAAATGGTCCATGCTTTATAATAGATAATCTTAATTATTTGTTTTAATAATATCTCCACTGCTCATTTGCTTGATCTAGGTTATAGTGTACGATTTACGTGCGTTCGGTTTCATATGAATTCTCCCTCTCTCTCTCAATATATATATATATATATATATATATATCAGCGCATCCTGGATAAGCTTATCAAACACAAAATGTTTGAGGACTTTTCTTGGTATAGGCACTACCAAGTTGCAATATATCGTGAATATTGGCTTTAGGTTTACATTAGCTTAACATATCGCAACTTAATTTCTAGAGTATAGGCTTATCTTTTCTAAATGTCCATTTGTGCTCATCCTTTCCGGTTATTTAGCTCTATATTTTTTTTCACCTGTTTGCCGTACCAATTTCAACTCTTTATTATTCCTATAAGAGAGAAGAAAACGAGACCAAATTAACATCTGGAGCTCTTTGGTCCTTAATTATCTTATGACTTTCTAGATGGAAATCTTGAATTGTATTCATATAGACATTAAAATTCCATTCTAATTGAGAACCCGCTCCATGTAGGGCCGTGGTGGGGTGGGTACCCCAGGAACGGGTAGGAATTGCCGTTCCTAGGTGTCCGCCCGATAAAAATGTTAGGAAACTTGTCTTCATGTTTTCTTTTATTTTAATTGGTTTTATTTACAGAGGTTTTTCTTATGAGAGATCTAGGGGCCAAAAATTTGAGAATATTGAGGATCAAGAAACTCCCTTTTAGAAGTCAAGTTGTTTTAACTATAAATTAAGCCAATGACCTGTTTAGGGGATAACGAGAGAAACAAAGACAGAGTGCTTTGTGTTATGAAAGAGGATTTGGGTTTAAACTTAGAGGTTATTCTTCTTTTCTGAGAAAGAAGTGTGTTTTTTTCTCTTGATGTATTTGGTCTATGAAATTTGTGCGTGAACGTTTGATGGTCCATTGCGCTTCTTGCCTTTAATATCAAAAAAGGGGAAAAAACTATATCGCCCACAGTGAATCCGTGGTCTAAAATACATAGTCAGTCCCTCCCTAAGCAGTTCGGCATGTTGTTCTTCATGTGCTTTCAATAATTCTACTTCTCTCTCTCTCTCTCTCACACACACACACACACTCTACACTGGTTGACACACAAAAGAAGCTAACGTCAGATCTCTACCGGTTGAAGTCCAAGTTTATTGTGAATTTCGTATTTGTGATTACTACAGTTTCAAATTATCAACTTAAGATTATCATTTCCTTATTTATAAGCTTATTTATTGAAGCACATGTTGGAAAAACTGTACAACTACATGCATTAAAAAAATCAATATGGAACAATAATAAACATGCTCAAATCAAGAACAGTCATGTATCCAAAGAATGTCATAAATAAACTGTATGGAAAACAACAAATGAAGTCTTTATCAGTGCGAGTCACTCTTGCAAACTTGTCTTAAAGAAATCAGCCCAGCCTTGGTTGGAAAACGGGAAGGAAACAAAAAGCAGTCACGAAAGGCCTAATCCCTTTTTATAGAAAATGCGGTGTATCACGGATGCCGGATTCGATCTGACCGACACTTCATCTCGTAACAGTTCCAACATAGACCCATTTAACTATTAGATCAAAACTTTATCATACAAAAAGATAAACAAAAAAGCAAAGATAATTCCCAAGCACATGCATGTGTGTATGGTCTAGCATATTCTCTCTAAGCTTTTTAAACTAAGGTTTATGACCTACCAATAATATAAAAGAAAATATGGATTTCTTTATCCTGACTAAAATTTTTCTCTTTGGTCTTCACATGCATGAGTATCTTACACATGACTTTTATACTTTAAGACTTTCATATATATATATATATATATATCAAAGATGCTTAACAAGAACTTAACATAATTAATATACATAAATTTAATTAACTCAACCATTAAAGAGCATTAATTCTGACAGTAAATATGGTATATATTTGTTCGAAAGGCAAGCAGCACTTCCCTGGGTATTGAACTCCTGACATTTAAGTCTGAAGGTTATTACGGGCTGACCCCCAATCCGAACATCTTGGTGTATTGTATTGTACCTCTAATTAAATGATAAGTATAATTTGCAACTATAGCTGCATAAAAATATCAAAACGTCACTTAAATTTTAAAAGAAATTCATTTTGAAAATGCAATTAACTCTAACAAATTACTCCTCTTCATCTTGATAATACGTTACAGTTCGTGTCGTGGCAACTGAAACGAGCTGTCGAACTGAACATGAATTACTACATGTTGAGTTAGAGAAGAACAATGCATGTACTGTTCATAAGCTCGTTAATTACCAGCTCTGGTCTCAAGTTATTGATGATAGCAGATCTCGAATGTGACAAATCCTTACATGACATCCCTTAATTGTATCCGTTGTGGAGCACAGCCCAAAAGGTTTTCCATGCATCGCTAAACAACCCTTAATTGTATAATCCAAAATGGGTTAATTAATGGGTCATGGGCTTTGTAGGACTTTGGTCCGTGTACGAGGGTCAACATCTTATGTCTAAGAAACCATGGTTTTATATTTGATTCGTGAGTTATATTGAAACTTGGTTTTTCGTGCAAGGTGGATAACAACACAAGAGAAGAAAATGCTCGAGTTTTCATGTGAAGCTCCTGGGTCTAGTTCTCCTAATGCTATTTTTTTTTTATTTAAATTGGTCTTATGCCACCATATTTTCATGCTAATAACGGGTTCCATGTTTGATGCATAGAACGAAGTCCAAATCCTCTTAAACTTTGTAGCAAAGATACCCTAAAGATAACTGCGCGCCCAATTTTGATTCACTAATCACCTGCTTTAGCAAGAACCGTGATTCAAGTTCTCTTTACGGACTCCATAATTTGTATCTGGATCCGGACTTTTTTAAAATGGGAATGTATGGGTACGGTTGTATATGGAGATTTGCAGCTGGAACAAACCGTTCCAAATTGCAGATCCGATTCGAGAGAGATCGTTTATTTCTCCGTTTCAATCAGGGGTTTCCCGTTAAGGACATTTTCGTCAAGTTGTCGGGTAGATTCTGGACTGGTTGAGGTTGTTTAAATCGTGAAGGGGAGCTCCTGACAGCCAAGTACGACTGGCACGTCGCGGAATCTGAGGGAACATGGCGGTATAATTTTGGAGGGGAGAATATTTTAACCCCTTTTTATTCTTCTTAAATTCAATGAATAACCCCGCTAAAATATTTCTTTTCCTTCTCCCTTCCCTTCCCGTCCCTTCCCCCCTCCCTCTCAGTGTGTAAGAGAGAGTCGTCCTAGGAGCTCGGGTCATCGGCGTTGCGACCTGCGTTTCCTTCTCGTCGATTTCCGTTCTTGCTTTTCGAAGGCCATTTCTGGTTCTTTGATCGAGGTAATTCCTCTTCCTCTGTTCCGATCGTCGAAATGCATCTTGTTATCTTCTCCTTAGGCGATAAATCTGCTTCTTTTTGTGTTATTTGCTCGTAAATTGCCAAAAAATATATTGCTCGATTTGATTCGTCCTGTTCGGTTTTCCATCCAGGTTTTGATGCTATGATGGCAGTGAGGCTATAAAATGTGAAAATTTCATCAATCTTCGGTGCATTGTGAAATTTAGCGTGGTCAGCTACACTTATTCGATATTGGATGTTTCGATTTGATTTTTGTGCTTTGAGTGTAAATTGAGACGTTACGTGCGTATGAAGTTTAGGTATTACGTATCCGTTGGAAATTACATCCTAAAATTTGAAAATAATCGTCCATTCTTTACGCGTTGTTGGTTATAGCTTTAGGATGGTTCAGTTTGATCTTTTTTTTAAAGATTGTGATTATCAATTAGTGCAGAGTTCTTTTTATTTTCTGTATAGTACGCCAATTCAAGGAATTCGTATGGTTAAAGATGTCATATTCATCTGCAACTTGCACTATCTTAATTGCAATGCATTTCCAGAGTAGTTGATAGAAACACGGTAAATGTTCCCTGCATAAAAACTACCGGTTGCACTTAATTAGTTGTATACTTGTATATTTGATTCTTCACCAGCTACTAGCTATGCCGATGCTTTTGGCGAAATTGGTGTTCCCAAAGGTCTAAGGGATAGTTGCTAAATCGCCTTTTTTGGGTTAATTACTGCTTGAATGTAATTAATTCAGCTTGCTTATTTAGCATTTGCTTGCAATCATGACACTTTCCTGTTTTTGTTTTTGAACTCAAACTTACCTGGAATGGTAATTGGAAAGTTCTACTGTTTTGTCTTCCCCATTGAGGTTTTTTTTGGTGAACAGGACACAGTACCTAATACTTCCTGTCATGAAATTAAGCAGATCTTCTAGAAGCCTTGCCTTGTTCCTTTACATAAAATTTATGGTGGCTCTTTCAAAACGTGCTTGCTGAAAAAGAGTTTACTTTGTGTAATGTCCAATGCCAGTGGAATTTGTAAGCTATGATATCCTTCTAAAGAGTTCTTCTAAAAAAACCTTCTAAAAGAATCCTTCACATGATCCCTTTCTGGCTTTCTAGTGAAATGCTTATACATACAGTCTTGGTGTTCTATGTTTTTACTTTAGTTGGATCATATCATGTGCTTGACTCTGTCTTATTTTCTTCTCTGTAAATATGCTTATTTGATAAGATCCTTTCAAAGTTATGTGACTCTTCTGCAGATAAACACCTTGAATTAGGCTATTTTTGGACACTTCTTGTTAGACATTATAACTACCCTGAGAAAACTTCAGTGAGGAAATGAAACCCAATACACCACTCGACTGTGCAGTTTTTCAGCTCTCACCTAAGAAATCAAGGTGAGCTTACGATTGAACTCACTGTTCATCTTTAGGGAATGTTTTGTCATCTCTCGGTAAGTGATGAATTTTTCTGGATCTTACAGATGTGAGTTGTTTGTTTCTGGAGAAGGAGAAAGTGAGAAACTTGCATCTGGGCTTCTGAAACCCTTCCTTACCCATTTACGGGTAGCAGAAGAACAAGCGGCTCAGGCAGTACACATAATCAAGCTTGAAGTTCAGAAAGGTTATGATGTTACTCCTTGGTTTACAAAAGGGACATTAGAAAGGTCCGTGCAAGTTTTATTCTTGGATTAAGAAATTCATCCAATAGGATTAGCAAAATAATCCGAAGAATCTCTTCTGATGCTTATATAATCTTTTTGTGTTATTGCAGATTTGTTCGGTTTGTTAGTACACCTGAAGTGTTAGAGCTTGTCGGTACTTTTGATGAAGAAATATCCCAGTTAGAAGCTGCTAGGAGAATCTACTCTCAGGTTCCATCTGATACAATCCTTTTCTTGCAGATCTTATCAACAACTGTTTGCACGTGCTCATGGTTATATTTGTTTCTCTTATTTAGGGAGTGGGAGTTCAAGTCTCTGATGCAATGGGTATGTACCATGTCCAAGTGACTTGTTTGCTTCAAACAATCATTGTCCTTATTTCTATGACTATATGCTGGAGCGTTTTTTTTTTTTTTTTCTGGCAAGCTTATAGTTGATAATAACTCTCAACTTAACCATGTTGTTTCCTGAATATGGTGTCGACTATACTCATTCTACAAATTGCACGTATTTTTCTCTGTAACTTTTAATCATGACACACCTTATGCTTGAAACGTTATCTGCTGATGTTGCATTAGTTGAATAAGATCTATGTTGCCTCTCTGCAAACATTTAAATGAATAGGCCACAATCTCCACCTCTTTGCGTCAAAGTTACAGACAGAGAAGAGTTTAAATGCTACAATATGTTAACTCCGTTGGGATGATCTTGTTGGAATGCACTAAATTAATTCTGAATATACAAATTGTAAGAATGGTGCAGACATTTGAATAAAAATGGTCTATACAAGGTCGTCAATGTATCCTGATGAAGAAATGGTGAAGGGGTCTTTGGATGCAGAAATAGGGATTATAACCTGGGTTTAATATATCGTAGCCTTGTACTGTGCTTCTTGGATATCCTTTTCTCTGTTCCTGAAACATATTATCTCTCCTGGAAATAGTGCATATGGCTGTGTTTCTTCTTCCTTGAACTTAATAAGTCTAATCTTTGTTATCTTCTTTCTAGTTCTTAGTTAAGCAGATTCTGGCTATATTAGCAGATGGAACCTAGAATGCTCAAATTTGCTTATAGAAGTTATAGCGCAGGTTATGTATTTTTGGTTGTCACCAACATTTGATCAGGTCCTTACAGTATAATTTGCTTCATTTTCTGTAAAGAGGCATATATTTGGAACACTTAAAACTTCTTTCGACTTTTGGGAGGTCTACGAATTGATTTAATGTTTTAGTCAATATGCATACTAATGAGGAGTTTAATCGGCTTATTTTGTTTGAAGTTTGGCATTCTGAACAATTTCGTGTGTGACGTAGACATGGAGACAAATTTGAAAAGAAGAGGTAGAAGGTTCGTTTGATTCTTATTTCATAAGGTGCAAAGGTATTTGTACCACTCGGGTCAGACATTTAGATTTTTCAGTTTCTACCAATGTTATAGATAACGTATTGGAGCCATATTATTAGGGGTATTGATATGTGATAACTATTCCGTATATACTAAGGTACAGCATTTTTTACATTTAATAAAAATAATAAACCACTAAATCGTAAAAATAAAGAAAAGTAAGAATATCAACAATTCATAGAAAACACAGAAACATCCGAGCATCAACAATTTAATAAAATCTATATTAGAAACTAAAAGCCAACGTTATTGGTGTACGTGTCATAGTCATACGATACAATATGATATTTACAAATTGGTTAATACTATAATCATAACCTAAATGACTCGATATGTTATAATTTGTTTAGGGAATAGCTAGCAAAATTTATATTAGTGTCGCTGAAACTACAAAAGTACTCTTTGAGTGCAATTCATGCCACTTTAATCTTCTTGCATGCAGCTGAATGCCAAGCAGCAGCAGCAGACGTGACCAAGTAAGTTCTGGCCTTGGTTATTTTATAAGTTTTGCCTGCATTTTTCATCCATTCTACGTAAATTTTGCTTGTCAACTTTTGCTTGCACAGAGGAACCTCTTTTTTTTAACTGTATCTACAAAATATTGGATTTTTCAGCTTTAGTGATGAATGACCTGCATTTTGTATCACAATTTTAAGTTTCTAGACAACAACTTGGTGATTTCTTTAAATACTTTCTGATGACTTGAACCACCATTTTTGCTTTATTTTGGTGGAGAAAATCGAGACTATATCAAAGGATTGGTCTGAAACTTGGTTTCTGTTTGACATATCTTCACTGTCTGAAATCTTGTCATAAGAACCATCTGTGCCTTTCTCCTATCCAGCAATGCAGTTTTGACTTTATTAAAGGGGAATTTGCTACTGGTACCTTTCCAGGGGAGAGCTTTTGAGGGCGATTGATTTTCGTTTCATGGCTGCATGGGAGAACCTAAATATGGCCTATGGTCAAGCTGTGGCTGCAGGCTTCACCCTAGACACAGTCTCTGAGCTTCTCCAGTTTGCTGACTGTTTCTATGCCCACCATCTGAAGTAAGAACTTTTTCATATGCTTTGCCTTTTGGAATGCTTCATTTATGTGTGTGTGTGTGATAGCCACAATCTTTGCCACTCAGAGGAAAGTAGTGCAGTTTCTCAGTTGCATAGGATTCCCAAACGGGTATGTATAAGGAAGTTAGTCTCTCTACACCAATGTTGGAATATAATGAACTAAGTGCAGAGAGGGTCTCACATTTTGAGCATGGATAGATGTTGGGGGGGGGTAAGGAAACTAGTCTTTAATAATAGGATTTGTGTTGTACATGAAATATTGGGACATTAATTTGGAAGTTGATAGAGGTGGTGGATATTTTGATAAGGGGAAATATTCATATTCTATACTTACTAAGAGACAAAATAGATTGGAGAAAAAGTTAAAGAGATTGAAAAAATAGGTTTTAAATTATATGAAAGTAGTGCAGTTTCTCAGTTGTGATTTGTGGCCTTTAACTAATTGTTGTTTGTTCAGTAGGGATTCTGTTAATTCATTCCTTTATCTTCAAAAATCAACAACTTTGTCATAGCAGCCCCAAACCCCATATGCAAAAGGACGGTTGTATTAGGATTCTAACAATCAATGTAAAACTTCATCATACTTTTATGATGGATTTTGGATCTTATGAGAATTTTCACTGAGGCATCCCTCTTAGCGATGCATGATATGCAAGCTTGACTATAGTGAAAAGTAAGGAAGGGCCCCTATGTCTTCGCCTTCATGTAACATATCAATTGCATAGGATTCCCAAACGGGTATGTATAAGGAAGTTAGTCTCTCTACACCAATGTTGGAATATAATGAACTAAGTGCAGAGAGGGTCTCATATTTTGAGCATGGATAGATGTTAGGGAGATAAAGAAACTAGTCTTTAATAATAGGATTTGTATTGGTACATGAAATATTGAGACATTAATTTGGAAGTTGATAGAGGTGGTGGATATTTTGATAAGGGGAAATATTCATATTCTATACTTACTAAGAGACAAAACAAATATGAGAAAAAGTTAAAAGAGATTGAACAATATGTTTTAAATTATATTTTTGGGTAAAAAGAAGGTTTGAAATGGAGTTAGTATCCATAGAAATAAGGATTTGAGTGTAGTAGAGGTAAAGTGACATGGAAATTGAATTATTGTGGTGAAGTTAGTTTTAAGAGGAGAGATTTTAAATATTGTATGTGCTTATGCGTAATTCCGCAAAAGGAGATGATTTGTTTGAGAGGAGACTTAAATGAACATGTCGGTAAAAATGCATTAGGATATCAAGGTATATGAAAACTATGGTTTTGGGGATATAAATGAGGAGGGTAGGGAGATTTTAAATTTTGCTATGACTTTTGATTTCTTTATAGCCAATACAATTTTAAAAAATAAGATAAACATTTAATTATACTTATAAGAGTGGTTTGTCACAAACACAAATTGATTATTTTGTTTCTAGAAAAAAAATATACATTGTGTTTTAAAGATTATAAGGTAATTTAAGGAGAAAGCTTAACTACTCAGCATTGACTTTTAGTAATGGATTTGCAGGTAAAAAAGTAGACAAAAAAGAATATAGTGCATAAAGTTATTCGGACTAGATGGTGGAACCTTAAATGTGACAAAGAGGATATATTTAAATAGAAAGTTGTTCAAGAAGATGCTTGGATATGTTGAACAATATGACCATACGTATTAGAGAAGTGGCAAAAGATGTGTTTGGCGAATCTAAGGAGGCATACTGGCACAAAAAGAAGGTTGGTGGTGGAGTGAAGTAGTGCAAGATAAAATAAAGGCAAAGAAGACATGTTACAAATTGCATTATGCCAAGAACATTAGTGAAACTTGAGAAACTTATAAGAAAGTAAAGAAAGAAGCGAAAAAGACCGTTAGTGAAGCAAAAGTCAAAATTTGAAAGAATTTATATAAAAAGATTAACTCAAAAGAAAGTGAAAAAGATATTTTTAGGATAGTTAAGACTAGAGATAAGAAAAATAAGGATCTTACTTTTGTTAGATGCATCAAAGATGAGGAAGAAAAGATTTGATATCAAAAATAGATTGAATTTTTTTTCTATAAGCTTTTAATGAAAATTCATATGGTAGTATTAGCTTAGGAGAGTTAGCCAAATCACAAAAGTATATAAACCACAATTTGAAAGAAATAAGTCAAAGATGCTTTTAAATATACGAAGGATGTTAAATCGGTAGTACCAGACAATATTCTAATAGAAATATGAAAAATCCTAGGAGATGGGATTCACTTGGGTCACAATACTATTTAATGAAATATAGAGAACCCAAAAGATGCTCGAGGAATGGATAACGAGTACACTTATACCCATATATTAGAATAAGGGAGACATTTAGAATTTGTGTGAATTATTGATATATCAAGTTAATGAGTCATACTATGAAATTATGTAGAAGAATTACCGAACGTAGGTTAAAAAAAAGTATTGAGTACAACATAGAACCAATTCATATTCATGCCCGGTAGATCTACTATTGAAGCGATTCACCTATTGATGCATCTTATGGAACGTTTTAGATCAAAAAAGAAAAACCTTCCCATGATATTTATTGATCTAGAAAAAACTTATAATAGGGTATCAAGAGATGTTCTCTAGAGAACCTTGAAAAAGAGAGATATTCTATTAATATACATAAATCTTATAAGAGATATGTACGATAGTGGAAACACATATGTGAGAACTCATGAAGGAATGACAGATTCCTTTGAAGTTAATATTGGGTTATATCAGAGATCAACTTTAAGTCTATCTTTATTTATATTGGTCATTGATGAGTTAATAAAACATATTCAAGATGAAGTACTTTGGTGTATGTTGTTTTGCAAATGACATTGTGTTAGTGGATGAATTTAAGGAAAAAGTGTTAATAGGAAATTAGAACTATAGAGAGAAACTTTAGAAAGTAAAGACTTCCGACTTAGTAGAACAAAGACAAAATATATGGAATGTAAGTTTGATCATTTGGGTACTTCAGATGACATAAACATTACAATTAGTACACATTGCATTCCTCAAACAGGAAAGTTTTAAATACTTGGAGTCAATTTTTCAAACAACAACAAAGCCTTTTCCCATACTAGATGGGGTCGGCTACATGGATTCTTTGTTTCCACAGAGCCCTATCATGTGCCATGTTTGCAATTAACTCAACATAAGCTAGATCATTCTTTATTATTTATTTCTAACACTTTTATAGTTGTCCTCTACCTCTTTTAGTACTTTCAAAATCTAGTTTTTCATACCTTCTTGCAGACACTTCTTTTGATCTTCTTTTTATTTGTCCAAACCATCTTAAATGATATTCTATCATTTTATCCTCTATTGGTGTCACTCCCAAATTGATGGAAATGTTACACATAGAATTAATGTCGTAAAATGGAGAGGGGCATTAGGTATTCTATGATTTGTATATGATAAGAAGATATCATTGAAGTTTGAAAGGTAAATATTATACAACAACAATTAGACTTGCTATGTTTTATGGTTCTAAGAGTTGGATAGTTAATAATCAACATATGCAAAAGATGCCTATAGCATAAATGAAGGTCTTGAGATGAATGAGCGGTCATACAAGAAAGACTATACATAATGAAGCTATTAAAAACAAATTTGGAGTAGCACCAATAGAGGATAAAATGAAGAAAAATCGTTTAAGATAGTTTCAACATATAAAAAGATGACACAAGTATGCTCCTCTAAGAAGATATAAGTATGCTCTAATAAGAAGATATGAAAAATTAAATTATGAAAATGTTAAAAGAAGAAGAGGACGACTACAAAAGTGTTGGAAAGAAACAATAAAGAATGATCTAATTTATATTGAGTTGACTATTCGTATGGCACATGATAGGGCCGTATTGGAACAAAGAATCATGTAGCCGATCCCATCTAGTACGAGAAAGGGCTTAGTTGTTTGTTGTTGTTGTGACATGCTTATGCGTATCAAATAGGATTTGAAGAAAGCATGGAAAAGATATTTTGAGAACAGTTAGATAAGGTGATTCAAGGTATCTTTAATGAGTAGTATATTTAGGAAATCAAGGTGTTCATGAAAATTATGGCTTTAGGAAGCAGAATGAGAAAGAAAAGAAAATTGTTTATATAACTTTGATATATGATCTCTTTACAGCAAATACTTTTTTCAAGAAGCGATATGAGCATTTGATTATTTATAAGAGTAGTTTTGAAAGATGAAAATTGATTATTTTGCTTGGAAGAGAACAAATAGACTGTTCTCTAAAAGATCATAAGGTCATCACAAGAGAGAGCTTAACTACTCACATTGACTACCAATTATGGATTTATATATAAAGAAATGGACTTAGAGGACAAGAGTACATAGTGTTGCTCAGACAAAATGGTGATACCTCAGAAATGAACAAGAAGTTTATTCAAAAAGAGAGTTCTTTAAGGAGATGCATGGATTTTGCAGGAAACTATGGAATACTATAACAATGAATATCAGAACGAGGAGTCAGGTGAATCTAAGAGAGGTGTACGACGATATAAAGAGGCTTGACGGTGGAGCAAAGCTGTTCAAGATAAATTGAGGGCAAAAAGAGCATGTTACAAGCAGCATTATAAAGAGAAAAGAGAACACTGTAGAAACTTAGGAGGACTATAATATGGTAAAGAAAAAAGCTAAAAACCAGTTAGAAAAGCAAATGCCAAAACTTGTATATAAGAAGCTTAATTCATAAGAAGGTGAAAAGATACTTAATAGTAATATAGCTAAGGCTAAAAAAGAAAAACTAATGATCTTATTATATATCGATAAAGTACAGATACTATCAGCTTGAGAGAGCTAACCAACTTAAGAGTATAATAAATCATGATAAATCAGTCCTATATGTCATGCCACTGTGTTTGCTGAAAGTTGATTTCATGGTCTCTGGATTGCAGTGCAAGCTTCATGTCTAAGGAAGGTGTGGTGTACAATTAAAATCTTGGCACTCTTTCAAGATTGTGGCTGAAAAGTTATCAATTTCACTTTCTTTGTTGGAATGGTTGTGTTTCGAATTTAGACCTGAATATTTTATGGGATTCAACTTATATGCTATTATCTTTGAGCCCTATTATTGTCTCTTTAATTGCCAACTCTAACTGATACTCTCTCTCTCTCTCTCTCTCTATATATATATATATATATATATATATATATATATATATATATATATATCTTTCTCTCTTTCTAGTGAGTCATGCAAGAAGTTCATTGACATTTGCCATAGACGCCCAGAAATGTGCCCTCGGAGGAGGGAAGATGAACTAGATGTGCAATTCTCATCTGAGCTGGACATGTCTGCTAGCAGCTGGGAGATGGACCTCTGCCCGCAATCTATCCCAACCATCAGTGAGCAGTCCGGACTATTGTCTGTACCTGCCACCACCATTCATGCACCGTCAAACCCCTCCCTCACCACCTGTCTTTCCCAACCAATGAGGCTGACCTCTCTTGATGTGGCATTTTCTGTGCAATGTTGCTTGAAGGAGTCCAACAATGAGAGGGATGATGGTAGTCGCATGACCATAAAAAAATTTCCAGAGGTCTTACCGTCCCTTGTTGAACCCAGCCAGCTACCAGCGAGGAGGCTCAGTGTGCAAGATCGGATTAACATGTTTGAAAACAAGCAGAAGGAGCAACCAGGAGAGGTCAAAGGAGGTGGTGGGTGTAGGCTTTCGGCTAATTCTGGTGGCCCTAATTTGCTTCCGCTTCAGAAGCCTGTCCTTAGGCGCTTGAGTAGTTTCAGTGACATGAATATCAATCCAAGGGAGGATCTCTCATCGCCTTTTTTGAGTAGTGAATTCAATTCTGTAGCTTCTCAGGTGGACACTGGTACTTCTGCAGCAAATTTTGAGGACTCCATGCCCAAAGAATTGTTGAATCGTTCAATTCAATCAGGGAACATATTGGATGGTAATGCATTGAAAGATGCAGGCAGCACATTTGTGCAGCTTGGAAGAGGTATTAGGTCTAAAGACTACCATTCTCGATCTCGGTCTTTGCTAGTGGGTGAAGAAATTGTGAGTGTTAATGTTGATCCTGTTCATTCACAGCTCACAAGGACAGGAAAATTTAATGCAACTCTTAGCAGGACGAGAGATGGAGGACTAAATAGTCTTCAGATGCAATCTGTTGGTTCTCCAGCCGGGAATGTAGCAGATGTTAGAACTAAAAGTCCTCAAATTTTGCCTCAAGCTTTGGGAAACGACCATGGAAAGGAACAAGCACCATTAGCAATGAATATCGCAAATATTTCTGGTGGAAGGGTTAATGGGGAAATACTAGAATCAGTTGTCAGAGACTCGAGAGCGCACACACAAGCCTCTCTTTCAGAGCATGCCAATGTTACTGTACACAAAGAAGATAATTTGGGTATGCCTCTGTCTGAGCCAGGCAGACAAACAATAAGAGAGAGAGGAGAGCTAGATTGTTCATATAATAATGTTATTGGAGATAGGGAGAGGAATTACACAGCCACAATAATGTTGGGTGAGTCAAACAAGAAGATGATACAGTCAAAAGATAACCAGGGAAGACATAATGAGCTGCAGATGAAGGCAAATGAGTTGGAAGCACTTTTTGCTGCACACAATCTAACGGTTCCTCGGAACTGGTCTTCTGGTGGATGGAAGAGCAAGGATATAAATGAAGAAAAGGTGGTGCAAAAACCCGCAGGGGATGATGGTTTTGAAAATTCAGCCTATTCAGGGAATGAAATGATGGAATTTGATTCAGAGTTGTTGAGAAAGATTGCTAATTCTCTAGATTACAGTGAGTCTGCACATGTTGCTCGGCCCTTCATGGATTCAAGGGGTCTATTCTATGAGACATATACCCAAAAGCGTGAAAGAAAGCTCAGGAAAGAGTCAGCAGAGAAAAGGGCTCAAAAGGATGCAAAAATGAAGGCTATACAAGAAAGCCTGGAAAGAAGCAGTGCTGAGATGAAGGCAAAATTTACTAGCTCTGCAGGCAAAAAGGACTTAGCTTCTCATGCTTGTCAAGAAACAGAGGGTGTCATGGCAGAGAATACTCAAGCATCACTGAGATCCAGGGAAAGGATATGCCTTTCTTTTGAGCGTCCATTGGTAAAATTAGCAAGATAATTTCATCCTTGTAGATAGGAAACTAGCTAGTTGATATATTCGCATGTTTATGATATTAGCATCTTTTGGAGACTATACAATTCTAACTTAGTCAATCTTTGCAAGCCTGAGTTTGAGTTTCTTGCAGCACCGGTCACCGGGAGATGACCTCTAGTTTGTTTCTTGACTTGTACATTTTTCTGTGCAGGGATATGAATATGGAAGTGAAGATGATTCCCAGAACAGGTCTTCTGTACATCCTATAGGTAGCCCTAAAAAAGTCTTACAAGCTCACAGTGAAGCTCTTGCAGATGGCGTTTCCTCAAAGATCATTCAGGCCAAGGGTCTCTCTAACAGAAGTCTGTCATTGTCTATGCCTCAAACCATTGGATCAAAGACTAGAGCTGTTAAATCATCAAAATCTAGTACAGACCATCATTCAAATCGATCAGAAAATCCTTTTGCACAGTCACTGCCAAGCTTCTCTGACCTTCGAAAAGAGAATACAAGGCCATCAACCATAAGTACTAAAGGTTCCGTTCGCTCTCAAATCAGAAACTACCAGCGGAGCAAGAGCATTAGTGAGGAGAAAATTCTGCCCAGGGATGCTAAACAGCGGCATTCACACTCTAGGAGGAAAAGCTTGGTGGGTCTTGAGGAGCTGAAAGGCATTTCTCCTCGTAACACTGACAGCAATTCACTGATACCATTAAAATTACAAAAGGAGGAAACCGAGCAGAACTATGGAGTTCTGAAAGGTGATGGTTCTAAACCTTTTCGGAGAAAAGGTACAGGCATAGGTCCTGGTGCCAGGGCTGGTGTTGCTAAACTAAAGGCATCAGTGGCTTCAGAGAGTTTGAAGAGTGAGGAAGACACAGGGCCAGCAGAATCATCTGGTTACTTGTCATGCATGGGCAAAGACCCTCAAGATGATGCGGCTTTGAAGATTCCAGAGTTCGAAAAATCTGGAGGCTATAGGTCTGAAAATTGTGATAACTTACACGCACTTCCTCCTATAAATGATTTGGGAGTGGCAACGTCATCTTCTGTTTCTGCTCTTTTTCATTCATTGCGTCACACCTGCAGTTTTCGGGAAGAACATACCTCATTCTGGAACTCACAGCTACATGATCCGTTCACTGAGCTGATGGCATCTGGTGTCAACGCCTCCGGAAATTCACTAATTGGAAACCCCTCGTCATGGAATTGCCATCCACCGTCTCAACAAACAGAGGCAAATGCAGCTCGGGTGAGAAAAAAGTGGGAGAGCACTCAGAAGCCACTTGTGGTAGCAGCTGCTTCTGAGCAATATCGGGAGGATAAACCGAAGGGTTTTAAGCGCCTACTTAAGTTTGGTAGGAAAAATAGAGGACTGGAACATATAGTGACAGATTCTGTCTCAGTATCTACCGCATCTGAGGGGGACGAAGACGCTGAAGATGGCCATGATTTGGCAAATCAGTCGGCCGAAGACCTTGAAAAATCACGGATATGGTTTTCACAGTCCCCGATTCCATGTGCTGGTTTTCAAGAAGGCAGTGTCTTCCAGGGAAGAGGATCAAGTAAGTTATCATATACCCTGACTTGTCTATTGCTTTCCTACATAGCAAGCTTGAGGCTTCACTTTATCCTTTCGGTTCTGTCCGTTGCACACAAGCATATGAAACAGATTAGCCTAAATTCGACATAAATAATTATCTGAAAGCTATTGGTGGTTGATAGCGAAATACGTGCTTGTTGGCATCAGTTCACAACGTGCCCAACACTATTCTGTAATCTCGAGCTCAAGGACACACCAACTCCCTAGTTGTCATGCTTGTACTGTTAAACTAATTGGAATGCATAACCTTGATATTTTCTCTGTTTCTTACATTAGTTCAATTTCTGGTTTGTTAACTGTCAACAAAAATTTGTTTCTTAACTTCATGAATTGTCCGTAGTTCAATCCTTGCGAAGTTCGATTCCTGGACCTCCAGCGAACTTCAAATTGAGGGAGGCGCATTTAACTGGAAGTTCTCTAAAAGGTAAAGGCAGCGGTCATTAGTAACACAACATCCCAGCATTTCTGCTTGTTAGCATGCCATTATGGGGAATTTGGTTTCTTCCTTGCATCAAATCTATACAACCTATTGCCAATTCAAAGAGTGTTGCATGTTTGAAATTTGCAGTGCCTCGATCATGCTTCTCACTCTTTAGAAGCAAGGGAAGCGAGTCAAGTACCAGATGATAATGAAGAATAACCATGGCCATTTCCCAATTGGGGTGCCCGGGCCAGTGTTGTATGTTTGGTTCTTTCCCATGGCCCTGATTCACGTATGTCCTGATTGCAATTTGCTCTCTTCCCAGGGGAGGGGAATCAAGCACCTGATATTGGACTGCAAGTTGGAATTGTCTTGCAGTTGCTTGAAGAATCATTCTGGTAATCTTCTCTAGACCATTCAAATCAAACTTGTGCCAGTTGATGCAGGATGGTACTCTTGCTGTAATTGAAAGATTCCAGTTTTTGCGCTACCAGAATCAGCTTAAGCCATCATTTCAAGTTGATGCTTTGGAGGATCATTAACTTTGTTGGTTGTCCTGCCTCAAATCAACTCAAAACAAGGATGTGGGGAGTATGATTGGTTGAGAATTACGAGCTTGAGTATGTTTGGTTCAAGTAACCAATGTTAAAAAATCAAATATTTTGCTGAAAATTTTTTGTGAGGTCTCAATAGCAGTCTACTTTCTCAGGTTGTTAGCATGAAAATACGAGCAAAATGTCAAACATGCATAGAGGTATCCATGCAATGGTTGCAAGAACCAGAAGCCAGTAAATCATCTCTCAAGTTGGCAACACTACTTCCGATGATAAAAAAATTGGAAGAACCTAAACGAGGAAAGACAATGCACGAATAAAATGCCTCGTAATGTTTTCAACTCTAATTGTCAGGAATAACATTTTTCCATACTCATCAACGTCCACAGAGAGAGACGTATATGTAAATTGGATACTTAATTCAAAGGAAGGTTTGGCTTCACCATTAGACTGCTAAAAGAAACACATAAAACGGACCACTGAGTCGGAAAAAGATTTAGCATCTCAAAACAACCTACTGGAAAGCAACCTGAACAACAGTGTGGCATCTGCAACATGGATGGGATTGCTAAACGACATATCAAGAGATTAAATCACTTGGTACTCTTCTGTGATCAGCTGTGTTCGGTGTGCATATTTTGGAAGGGGGGCACCCTTTTCACAACCTGCACAATTAGGACGTTTATTATTTTGCCATTTTTCAACTTTCATGGATTGTATTAACAAATCTATAAGCCAAAAACATATGCCGACAATGTATCAGATCAGGTGGAGTGGGCAGCAATCGGCACTCAAAATGGTACAGGAACACTGTACCTTCCAAGTTCAAGGAAATTTGGAATTGAAACAAGAAACTTGGGACAAGCAGATCTTAGCAGATCGTGACGCCTATGGCAGACAACAAGAAAGAAGAAATTCAATTGGGCCAACCTTGATATCACTGAACGTTTTTGCTGCATTGAACCTCACATGTATGGGGAAAAATGCGGAAGAATCAGCTGGTGGGACAACAAATTCCATAGATCCACTGTAAGGAGTAAACTAGAGTTAGGAAAATGTAAAACGTTAAACGTTATTCCAATCGTTCTTTGTTATTGTTTACCTCCTGTTTGAGTTATCAATTAGGAGAATAGACCACTCCATAACAGAGTTCCTGCTGTCATATCTACATCCAAAGTACGGTTAATTTGAAATGATAATAATTCAATGTAAAACAGATTTTGCAGGAACAAAATCTGTTAGTTGAGGAAATTCAATGTAAAACAGAATTTGCAGGAACAAAATCTGTTAGTCGAGGATACGAGTCATACGACAAGCTACAGAGGCAAATCTAGAGGTGCAGTAGCTGAATAGAAGCTTAAGATGCAACAGCAGCAACAACAACAACAACTAAGCCTTTTTCCATACTAGACGGGGTCGGCTACATGGATTCTTTGTTTCCACAGAGAGAAGCTTAAGATGCATCATATTATTTTGATGTAACCTGAACATGATTGGGGGCACAACCAGGACAAGTATGGCGTGTGAGAAAGTGTGTTGCAGGACAATGAAATCAGCACAGGTGGACACACGTTCCTAGGCATGATTTCACGTATGATTGTCCATGCACATGGATGCAATTACGAGTGCATAAGCATATTATGCATGCATGCATGCCATGATTCTCACTTTTATGATTCATTCAACTAAAATCCATAATATAAAGCACAAAATCACTTAATGCATCCATCCTAAATGCAGATTTTATGCAAGTAGAAGCCATTGTGAGAGGTAAATGTAAAATAACAGATCATGTTAATTACATATTAGGAGATAATAACAAAACAAATAACAATGAAAAAATGAAACTGACGGAAGAAAGAGGAAAAGTAGAGGAAACAGGGGCGGTAGAGGAGGTAGAAATGACAATATCCAGCATGTGTTGACCATGACAAGTCATGCAAGCTACAAACTAGATTAAGTGACCGTCACATAACCCTTATATTCCACCACTTAACATGTTTGGATCTCCAACAATTTGATGTAACAATGAATTTTGAACTTTGGTGATTCAAAACCTACTTCCAGAAAAGGTAAAGGATTAATATGCAACCAAAGCTATACGTTTTGTAGCCAATACAGGAAGCAGTGAGTACTACGCACTCAACAGCCAAGATGAAAAAATGTGGTGAACTATATAAAGGACCCACCTCCATTCTCCATCAACTTGCCGGACATTTGGGGGATCCCTAGATGCTGGAAGAGGAATTGAAATGACAACATTGCACAAGTCAAACATGGATGAAGCTTCATATTCGATGCTGACATATGTTTCTCCACCAGAAACAGAAGGCCAACAATTGACTGATGAAAAAGGAAAGGTGAAAATTAGATTAAACTCAAAGAAAAGGTATATGAGAAATGTTAAGGAACATAATCCATAAAACATTTTTATATTTATCAGACTAGGAGACCTAGTGCCATAAAACATTTTCATATTCTACAAACTAGGAGACCTACTGCTAAGCGGTATAGCAGACTCATCGATGCTTTGCATTCGCCACTTCAAAAGACCAACTCCAGCTGCATCACCAGTTTGACCAGTGGGGAAAGGTCTGTTAGGGTCCTTCAGTCCTAGTATATTCTCATTGGAAAACAATTCTTTGTTGATGTTCGGATGAGTTTTGAACTGCAATGCTGCATTTGATCCATTTTCAATCTGGAAAGAAAGAAAATATTGGATGTAAGTACTTAGCAGCTGAAAGGTTGCAACATATTTAAAAGGACCAATGCAGACTTTACAATTGCAATTCAGTTTTACAAGCATGATATATGGTAGAAACCAATCAACCACAGGATATATTAACCCTCCTTTTATGTTCAAATCTTTCCAATACAGTTCTACCAAGTGACCTTCCATAAACAATTTCCAGATTATTACAGTTGGAAGTGACCACATTAAAACTATGTTTCCTGGTCTGAATACAAAGGGGGTTGACATAGTGACATGACAAAACTCAGATCACCGTGTAAAATAGGTCAACCATGTTAAGTTGACTGCTGCTTTGCATACATAGTAAGATGTATATCTGCAGAGACATTAAGGATAGCTGGAAAAGCTAAACCTTTGGAGGTAAAAAATATTAAATATTTTGGAGTTAATTCATTGTTACACCTCTCGGGTAGAGCCAAGATTTTTTCTGTTTGTAACAGCTTCAAGTCTTCAGGGAATGTAAGACCACATGTCATCTAATCTTTACTGTTGGTCCTCCCCCATATGCATTATTGAAAGCAAATAGCCTCTGGTTTCAAGAAGAGATTGTGGTCTTCACGGTAGCGGTTGATGCAACCAAAAGGAGCGAGAAAATGGAGGTTCCAGCCTTCTGAAGTCCACTTCATCGATCAGCTCTTCTATGCCTAGATGGATGCATTTTTAAGAGCCAAACCAAATTATGCCCGTTGTTGCAAACAACTAAACAAGCTAAAAGAAAAATCACCACTCTCACCATCACTCTTTGCCAAGAGAAGCAGACTCATCTAGATAGAGAAAATGGGAATCGATATTAAATGGTGATCTACATACACTTCTCTACTGAAAACAAGTCGAAATACCAAAATATTTTGGTGTTTTTTGAGGAGCGTAGTGGAATACGCTCCTAATCAATCTCTGACAACCACTTAACTGGTCTGAATGTTCGATACTCATATTGCAGCTTCACAATCAAATTCTTCTATAGTTAACTGGTACCTAAAAGGTTTTCACCTCTAAATGAATATACATTTATTCCTTTTGAGATCAGTTTGATGTCATTGGCAAACAAATGCACGCAAATTGGACTAGAAGTAACACATAAAGAGTGCATTACTTGGACTTGAATAAATGCATCTTCCTTGTCCAGGATTTGCAATGAAAGGGTTCCTTGAACATCAAAGTTACTAATACCGCCATCTCGCTTCAAGGTTACATTGATCTTTTCTTCTACAGCCAATGTAATGGGATCTGAGGGTAAGGGAGCAGCTGTTCTCGATTGTCCTGGAACTGGTTTCACGTCTTCAAGAATCACCTCACCTTCAGCCTTTAGAGATTCTAAGAACTGGTTGGTTTTCTGTGTTTTCCCAAGTTTCATTCCAAGGCCCTTGGGAGGAGCAGTTGCAGCAGAAGGTTGTTTACCTGAAATTTGTTTCATGTATCAACGGATAAACTATGCAAGTGTAACAGCAGTAAATCAAACTAATCAAATGGCCTAGCAGTCACGTGTGTTGCAATATCTGGATTAAATGCTTGACTAAGAAAGGTAACTTAGCTATCTAAAACAGTTCACAAAATCCAGAGTCTTTATTTTGTCATTTCATGTGAACAGGCAGTCCATAAACAGGGGAATGACCTTTTGATTTTGTTGATGAATCCATATCACCGCTCAATCCAAATCCAGATCCACTACCAAAGCCACCTCCACCACCACCTGATATGCTCATATCGTTGAAACTACTTTCAATTCTACCAGAACCAGATAGCTGCAGAGACATGAATCCACCTTTTTCCCCTTTACTCTTCTCCATCTGAAAAAACAATAGCATGATACACAATAATGAATGAGCTGCAACAATTCTTTCTGAAAAAGCCACCATGATACATCACTTGTTACAAAATACAAACAAGTTGCATTAAGAAGTGATGTATAGTATACCTTGATCTTGTCAATCTCACTAGCCTTTCTCTTCATGACATCCTTGGTTTCATTTATCTTACTTTGCATGACGAGCTTGTGAAGCTTTTCTTCATGACTCTCCATTTCACAGTATTGCTTAACTTGTGCAACTGTGACACTCTCCCTATGGCCAAGGGATATAACCTCATCAAAAGCAAAGATTAATTCGAATGCCATCTTGCAAACACCTTCTTCATCTAAAGATGGAGAATACTCAGGGACCTATGCAAATTTGATGCCAGGGATTAGTCCAGCACAGAAAGTTGTTCAATTACCCATAAGAAAACAATCAACATAGAACCGTCCATGCATAATAATCGACTCACAAGTGGAAACTATCTCTAGGAACTCCTAAAAGAAAATTCACTTTTTTCTCTCCCCCAGAAAAGAAATGATCATAACACTATTTCGAACTAAGCTATAAGTCCAAATCTATCAAATTCCAGAAAAAGATAGAAATTAACATAAAAATAAATATATAGATGGCAGTTCCCCCGATCATTTCAGGATGCATACACATTTCACATAGCTGCTTTGAGATTTTCAAAGTAACATCAACAGCTTCCAATATCATTATCAGTAGTCGGAGACTAAAACTTTTGGGTGAACAATAGTTTCTGGTTTGTATATTATGAGTGGCTATTTCAATCATAGACTTCTTAGGTCAAAAGTTCTTAGTTCTGAGAAAAAGATGATATCAAAATTCTTAATATCAATATCACAATATTATTGTCAGTTCAACATAAAACATATTTCATGTCTGGAAAAAGTTCAGATAGTACAATTATGAATTAATTTTATTACATACCAGCTTGGACAGCAGCCTCAAGGTGTCCAAATCTTCAAGTATGTTACTCTGCTTGTTAGTAACGAGAAGGAGATACAAAGCTTCTATTGGTTGGTAGACATAGCGAACATTTTCAGTTTCAACGTAGGTGTGTTGTTTCCCTGTTCCAACCAACTTGGGAAATGCTGCCAGTAATCCTTCTATCCTCATCCGTGACATTTCCACAAACTGCCTTGAAACCAATGCTGACAAACAAAAGTAACCACAGTTAACAAACTAAACTATGCAGAAAAGATGAAGATAAATGTTGAACATATACACTGTGCAACGACTTGGGAAGCTGCAGAAGACAAAAGTATAAAGCTCCTATTGATCTTAACAGAACAGAAAAAGGAGAACACAAAATCTAAGATATGCTGATTCATCGAAGCTACACGCTTCTGTGCAGGAATGCCACACTACAATGAAATTTTGCACACAACAAAGTATTTTTCGACATTTTCACCATATCAATAAATTTTTCATGATTTTGGAAATTTTGCATATCAAAGTATGAAGTATATGCACGACCAGTGCACATCTAAAGATAACAAGGCAACTTAAATGTCATTTAAGAAGAAAGTCAGGCCATTGTTGTAAGCATCCATAAGCACCCTGTATATTCAAGGCTCAAAAATAAGACACATATCTATACATACCATAATATTTTCTAAGAAAATTATAAAAACCAAAAGATTTACGATGATACCAGGTACAATATGGTTACAATATGGGTATGATACACTCCGATACACTCCAGTATCTTATGGTACTGTATCATACTACTCTATCTCTTATTATACAGAGGCCACTTGAGATACGAGGATGTATCATATTGAATCTGTTTGATACCCTATTGATACAATGCATATGTATGATATGTTACAACAATAAGTCAAGCTATATATGCATGAAAAAATAGCTAAGAAACAATGCATTATGTAGTCCCCAAGCAAATGCATTTGTGCGTGCTTCTAACTCCTTCATCGGAGTCACTTGACATTGGAAACCCCAAAAGAACAAATATGCAATCTGAGAGGCGATGAACTCTTGTTTTGTAAGATTATCTCTCTGTGTTTTTTTCCCAATGCTTAATGGTTAGTTAAAATAAATTTAGATATTTGAATTTTCCCTTTTTCCATCCTCACAATTGTGACAAAACTAGGCATGCAACATTCTTTTGCATATGCACATTCTTCATTAGACGTTTGATACACAAAAATCTATCTTACCTTTACCAGATTTGCTGATAATAGAAGCGGCAAGAACCACCTATTCATGGACAAGGAAGAGACAACATTAGTAGCGAGAGAATGGTTTGGCAAGAAAGTGAGACCAATTAGTCAAAATATTATGCATTCACAATGATGGTATTTGGATTACAAGGTAACATGCATGTAACTATGAAAAGAAAAGAAACCATTGAAAATGACATGAAAGAAAAACCAAAACGTACCATTTTGAACCTCCAAAAAGTACAACCCTGCTCAGGTAGATTTCAGAACAATATCCAGCAACAACCTGTGAGATTGCAAGAAGAAAACACCACCAAATTTCAAGTAAAGGCCAACACGATACCTTATATTAGAGAGGAGGAAAAGGTCACCATATTACTAGCAGCAATAAGGGACAAATAAGCAACTAAATATGGAGATGAGCTTCACATAAACATTTAAAACAAAAAAAAAGACAATGCAATAGGGCAAAAAAGAGCTGCTTATAAGACAAAATTCAAACAGCAAAGATAGAAGACCATGATTCTTTTGAGTCACAAAACCTCTGATGCTTTGAACAAAAAGAGATAAATTCATTAAAACTTTACCTGGTGATGGATGTTAAAATGAGCTATGACATCAATGCAGTTTGTAGAAATGCAAATTTCCAAATATCTAGAAGAGTCTTACACATACAGACACATGATAAGACCAAGAAGAGGTTCATTGGAAGCGTTAATTACCACCAGTATTGTCAGGATGACACCACATTTTTTCTATATAATTCTCTTTCAGATCTGAATATTTATATGATAAAATGCAACATAAAACGAAACAAAGTTCGAACAGTTCCAACGATAGCGCTCTAGAGCTGTACCAGTTAGGAACTTGAACCAGAAAAAATGTGTTCTTCCTAAATCATGGCATTCCTTTCTAAAGTTGAAGAACATGTAATCTGTTGAAGTGTTCAATCAGAGGATATGACCAGGATCATGTACATAGAAAATCAGCACTATATGGTTTTGGTATCAAATTTAGCCCGACCTTGACTCTAAAAGATTCAACTTACTCGAGAATGCGTTACAAAAAAAAAAATCTTAACTGAACACGGAGATCATAAAAAATAAATATATTAAACCCAAAATGCAATTCGGACGGCAATTTATTGCAGTTAATCCGGATCGCAGAGATCCAGGCTTTCCGCAGAATCAAAACTTTGAATAGGGACCACATATTTCCCTATTGTACAAGATTTTACTATGTCCTACAAATCCCAGCGCGGAGTGGATCTTGCATGCAAAATAGTAGTTCAGTTGGGGGTTGTTTCTTGGATTCGATGGTTAGAGGAAGTTAAACACAAAATTATGAATTTAACGGTTCCCAAATAGCAAATTTCTGGACGACCAACACCAATACCTTTCAAATCCACACGTGGTTTGGTTGAAACTATCCTACAACTAAAAGTCGAGATCTTAATTCAGAGATAGAGAGAGAGAGGACTGACCTGTAATGACGGCCTGCAACGGCCGGCGAGAGAGAGAGAGAGAGAGAGATTTGAACATTTTCTTCTGCTTGAAGTCGACGGGCACGGTGTCAACCGTTCGGTTCTAAGGTATGATCCTAAACCCAATTAAGTTACTGGACCCGAACCTAGACGCCTAGTCATATCACCTGCTTTGCTGCTCTTTAACGATCAGGCGCACACCCAAATTGATGCAGGATTGATACGCACACACTAATCTTTATAATAAAATTTGAACACTTCCAGGATTTAATACAGTTTTTAAAATTGAAATAATTGTTCTTCTAACTAGATGTATATAACAATCCAGTTTTTATACGGCGAGTTCAATGCTTTGTGAACCATGTTGCTTTATGCCACAAGTTTCAGCTCCATTTTAGACGTCCTTATGAATTAGCTTTTATTTTATATGATTTGTAAACCAATATTTTGCTGTTTGGAAAACTTATTTTTGCTTCTATTAGCAAATTATTGTTTTTATCTGAAAATCAAATAAGTGAAGTCGTACAATCTCGTTTCATATAATAAAAAGTAAAGTAGTACAATTCTGTTTTTTTTACCCAATTGAGAGGCTCATTGACAACTCACCCTTAAACAGGAAATGCAGTTCTAATTTCGTAGGCCTGACCTCGCAATCAAACACCTTACAGTCCTAGAGCAAAGGCATCTTGATTAGTAGAAAAGAAGATCGTTTACTTACTGTTTCTTAAAATGTGAAAGCACGTTTAAATTACAAAAAAATCAAGAGAAGCGAAACTTTACACTGTCATTTGGGAGTAACTCGTTGTCTTCCATGGGCATGTGTTCATGAATGATGCAAAAAACTGAAGTTCTACAAGTCAGATAATTATGGCTTGCTTTTGGAGGGCACATCTCTTCGGTTTCAATGCCATTATGAAGGTTTTGGAGTTTTGGTTTCTGTTAATGCCTAATCTAATCATCGTAATAGTAATATGTATGATGGAAGTTCAACTATCGGTATGGATGGAACTGGTTCTATTACAAGAATCAACAAGATCAAAGTCCTCAGACTTAGCGGTCTGTAGGATTTGCGAACCACGGTCGATGCCGCTGGAAGTTTCAATCATCTTTTCAGTTTGAGTTGTAGCGATGTTAAAATGGACCTTGCCGGGGGGGCTCCCTGAAGAAATGCAGAGTCGGGCTGTTAATTTCTGGTGCTAGGGGCTGAAATGGCTTTAGCGGGTTCAATATATATATATATATATATCCAAACAAATCTCAACAAGGATAGTGGGATATTGAGATTGATACATTTTTTACTTTTTGTTTCAATATCAAACATCCATCTCTCTCAATAGGGTGATTGAAATTTATTTAGATAGAGTTTATATGAATGATTTGCATGTGTGTGTAAATTATAAAATCGGCTGGGCTGGCCAACATTTTTCCTGGCTCATGAGGACTGGAGCCGGGCGGGCCATGATTGACACTTCTATTGAGTTTTACTCTTTGGTTTTATTCTCCTCGAAACACATTGTGTGTGGGTGTATTTTAGGCTTCGACCACCCTTTGTAAGAAAAAAAAAACTAGCAAAACTAGAATGCAGCTTGACACCAATTGGAGGTAGCCACTTAGGTGATATGGGAGGTCATAATTAGTAAAGAATATCATCCATACCATCTCGAAAACATCATCTATGCCATTGATTTCACCACCAGCATGTCATCGAAACGACATGAATTACATGTGCTTTGGTGCATGCCACAACTTGATCCCTCGATCACTTAATCTGCGGCTAATAAACTTGAATATTTCCTGTATGGTTATACGAAAATACATGTAAATATAGGAATTTCTAGTATTGATCATGAAAAGAAAAATAATTGGATCAAGCACTTTCACTTTTCTCAAAAACAAATGACGAGGAAGATAAAGCATAAATAAGTGGAGCAATTTAGCTCGCTCGAACATTCTATATAAATAAGAAAGATGATTCTCATGTAAATTCCATAGAATAACAATATAATTGAAGAATTCCGATCGAGTAATAGTGTAAGGAGACCAGTAAAACATAACAGCAGTAACTGTACATGGAAAATCTTCAAACATGTAATAAAGTATAATCTTGCTTAACCTGACTAACACACCTTATATTCGTTGAGTGTAGCTCCCTATTTCCAGCCACCTGTTTCACTAGTGCAGGTATATTGAAAAGCTTTCCTTGTTTACTTTTATAATATCCAGCAGGGTGCTACTGCGTGCTGCCCAATTACTTGCTCTTCTTTTCGGTGACTGAACAGCACTCATAATCCTTCTTTTATAGCGTGTAGTGAGCCCTTTTGGTTGATGTGATGCCACTTACAGTTGATTAGTGAATGGAATCAACTTTAGTGAACTATTTTCTCCACAATACATCGTTCCTTTGTTCTTGTACACACACACACATATATGTATATAATAGCATCTTTATCTTTTTGTGATTGTCAAGCTTGAGCTAGTCTAACAATTACCAAATGCAATTGGCACCTCGTTACCCTTCAACAGGTTCAAATGGCCTTAACACCCAAAGCATATTGTGCTTTTGGAGTTCTATGCTAATTTGCCCCAATCAATCTAGAGCACAAAGGAGATCAAGAATTCAGCAATAACCGGCCAAAGTCTTCTATACCTTTGGCTTGCACGTAATAGAGAAGAGTGCTCACCCGGTGACTGTTAATTTAGTATTTTACTACAATTGGCAAAAAAGTGGGAGATACTTCTTTTGAACCTGAAAACAAATAGATTGCAATAAGAAAGTATATAATAAGCAAAGAATAGGAGTCTAATCTGACTGGACCGAACCCACCATCAGATGATCCCGCAGTATTTAATCTTCGTCCGGAAGCTGATGATAGTTCCATTAGCCCTGCATTAAAAAAGTGAGAGAAACATAAAGAATGGATTTAGACCTGCTGTTGATGATAGTCCCATAGTGTTGCACCTTTTTCTTTCCTATAATCTCATTAAAGCAATGTTTTGATGTCGATCTACTTTTTTCATTGGCAGTGTCAAAAAGCTTTTCTGTAAAAAAGGGGGTGTCAATCAAACATAACTATTTAAATTGAATAGAAGGTAAAGGCCAAGAACGTTTATTATATGCTTGACTCGAGAGCATGTCCCTGCTTTTTAAGGCAAGGTTTTGCATTTCTATGAGGTGTTTCTCATCGAGTTGTTTGTACATTTCAGTGTGTAGTGAATATTCACGTGGTTCAGTATTTATTTTAGCACATCAAGAGCCAAGTCAAATGTCACCAAAAGATTCCAAAGCGAAAAACAGAGACTAAATTAACGGAAGTTATGACAGTTTTAGCAAGAACAAATGCATAGATGTGAAAGAAAGTGAAAGACAAAAATAAAATAATACAGTTTGAACACCAAAGCGTTCACTAAATAATATTAAAAGTGAGTGGAACTTGCCTCTCTCTCAATCTCTCTCTCTCACACGCATGCACAGTCACACACATAAACACGCGCATACTCGCAAGACAGCACAAATTCCACACGGTTAGGATTTTGAATTAACGCGAGGATGGCCAGACAAACATGGAATATTTCGAACAGTAGATTGTATTTCTGAAACATGCGCTTAGTGGTTGAATCTCTCTCTCTCTCCCTCACAAACACACACGCAGAGCGACACGCACGCTCATACACCGGTTCGGAGATACTTTTCAACTAACGATACGTTTAAGGAGTTGATAATAGCAAATGATGTCTCATCTATAGAATTGTGGTGTCAATTGTGATAACTAGGTTTATGTTGCAGCTGGCACACAGAAAAGCTACAGCCTGCTAATTCTAAAGATCAATTATATCGCTTGTTCGTCATAATTCATGATATATTTACTTCAGATGCTGCTTTGTCCTGATAATCTCCTTTTGTGCAAGCACAGTGGGATTGTGAAAAACATGTTCACCCAAAGTAACGAGAAAAGCAGGTTCTTTTTTGGAGGATTCACCTTTCTTGACGCAAACCTGTAAAGACACAAAACAGAACAATTCTTCCAACATGAAGTTCCTGGCAATTTCAGACACAACACACAAAGTCGTCCTGAAAACGATAGAACACGAAACAAAATGAGTTATCTTCGGGCTGTGTTATTTCTGACACGAAGTATCGCAATACAAGCATGATCGACGACACGAAATTGTCACCTCTGGCCATAGGCAACACTCTAAACAAATACAGTGCGAACATTCACATGTAATATGTTGAAAGTTAAAGTTAGACAATCCAAATGAATTAATTGCTGGTGGATATCCAAAGAAATCACAAGGGATCATAACCATGCAAATTTGTCATCTTCCCCTTTTGCTTACTTGTCATTGTAGAACCACCCAAGTAAACTTTGTCACTTTGCCTGTACAAAAACGGCATCCTTCTCATTAACATCATATTTAATTTTCCATTAAGTGACAAGGGGTGCCGTAATGTCTTCTCAGACAAACTGTTCGATGCAATAATACAACTTATAAGAAACATCATATCATATCATACTCGAAAGATTTTCCAACCAAGGACTAGCTATCTAAAGAGCATGCACATCACAGCTCTACCTAAGTTATTCCTTTGAGAAAGTGTTATATATGTATACAGATACACAAATATGGCGTTAAACTTTTTCAAAATTTTATGAACTTTCTTTTTCTTTTTTATTATGACAGGAGACCGAAGCCGGGTATGCACGTCCAGAGAGTCGAACTCGTGGTCAGCCTTCACATGATCGAGGGTCCTACCAGGTGGGCTATCGGCATGAGTGCTCTAGGTTAAGAAATGTTGTTGCCCACTTGGTGTCATAAATTAAAGTGCGAGCTACCACCATTGTACCAGAGAGCGTGCTAGCTATTTCGGCCTTATGGCAGTGTATGAATGAATGCGCATATTGGCATCTCTATGTCTTGTTGAAGCTCTCCACTAGAAACCACTCATGTCTTTACGTTTCAGCATTTTATCATATTCAACACACATAAATTAACTGGCTTCATACAAAAACTACTTGTTCCAAATATATATTCTCTGTAAAATGACCATATGACAAATTGTTGTCGCCAAAAATTGCCATTTCGGCGAAAACACAAGTATATTCCCGAGATCAGTTCTAGACCTAATCCGATTACTTCATAATATTGGCCGTGGTATATATTTGATTATTTAAATTATTTTCTTTTGACTTGATTTCAATTCATATATGTTATAGCTGTAGGGTTGATACCCTAAAGCGCAACAATTGGTATGTGTTCTTGATTTACATAGATCCTGACCTCCCCAGGCAAACACCCCTGTATGACTGCACCGAACTACTACTCACTTTCAGACTTTCACGAGGAAGGATCGGAGGTAAAGAATTTCAGATTATAGGAATTCCTTCACCATCTTCCTACCGCGTGGAAACTGAACTTCTGACGTATCAAATTTTAAGCTTTTATTAAGTGTTGTAAATAATCAGACTATCTACATGAACATCACTGAGATCTAAGATAATCCTGTGTGCGTGTGTGTGTGTATAGAGAGAGAGAGAGAGTACACACGAGATTTAAGAGCTAGCGACGTTGTTCGAGCCTCTAACGCAGTAGACCTCAGCCCTCCGAGGTTGAGATCGATGGCCGTCCTGCAGAGATCTGGACTCTTCAGAATTGATACTTGAGATCGGAAGCCATGCGAAACGGAGAACCCTCGGTAGCTAGCTGCAGCCATTCACAGGTCGTCGACGGTGGTGGAGCACACGCGCGAGCAAGGGCGAGGATCCTCTGATGGAGAATGGGAGCACATGCGAGGGTCGGCCCTGCGGCTCGCACGTGCCCTGCTTCTCCATCACGGCATACTCGCCCTACCATCATCTTGAGAGAGAGGTGCAGAGGTCGACGGCACACGTGCAGGGCTTTATACACGAGGGACTCCTTTGATGACGTGGCTAATTCCACGTGTCACAAGAAGAGTAGTCCTCGGAAATTGCATTCTGCTTTCTCTCCCTGCCGTCGGATCTTTCTCCCTCTACCTGAGGTGGACGATAGATGGGAGAGTATGATGAGCAGAGTTCAGCTATAAAGTTGGCTAAAAGAGAAAGAAAGGATAACCTTGGTTTCATCTTAGCCCATAACACTTATTAATTGACCTTAAACTGCGAAACTAATTTGTCACTCCTCAAATATATATGCTCTTGATGTGCGAATCTGAAGACATATAAATGCTACACGTTTATATGACCGAACAAAGAAAGCTATTTGATAATTATCCATGGAGCGACCCTAATATCCCATGGGCTTAATGGCCTGATTTAGCAAAACCTTTCGTTGACTCTCAACCTTGTGATAATTAGGAGAGTCCTCCATTAATTAAAGGACTATAACCACCAAAAATTTCACCGATTCTGCTAATTACATGTGATTGGATTCAGCAATCTTTCAAGACCTTTAGTCTCCAGCCAGACCTAACAAAAGTAATTGGATCACTTCTTAAGGATAAATTCGTGCAGTGTGATTCTGATTTACTTCGTTCATGGCCTACTAGACCATTGGATACTCGTAAATGGAATGCAATCAGTTCGATAATGATATCCAACCGCGTTTATATGAAAAATCATATTTGATTTCCTTTACACAATTTGACTAACTGGTGTTGGATTTGGGTCCGAGTCAGATTCATTTGACCCATCACATCGCTAAGCAAGATCAATCTCCAGAGTGGAATGGTCAGGCTGGGCTACTTGCCTCACCTTCTGTGAACTCGGAAAAATTGCTGCGAATAGTTTACATATGCAGCTAGTCTAACTAATACGCTTTCCAAAGTTAAGTATAGGAGGGTCAAACGATCACCATTATGATGATGCAACAAAAATTAATGACTTTTATGCCTAAAATGTGCATTCATTTCTAAATATACCTTTAGCTTTTCTTACTAAATTATGTATATGATTCAGTAGTGGAGGTGACATGGCTTATATGATTAGTGGAGAAAATGTCAACTAATCCTTCGTACTGCAGCTTATAATTACCCTTTAAATCCAATTAGTGATTCCTTTGAAGGCTCTATGAGGGAGAGACAAGGACCGGTAGGTAAACTGAGTTGGCCATGCTTAGGCTTATTTCAATTCAACTTGCTAAGAGCTTGTTAATTTGTGCTGCATTTTCAATTTAATTTAAAAAATCCGACCTGATCTGGATCTTCAACTATGTGAGCTTAGCATGAGCGCACTGTGTTCGGTTATGTTAGCTTGTTTGGTTCAGTATATAGAACTTATATGTGCGTATGTTATAGAAAATAGTTACCCAATGAATTGGATTTTAATAATATAATCAACTGACAATATGGAAAAAGGAAATTTTGACTTAATTTTTAATCGAGAAATTAAGTTCCGGACTGAATATATTTGGAAAGTTACGATACTTTAACAAATGAACAGTTCACATTCAGATCATGTAACTTGGCTCATGTTATTGGCTTGGCTCAAACGAGCTGCATACCTGATAAGAATAAGATCTTGAGTTCCTGATCGAACAATCCATGAACAACCCATCTTTGGTTATTTCTGCCGATTAACCAGACCTATGGGGCACAGGAATATTCTTGCATCATATCCTCATTTAGGTTTTTCTTTTCTTTTTTTCATATCGAATTTCAACTAGTTGTCCTTCGGTTGGAATATGATGCTAGATCTAACTCAGTGCACATTATTTTGTAGGCATGCAGTATAAACTGGCTTAATGAAGCGTACCACTTGGTCTACATTCATATCCTATCCAAATGAGTCAGGTTTTTATTGTATTAGAATCAAATGAGTCCGAATCCTAATCCATACAAATTCAAATGGTCTAATGGGGGCAAGAATTTCATTTGGCGTTTTTTGTGATGAACCTAGTTCAATTTTTCACTATGCACCTTCCATGTTGGGACTTGGGGCTTAGAGATGTCAGGCTTCTTACTTGAAAATGATGGCGAACTTAAGTCCTACACTTGTGAATAACACTTGATATGGCGAACGATTTCTTAAAAATATGTTGCTGCAACAAAAAGGTTAGTGTGATTCTCTTCAAAGACGTGCCTGAGTACTGACCTTTAGACATTTTTTTTTTACCTTGATTCACTCTTTCGAATGCAAAGAACTCTGACGATTACTTTTAAGATACAATGAAGAGCTCCTTGATTCTTCCTATCGGGAAAAAAAAAAGCAAGATCTTGACAATATTGGCACTATCAAGATGACTAGTACAAAATACCTGCTTGCACACTAAGGAAGATACGAGACTCAAGTGAGAAGACACTCGCACTGGTGGGTGAATGCAAGAGAAAGACAAAGTCTATCAGGAACTCGATTTTTCACTCTTGGTTCGATAGTCACACTGTTGGAGATGGATGTGTGTAAATAGATGTGCTGTCTGTCTCTTTAATGAATGACACTATGAATAGATGCACTCTTAAATCCACTATACAATCAATTGAGATTACAAGATACAAGCTGCTTTATATTATGTTGGACATCCTAAAAAGATAAGAAACGTTTTATGTGATCCCTTATTTGGAACGGGCACGCTTGAGAATTTGGGTGAGGACTAACGCCTCGAACCCCACCTTCTAACCATAGGGGTTCTGCCCCCTTCAACTATCCCCCAACTCTAACAGGACGAGGGTCCTAATCAGCCTGGGATTGTAATTTTGTTGTTTCAACTCACCAAAAGGTGGTCTCTTCAGTCATAAAAAGAATGCATTTTCTAATGTATGATCCAACAACTTGAGTAAGTACTCGAACCCTCTTTCACCAAATCAAAGATGTCATTAATTTAATGAGTATCAGATGCAACTTTTACAGTAAACAAGAATATTATGCAAGTGTTGGTTGCAACTTGCAACTTTACCAAACCATGCATGCTAATCAAAAGGAAGCTTCAGCTGTCTTCTCATCTCACTAAAAGCCAAGGGTGCTAATAAAGAAAGAAGCTTTCTGGTGTCATCCTGTCTCACTAGAAGCCATGCATGTTAATCTCAAACAAGGACTATATTGCCTGTTTTGTTCTGGGGCTTACCTACATCTAAAATCGTCTGCTCGATATCGCCATTAATCTTGAGTGGTTGCACGCGAGCATAGCATATGCCAATGATAAATGTCAGTGGTTGATCTAGCTGGAAATCGTTTTTTAGGGTGGGGCGGACAGTCTGTGGAGCTTTTTTTGGGTGAGCTGAACTATGTATAACATGGCCCACTAATTCAGTCAAAGGTTGTGCCTTGTCTATTAATTTTTCAAATTTAGGCACGCCACACCTCGCCTCAACATAGATCAGCCACTGATAAATGTGTAGCATTAGACTGCAATCTTTGTTACAGCACGCCGGTAGAAATGCTGCCAATGTCTCTTTTCAACAAGCGCAACCTAGAGAAGTGAAGATTGCTCTTGTACTTAAACATCCCGTTGAGATGGCTACCTTTGCTTGAATTCATATTAACTAGAACCCAACCGAAAGAGCTTGTGGTGTGATACGAAATGGATTCGAAAATAAGAGATGGGCGTTGTGGTGGAAAGCTTGGGGCGATAGGTTCATGCCAGGAGCTCAAGACGATCTCTCTGAGGGATGCAGAGGTGTATGGCCTCCGTCGTATGGACTCCTTGTGTTATTGGAAACCTAGTATTATTGAGAAAGTCTCTTTTTTGACAGTTGTTTCTTGCCTTTGTTTTGGGAAAAGGAAAATCGGGAGGTAGGATTATGAGAAATTAAACTGGAAAAGTTTGTGAGTTCATCTATTTACTCTACGTTATTCTTCTTCATTACAATGAAAACTTCCTTGTTGGTTTTGTCTGTCAACAAGGCATCTTTTGCTGAATCATGTAAATCCTTCTTGTTTTTTCTCCTGATTCATATTTTTCTGTAAACCTCTTGTTTGATTGTGCGTTACTTTGGATAACACATCCATAGTGTTGAAACCCCAGCTTTTACTACTTGAAAACTACGCACAGAGGAAGATGGCAAGCAGTCACCACGGGACTGAGAAAAATAAGGAGACCTATCATAAAGAGATACTTCTCATTTAATGGTAAATTATATTTCTTCTCCTAGTAACCCTGCAGATTCTCTGTTGGGAAGCTGCATAAAATATTGAACCTTCTAATGCATAAAGTTATGTTGAGCCTTCTAATAATCCAAGCAAACTTCTTGGTTGATGGCACAAAGTTACTTGTTCATGTTCTACGATGTGACCAATAGCAACTTGATTCCAGCAACTGTTGATCACGAGCACTACGATCATTTTGATGCATGGAATTCTGGAGCGGACCCAAGTGCATAGGGGGTGCATGCATGGTTAGGCTGGGAATTTCTCATACTCTTCATAGTGGTGTCAACTGGCCATCAAGAAATTTGCGTTTTGGGAACTTCGGTTTAACTTGTAAACTTTTTAGCTCGAAACTTAGTGGTGTGAGAAACAAGTTCAATCGTCTCAAAATTTTTTGTTTTCGCTGTCTTCGGAAATGGATGGACGTGGGAGTAAGAAAGCTAGTACTACCTAATAAGATTCATATTCATACTTAGAATATCATAACATTGATCGGCAAAAGAATGGATGCGGTACATAAAGGGAGATGATTTGTTTAGGAAGATACATAAATGCACATGTCGATAAAGATGAATTAGGATATATATTAATGTAAACTATGATTTTGGGAATATAAATGTGGAGGGTAGGGAGATTTTAAATTTTGTTACAACTTTTGTTCTCTTTATAGCCAATACAATTTTCAAAAATGAGATTAACATTTAATTACTTATTTAAGTGTGGTTTGTCACAAACACAAAATGATTATTTTGTTTATAGGAAAAAAGATAGATCGTGTTATAATTATTGTAAGGTAATTCTAGGAGAAAGCTTAACTACTCATCATTGACTTTTAATAACAGACTTGAAAGTAAAAAGATAGGCAAAGAATAATAGAATGAATAGAGGTATTCAAACTCGTTGGTGAAAACTCAAATATAAAAAAGATGTATTTAAATAAAAAGTTTCCAAGGAGATGCTTGGAATTATGAAGGTACGTATACCTTCTAATTTGTGGAAGCTATACATATTAGGGAAGTGGCAAAAGATATGTTAGGCGAATCTAAGGGAGGTGTATCAGCACAAAAATAAGCTTGGTGGTAGAGTGAAGTGGTGCAAGATTAAATATAGGTAAAGAAGGTATGTTACAAATTGCATTATGCTAAGAAGACTAGTGAAACTTGGTAAACTTATAAAAAAGCAAAAAAAATCGTTAGTGAAGCAAAACCAAAATTTGAGAGGATTTATTTAAAAACTTAACTCAAAAAAAGGTAAAAGAGTTATTTTTAAGATACTTAAGCCTAGAGATTAGAAAAATAAGGATCTTACTTTTGTTAGATATATCAAAGATGATGATAAAAAGATTCTAGTGGCGAATGATGATAGAAAAGTAGATGAAAAACTTATTTCTATAAACTTTTTAATGAAAATACAGATGTTAGTATTAGCTTAGGAGAGTTAGCCAAATAAAAAAAGTATATAAACCGTAATTTCTATTGGCATAATTGAAATAATGAAATTAAAGAGACTTTTAAATATATGAAGGTTGGTAAATCTGTAGGACCATACAATATTTGTATAGAAGACTATTTAATGATGGGGCTCACTTGGCTCACAAGACTATTTAATGAAATATGGAGAACCCAAAAGATGCTCGAGGAATAGAGAGTGAGTACACTTTTACCCATATATAAGAACATGGGAGACATTCAGAATTGTTTGAATTGTCGAGGTATCAAATTAGTGAGCCATACTATTAAATTATAGAAAAGAATTATCGAACATAGGTTAAGACAAATATCGAGTACGACAGAGAACCAATTCGGATTCATGCCTGGCAGATCTACTATTGACGCGTTTCATATATTGAGACATTAGAAATTTATGAATTATCGAGGTATTAAGTTAATGAGTCATTATAAAATTACGGGAAAGAATTATTGAATGTACGTTAAGAAAAGTATCGAGTACAACAGAAAACCAATTTGGATTCATGCCCGACAGATCTACTATTGAACTGATTCACCTATTGAGTCATCTTATAACATTTTAAAGCATAAAAGAAAAACCTTTACATGATATTTATTTATCTAGAAAAACTTTCGATAGGGTGCCAAGAGATGTTCTTTGGAGAACCTTAGAAAATAGAGGTATTCCATTGATATATATAAATCTTACAAGAGACATGTACGATGGTGTAAAAACTTTTGTGAGGACTCATAAAGGAATGAAAAACTCCTTTGAAGTTAATATTGGGTTACATTAGGGATCAACTTTAAGTCCATATTTACTTATGTTGGTTATTGATGAGTCAACAAAACATATACAAGATAAAGTACCTTCAGGTATAAATGATATTGTATTAGTGGATGAGTTTAAGGAAAAAGTTAATAAGAAATTGAAATTATGGAAAAAAAGTTAGAAAGTAAAGGCTTCTAACTTAGTAGAACAAAGACGGAATATGTGGAATGTAAGTTGACCATTTAGGTACTTCAGATGATATAAAAATTAAGCTTGGCATACAATACATCCCTTATAAGAAAGTTTTAAATACTTAGGTCAAATTTTCAAAGTAATGGAAAAATTGATGAACATGTTACACATAGAATTAATTTCATTTGATTAAAATAGAGAGGGACATCAAGTATTTTGTATGATAAGAAGATATCATTAAAGTTAAAAGGTAAATATCATAGAGCAATAATTAGACCTGTTATGTTTTATGGTTATGAGTGTTGAGCAGTTAATCATCAACATGTGGAAAAGATGTCCGTAACAGAAATGAAGATGTTGAGATAGATGAGTGATTACACAAGGAAAGACTATATACATTATGAGGTTATTAGAAACAAATTAAAAGTAGTACCAATAGAGGATACAATAAGAGAAAATCATTTAAGATAATTTGAATGTTTAGAAAGATAATCAAAGAACAAGAGATATGAAAAATTAGATTGTGAAAATGTTAGAAAAGGAAGAAGATGATAACAAAAATGTTGGAAAGAAACTATAAAGAATAATCTAGTTTATATTGAGTTAAATGCTAACATGACACATGATAAGACTCTATAAAAATCGAGAATCTATGTAGCGGACTTCGTCTAGTATGGGAAAAGGCTTCCTTGTTGTTGTTGTGTATATGGAAATGGTATCACTTATAACAATCTTCACTCGTAAATGGACACCCAGAAAAAGAGGGGTGCCACTCCTTTCCCTTAAATCCAGAGTCCATATGAGACGGATTTTCTCGTACTTCAAGTTTAGAACTGGCACCCAAGCATGATTTTCACTGCCAGGTTCTACCACGCAGAATGTCAACTTAATTAAGGAACAGTACCTACACAATGAGATGAACCTGCTTGACTTTTGGCTCAGCTCGGCTCGAGCAAGTCTGTCCTCAGCTGATCTTTATATCTATATGACGCCCCAACTATATACAGGCCAGCTTTGATCAACGATATGCAACTATTGAAGAATGCAGCTTAAATTAAATATACAAATTTCCTGCGATCTGAATTCCTGTTATATGAAAATAACAAACGGTAGGACCTATAACCATATCATATTAAATGAGGAATCAAAGATATCCATTGGTCAGGATGGTCCTCCTCCTAGACCACGCCTAGCTCCTACGCATGATGGCGTTATAAAGGTAACTAATTTTCAAGGAAATGACTGACGAATGTAGTTACCCGTGTCTTCGAAAGAGACAGTGCAGACCCCTGTTACTTTTCTTCTATGGCTGCTTGCTACAACATAATCTCTTTCGTCCCCGCCGATCGTTACGGACCATCAATGGGCCATTGAATACCATCAGTACCGCTCGATCTTCTTAATGTTAAAGCTAATGAATAGCCATGGAATAGTCCTGCTAATTGCGTAACACGCGATATGCATTGACAGAAAGTGTGATATTCTTTGCGGAATTGCCGTAGTGACGACAGCTAGCACCTTTCAACTCAAAGAAAAGCAAAAAGCATGATTTCCAATATTCTTGAGGCATTCCTCTCTCACCCTTTAAATCATTCATCATCCATCATCCATCTATGTTACTGGTTGACTTCATACAGCATAATGTTCTATTTTTTCCGTTAAAAGAAACTATTCCGTTCTTTCATGTCTCTGGCTAATATCAGCATCAGTTGGTGAATTTGCACATGTCCTGTGGGGCGTCAATGATTTGTAGTCGTTACTCTTGAAAAAAGGGGAATAACTGCATGGCAGCTCGTTAAATGCGAATGCATGAGAGAAAGGTCAAAGGGCTTCATAGTATACCCTTAGACACTGCAATATCTATTTAAAATGAAGTTGTATGGATTTCTGAAGTCTGTGAACTTCTTCCGTTCTGTTAATTATGCAAAATAATTGGATGAGACCAGTCATATTCCTCAAAATCAAAAGCCAAGAATTCCTGAATGATGTATATTGCATAGAATATTGTTAGTCGATTACAATATATATTAGGTCATTAGTCAAGATCAACATCACATTTTAGATCGATATCCAGTCAATACTTTATTTTCAAGCCTTCTCTGACCTGCTTTTTATAGTAGTAATCTTCCAACATCTAGCAGGATACTTATCGAGTTTATTTGGGGTGGCTCTAAATGTCCAAGTCCGCCATTATATCTTATGTTTGTGTCTAGACGTGCTTTACCCTATTAGTCGCGTTCTGAAGCCAGCTGCCATGTTCCCCACAAGCCTTCGAAATACTTGCCGTCACTTGTTGAGAAAGTTGGCTTTTTTTCCGAGACCCCCTCTCGTCTTCATTGATGATTTCTTTGATGTCTTGAAAGTTCACTGTTACATTGTGCCTGAGTATGTTTCTTTTGCACTCTAGTTAATCCCTCTGGTGGTTGTACTTTACTTAGAGAGGAGTACATAATCTGGAAAGGCATTATCATATTACAAGTGCCAGAACTCGCACTTACTCTTAGATCATCCAACAAGGCCACTTAAGTTGCCAATATATCTATAATGAGGCTGAATGTATACTTTGTCATGTCTTGAGCTTGACTAACAGTAAGGACCCATATTTCCATGAAAAAGATTTATGTTGTCTTCTTTAATAGCTTAGAAGCATATTTTTGTTCATGCTATTGTATCTTTTATTAAAAATACCATCAGAACTTCTGCGACGAGCCTTTGAAGGATTTTCTACAGTAGATTGCATTACACGATTTTTCTTCTTCTTTAATAATTTATAAAGCAGATCTTTGTTCATGCTATAGTATTTTTATTGAAAAAGAAAATCTCCGCAACTTGTGCAACGAGCCTTTGCAGGATTTTCTACAACGGATTGCGTTACACGTTTACTTTTTCACCGTAAAATATATTTCATAGCTTTTTAAGAATATCAACAGTACCTCATCATAAAGATCCGCACAAATAAATTTTGGATTTTACTTAATTATGTTGTTATAGTGAAACACATTTCAGTTTGCCTTTTGGAATTTTTATTTAACAATATAAATTACTCAGCAAATCAAATTTCCTGTAAATTATGAAGGAAAAAGAGAGACAGTGATAGTAACAAGATCACGAACTCGTATGAGCTTGAAGTGGAAACCATGGAATAGTGAATCGGACAAAGAGTTGTATATGCAAAATGGTTCAGCTCAAATTGAGAACTATGTGTGAATGCATAAACGCCCTAAGGAGAAACTCAAGTTTGAACTTCTGAACAGATACCCACAAAGAGACGGCAGTATCTTTGTCATAACTTTGCAGTCTACCTCGTAACTGTGAAAAGAATGTAATGGTACAGAATGATAATGCGGTAGTAACATGCATTTGGAGCTGCAAAACTGTTTGCCCTCAGTTGAGAAAGACACATGATTGAATCAAATTGAGAATTTCCACTCAAGTACAAACGTTGATTTCACCATCAGTGGTGCCGAGATCAACTTGAGAGCTAACAATGTTAAGTTGAATGCATGTTCATGCAAGGAAAGATAAATTTTCTAATGAGAAAAATATTGTTAATTGGCAACAATAAAAATTAAAACAAGGCCTTTTCTTAAGGAGGTCTGAACATTTGTCGAGACAAACGATCCGTTAATGCAAAGATATAAGAACTTCTAGAATTTGCGAAAATCAACTGAAAGAAACTATGACACATGGTCTGACCTACGACGACTAGAGTGGTTTCTTTGAAACAGGATTAAAAATGTAAAAACACTAAAACACTGAGGATGTAGTAAGATAGATCAGTCCTCAATATCATTATTCAGTAACTATTTCTGTTCAACAGGAACTTCCGATAGAACGCAAAGCTAATTAATTTTTAAAACTGATTAATCCTCAAGATCATCATTCAGTTATAATTTCCGCCTTTTAAAGAACTTTTGGGAACTTTTTTATGTCCTCACTGTTAATTTGCTAGCAGCCTAGGTTTATAAGTTCAGTCTTTTATCGATGTTGAAATTAAAAACTTGCAGCTTTGCCACTGCGAAACAACGTGTAAGGATTAGATGAAGCCTAGAGCAATCAATAAGGGTTTTCTATCATATAGACATAAATAATTGTCATTTCAACACATCTATCAGCTATGAAAGTCACTTTACCCATAATTAAACTACTGTGCCCCAGTTCATATACGATCAATATTAGACATTCCTGTTATTGGATTTTATACATTTATATTGCAAATAAATCCATAATCATTATACAAATATAACTATGTTGGCTTCTTATTCGGCCTAATAAAGCAAGCATCAGGAAAAGCTGCAGCTATATTAAAAGATAAGAAGTGGGAAGAAAGGGTAAAGACGTTGAATGAAAACAGGTAAGCAGAGTTGCTGCACGCCGCGGAACAGTATTAAGAGTCACCAGCCAAGACAGATCTGCATGTTCAGTGGGTCAGAAATAACAGTGTCAGCATTATTTCTTTTCTTTATTATATACATTTATGAATGTGGGCATTTTCTCCTAATAAAAAATTGTATAAAAGGTAATGATGGAGGGGAACTATTGGTCATTCAGATAAGAATGGAGGGTTTCCATTTTGCAGCTTGTGGGCGTGCCTTATTCAACTGGTTTCTGCTCTAGAAGATAGAAGATTGGTCCGTAGAGGTGCCTGTGGGAAGGGAAAGCCATCCATTTTTTAGAGTTTTGTATTATCTTCCGCTTTGGCAGTTATTTATTTTTCTTCTTTGTTTTCTTTCTAAAAGTTTTCACTCTCAATTTGTTATTTTGCCTCTAGGGTGATTAGTTATTAAGATTCTTGCTCTAGTATCTCGGTAAAAGATGGGTTCTCCTTGCTTTACGGAGTCAACATGCTTTTCAGTTTTAGATTCACGAGTAGATCACTAGCTTATGTTCATCTTTTTTCTTAAGTCGCTTAGATTAGAAGGCTGACAAGTCTTTGATTTGAGATTACATGTTGAGAAGAACGGAACAACAATAGCAAAAGTTTGAAATTCTTACTCTCACAATGTCATGGTTGTGTGTATTTGTGTGTATGTGTGTGTGTATGTGTGTGTGTAAAAGGGAGAGATTTAGATAATAGGCATTTTAGGAGAACTTTTTGTGCAGACCAATTGTTCGCTGAAGCACTACCATAGATGTATCAAGATTACGCTTAAACTGAGGGAAAATGCAACGACAACCATCGCACTGGTTGATGGTCATCTTTTCTCATTATTCCCGTCAATATTGGTTTCTTTTTCCTTATGTCACTACTGAAAGAACTAAACCACTTTTGTTGCTCGGTGGACGCAAAGCATGTTCAGTTTCAAAGTACAGGAGAACTTAACATAGTACAACTTTCAGAGAAAATGAAGGTTTACCTCTGTAGGTATATGGTTTCAAAAGACTGAATTTAGACTGCGTTTGTCTACTATCTTAATTAGGAAGATCACTGAGTAATGTCAGCTTAGTGGAAGGGAGCATGGTCATCTGACAAATGGTTGAGGTTCGATTTCATATCTAACCCAAGGACTGGTGCTGGCTTAAGTTTCACGGTGAGTGGTCGGGTAGAACTTGATCATAACCAGAACCAATCAAAATCGAACATCTTCTCAAACAAACATGGATTCGCTGCAAGATTCTTAGTCACAATACATGACCTACCTTGGAACATATGCCCGGGTTCGGCTCCATCGGAGCAAGATCACTTCTAACATTCTTTAGGCTCTCCTCAGCATCTTTCCTTTATAAATGTATATTGCCATGCAACCATATAATCGAGATCAAAAGGCAAAGACCTTAATTAGAAGCAGCGATAACAAACATCCCCAGCTAATAGAACAAAATGAGTTCTTAATTAAATATAAACACGTGGAAACCTCATCTATCTCGTGGCTGGCCAAACTTGACTTTGATCGGTGAACTAGGCTGTATTCTAAGACAAAATGAGTCTTAGAATGAACCTTCAATCATGGGTAGATTTGTCTTTACACATTTAGGGAAATAGTGCTGATGTAAAGATATCATGGACAAACAGACCATGCTTGCTCAGAAAGATAAGGACACATTGTGGCGTTACTAGTTTTCCTCATTTAAATGCATGAATCAGCCTTTCTAGGTCACATGGATGACTCAACAAAGGTGAACTTTGGTCCTCCTCAAGTAGATGGTCTGGTTTGGTTAGATCTTGATGGCTAGTTGGAAAGCTCCTTATAGCTATTCGGAAGTATACCACCTACTATCTGCCTTTTGCATGTGTTTGGAGATGATCAAAAATCATGATCTTGATGCGGTTTTGAGATTCAGTAAGAACATGAGATATCTAGAAATATTTGGACAACTCGTATCAAGGTTCAATATTTGATGCAGAAAACCACTAAATTCTTGACTGGACTATGCTACCGGGTCAATTATCAAAGTGTTGGAACCTACCACTTATTATCTGCCCTTTCCTATCGTGTTTGAGCATTATCGGAATTCAAAAACTTGGCGGACTTTTGAGATTCAGCAGGAACATAACACATCCATAAATTTTTTTATTATATCATATCAAGGTTGTATATTGGATGGATAAACTTGTAAAACCACCAAAAACTGAACCTTTTGCCTTGTTGATACGACTGATGCTAGTTAAAGTTGACTGCCAAAGGTGTTGGAACTTCCTGATTTCCCCAAGGCATCCAAACACAACTCATTTTGTGTAGTGCTGTATTTACAAGCAACCCGACGTATATTTCATACGCGGTTTCAACAGGTTGCTGGATATTCAAAACATTTTGTACTTATCTATATTGCCTTTTAAGATATTAAAAGAAAACCAAGTCCTTTTCCTTACACGGCTCAGTATAAAGGTAGATGATGACAAGCCTAGCCTCCACACTGTTTCATCTTGTTGCATTGCAGTTTCTGGCGCTGAAAAGGCAGGAGGAATCCTGGCCCGCAACGGTTCCCTGAAGCATCCTTTTTGCTTTATTTACTGCAGTAATAAATGAGGTTCTTACAGTGTCAAAGCTTTATTTTCAGAGCCTCTGTAACGACTGTAACTCTGCCGGAAAATTACAAAGTCCATGCTTCACATTGTTTTAAAGTGGCCAATACAATGGTAAAGTAAACACACACAGCAGGTAGAAGGAAGGATAGCAATGGAGCAGGTAAAAGGTAAGCGGGGTGCCTTAATTTGGAAACGAAGGAAAAAGATAAGCATGGAGAATTTCTGTCCTTGTTGCTGTAAATATCCTCCATATATGACCAATTTCTTTGTTTCTTCTCGAACTCCACCCATTCAATTTTTACACACAGACAGGAGAGAGAGAGAGAGAGAGAGAGAGAGAGAGAGAGAGAGAGAGAGGGAGGGAGAGAATCTGATGATCTTACCATAAAGCCTGGCTGGGTCCACACTACATACTACACTAAAGTACACAAGAGTAGCTCGCGCCATATGGTATTGAAGGCGGCCTACATTGAAAGACATCCTTCGGCCAAAAAAATTTCAAATTGAGCAGAACAGGAATTATTGCTACCTGAATTTGTGGTTCGGGTTAGGAATGCATGTGAAAGAAGAAGCCAAAGGAGAAGAAGTCATTTCAGTACAAATTCCATATCAGATGTCAATCATCTGCCTTTCAATAACATGGCTGTAAGTTTCAGGAAGAATTTCGCTTTACTATTGCGCAATGATCAGTCCTCCAAGAACCAACTTAAGCCATTGAGGACCACATTATGTACAAAATATTTTGTATATATAATCCTATTGTACTAAGTTGTCATCACTCTCCTTGCATTAGACTTGTGACTAATCTATTGAATGGGAAAGCAAAAAAAACTTGTTTCCTGTTCACATATCTTGTACTTAACTCACTTTAACAATGCGGAGGGATTCTCTCTCTCTCTCTCTCTCTCTCTCTCTCTCGTGGTATACGTAATATATTGGGCCTCAACTTTGGCAATTAAGACCACCTTCCAAGGGCAATTTCACGTCCAATTGCTGAAACTGTACCTGTGTACCTTATCTTTAGGCCCTACACCTACGGTACCCTAATAAAACCAACAACATACGTTACTACTTTCCAAAATAAGGAAAGGAAATTACGTGACATGTGTATATATACAATTCTTTGCCGTTAGACATTCACCACAATCGGCAGAGTACTTGCAACCTTAGTATAGCCGAAGATTCTATCTGCATTCTTCATCCTGGTCTTTTGTATTCGAAGGAAGTACTTTTTCATTTCCTACTGCAAAGAAATGGAAAAGAAGAGAAATCGAACCAAGAAGAGCACAAAAAGAACAGATTCTGAAAGATTCAAAGAGGAGGAACCGCACCTTTCTGGTGCATACATCCGAAGCCTAGTTAAGCAGCTCACTGCTTCTAAGCCTAAACAGGAAGATGAGACCTACTGTACCCTCAGTTCCAGCAGTTCTGCTGCAAATTTGGATTCCCCGGAACCCAAACAGGTGAAGAAGCAAGTGAGAAGGAGGCAGCATACAAGCAAGCCTTACCAGGAAAGGCCTTTGAATATGGCAGAAGCAAGAAGAGAGATAGTGACTGCCCTAAAATACCACAGGGTGGCCATGAGGCAAGCACAAGCAGAAGCAAGCCAAAGGGCTTTCCAAGATAATCCGGTAGCTTGTCCTAGTGCAAGTTTTGCTTATCCTACTTTTGGGCTTCCTTCTTCACCTCTTTCTCCATGGATTCCTACCCTAGAGACTAGTGGCCTCCCTAATAATCTTCCTTCAGAAACCCTTGGTCTCAATCTTAATTTTCATAATCTGTGTTCCCCAGAGTTTGGATTCTTTGTGAACAACAGTAGTAGTAATGGAGTGAACAACTCTTCTGGTATCCCTAGTTTCTCACCTTCATCCTCATCTTTATCCCATGACAACATCATTGAAGTTGCACCTACACCATCGAGACCCACTAATGTCCTTGCAGATGCTTCCAGTCCCCCTATTATAAGTCCTATGCTGATCTCGTCAAACTCTATCAGTTCTAATGTTGGAGGCCCCAATTTGCATCAGGCATTGGATGAGGAGGAGATGGCAGAGATTCGATCACTAGGTCTTCAACATGAGTTAGAGTGGAATGACACCATGAATTTGGTGAATTCGGCTTGGTGGTTTAGGTTTTTGAGTAATTTGGAGGTGAAGGATGAGGGGGCAAGTCAAAGAAGAACAGGTGGGTTATTTGATGAATTCATGGAAATACCGACGTGCTTGAGAGATAGAGTGGAGAATCTGGAGGCTAATCCCATGGCTTCTTCTGATGATTATGATGATTTTTTGCAGGATAATTCTTTTGAGTGGTAAGGCACTAGAGCACCCCTTTAGTTGTTCAAACATTTGATGAACTGTTTCTTGTTTCGCTTACTATTGTCCCTTTTAATCTCAAAACAGTCACTGTGTTCCATTGTAAAGTTCTGTTTCTCAATGAAACATGAAGGAAATTATCAAGCTTATAATTACCGTGTTTCCAATCAAAGTTGCAAGAATAGTCGAGTAGTGTGCACCAATTTTCTCTTCGTTGGTAGAGAATTCAAAGGTGGTCCTGGTTCAGGTACTAACCCAAAACTACGACGCAAAAGAATATAGAGCCAAATTTGGATCATCCTGTATTATAAAAATGCTTGGACTAGTATGAAATATGGTCAACTTTACCTGATTTAGCCGGATTCGAGGATCAATGAAGTATGAATTGTTTTCCAGGTCTTCCGATACTAACAAGGGAATAAGTCTCCATTGAAGCTCCAGTTTTACATGTACTAACTCAACCTAGGTGCGCACCAGTAGTCTCTACATCTTCGTCAGTTAGGTTGCTTATTGATCATTCAAATGACCTAGTTTATTGGAGGCTTCTCTGAATGTTTCCTACCAACATGCATTTTATGGCTGTTGATTTTTCTGAAGAAAATTGGATCAAGGAAACTTATTCACGTTCATGTAGATCTTCATGTGCTGGATCTTGATTGGCTATATCTGAATCACTGTCATGTTCAACTTTCAGCTTGATGTCTTGGGAACCATAGGAATTGAGTAACCAAATCAGGCCAGTTAAGCATGCTTGAATCATGTACTTTTGTCCTTTAATTGATTAACGTTTGAAATAAAAATCGAGCATCAGGTCTCCCATAAACCTAAATTATTTGAGCTCTAATTATTGGGAAAGGATCTTACTGGTTTATGTTTGTATATGTGATGCAAATGAGGTTGAAACAACCATGAAGGAAAGAACATCAAAGATATGACAGACCAAAGACTTGAGGTCACGATAAACCTACTCTCTACATGTATTGCCGCTCTTTTCACCATTATTTAGCATGCACGCAAGTGACCAAATTCTTTATGATATTCTGCACGGAACTACACTCTTTGGCCAACTTTATAATCATTCTAGAACAATTAATACAGTACCACAAAAACGTCAATTCAGCATCTGAATGATATAATTGGTAAACGATAAAGAATCAAACATAATTTAATAATAAAAATAAGAAGCCAACATCAAGAGGTCTTAGTCGGCGGATTCCACTAGTTAATTGTGAGAAAAGTGGGCACTGTTTAGATAGCCCAGCATCCATTCATCTGTACCGTATGCAATGGTCCTGAAGGTTGCTTGATAAGGTGTGTAACGAAACAGTTAGAATAAAGAATTCAAGGACCACACTTATTCCATGTTGTCATCATGAATTATAAAATTATACATGGTGGCATAATTACTCTTGTATCTGCACAAGTCCTGGAGTATTATAATCCGTTAGTTACGTATGATGATCCAAGCACTTTTATATGGAGATGGGTTCAACTTCTAAAAACTATTCTTGAGTTGCACATTGTAGTAAGAATGAAAAAACAAACGGAAAAATGTCAACAGGATCTCACATTGCACGACGTTTTTTCCTCGATAAACCCGGGGAACTACTCTGAAGGTCGAGGACTTCAACCAAAATGAGCAGCACAGCAACTCATGCTTGACAAATCTTAAAGCTAGCTTTCTAAAATTTGATCACCCTTGTCGTAGAATACTGCAGAAGAAAAGACAATCACCTTGTAACCAAAAAAAGAAGAAGAGAATTGTCACCTTAGAGATGAAAGTCTTGAATGGAGCCACTATACATTGTGGAATTGTGTAGGTTCAATAATATACATATAGATAGATATACATGTGTGTATATGCTTGGTCAGAACCATCCCTTCCTGCTGAAGATACTGATATTGCTGCTATTGATGACTGAGTACGTTGTTGATTTGTGTTGGCTTTTACAGCTATACTTTGGAGCCGCCGGTGGAGTTCTAGAAAGCTTAAAGCAAACAAATATTAGATGTGCGCGGCCACGCACTAAGACGAGCATGCACACTCCAACCTTAATTGAGTCGTCCCAAGGTGGCCATTAGGTGGTCACCTTAAAGCATAACTTGAGTTTTTTCATTTCCATGAAAGCAATTTTTGAAGCGTTTTCCTGGAAAAAGCAGTTGTGCTGTAATACGTGCCAACCGTTGTGTGTGTGTGCGCGCGCATGGACGTGTATGTGGAATGGGGAAAGAGAGAGAGAGAGAGGGAGGGGAGGAAGGAGGCGACGTTATCGCCCAAAGTTACGTTACTAAACCGAACAAGCAAGAAGACTTTATAGATTATTGTCGGAAAACAATAGTACTCTCTCTCTCTCTCTCTGACACACGCATAGACCCCACACAAACAGATCTTGAAGGTGTACTGATGCCTTTCAAGATAGACTGGGATTTGCAAAAGATGTTCCTATGCACTGGAGTTGGGGCAGTTGGAAGTGGAAGGTTTAAGTTTCTCTTGGGAGATCTCTTGCAAACCAGAAAATCGAGTCTGCTTCGGACACGTTTGGTGATATTGTTTCTTTCCATTTCTTGTAGCTAGGAAGGAAACAGAGAAAATTCAGTCGAGCAATTTAGCGATTAAACACTACTGTTGCACAATAAAATACAATAGTAGTTTTCACCCGAAAAAAGGAGTTAATTAATAATTTTTTAGCTGGACTGTAGGAGTTAGCCTTTTTCAACGCGAACCAAATGACCTCAAGATGAACAATAAATAGATTGGTAGAATAATGACATGCATTATTTTCATTTAAACACTTTCGAGTTCCATCACTCTTAATTTGATTACGGACTTGCTATGTAATGTACAAGCCTTAAAGCTTTCTCGTTCATTGGAAAGAATTTGTCAGTTGGATGTTTGAAGAAGAGAACTTTTGATCCGCAAATAAATTTTAATGAGCCATTCAAATCGATACTAAGTTAAAAGAAATAAACTCCTCTCTTATTGGTCATTGCAAAAGGAAACCACCTCTTATTCATCTTGGCAATATTAACACCACAACCTTTTCTTCGAGTCAAGGCAAAATGACGCGTGTCTTAGCAAAACTAAAGATGCTGTCAGGAGCTTCAATAAATAATATTAATGCTTCCCATTTTACAAATTGATTGACGATTAGGATGATAACATGTAGTTTTTAAAATGTAAGAATGTTATATGATAGCTTCAGTAGCTGGTAACTCCAGTCAACAACAAGCAAATGGTGGATTTATCCGGCTTAACAAAACGATGGTGATATTTAAGTCAATAACGATAAGTGAGGGCTGGCTTGTTTAATAGTTAATAATAGGTTAAGTGCTTGGAGAATGCCCTATAAATATGTAAACCATCCCTAGGTAGAACAAAAATGCATGTCATGTATATTGGAACTAGAGCAAGGATAGTGTCGAAATGTGGACCAGTAAAGTGTGCACTATGTTAACAGTGTGCAAGCACTTGTCCGTTTTCAAGTTCATTGATACAGGAGAACCAGAGTTACTCTTGCTCGGTAAGATCGATATATGGCTTCTTTAAGCCAGCTGCCCTTTCCGTAAGGCTTTATTGCTTATGATGGATTATCTGGTCGACTTTTTCTGACTGTCTGGTTCCGGTTTGCTGTAAGTTAACGTTCTGCCTAGTGCGTTTGCAGCGGAGTATGGTTTTTGGGATAATGTTTGAGGTTTTCATGCAGGGTTTCTTTCGAAAGAAGGTTTCCTATGTATTTTTCGATTTTTGTAATCTCTGTGTATATTTTTTGCTGTGTGCGCTGTTATGTTTATATAGAGCAGCGCATGCTCTCCTTTTTTTTTTATTTTTTCTCCTGCGCCTTCCCTCATCTGGAGCGTTATTATCTAGAACGTTACCGCAAATCCCAGTAACGTCCGGCTATTATGGTTCTTTCCAATCCAAGATTCAAGTAACGGTCTGGATGGCCAGTCCAGCCATTACCTGTGCTAGATTGCCGAGAATGGCCACAACACATCATCTCCCACTTGGCCATTCGAGCTAGTGTACAGACATACTAGTTTTCTCCCACTTTTGCAGGTTTTACCTAGTACTATCGTTTCATGATTGCTACTGCAATCAATACCCATTGTGTGGTTATTTCCCTTCACAACAATCTATCCGTTGTATGATTGTTTACCTATACAACACTTTTATCCGTTGTGTGGTTATTTCCCTACACAATAATCAAACATACCTCAAACCCATGTTTATAATATGTTTTGAGAAAAGTTCCTTTGTTATGCTTTTTGTCAAGGGGTCTATCAACATATCATTTGTTGGCATATATGAGATGGATATTTCCTTTCTCATAACCATATCATGAACATAGTGGTATTTCACCATTATATGTTGCTTTTTAAGAAATCAGCTCCACTCTTGATAAGAGTAATTGCTGCATTGTTATCAGCTTCCTCTGTATGCAATGCTACAGAGAACACTCGTTGCAGCCATACAGCAAGCTACATACTTAGCTTCCTTCATATGCAACGCTACACAACACTGTTTCTTAAATGCTCAAGAAATATCACCACCTCCAAATAAGAATATTTGTCCCGAGGTTGATTTGTTGTTATCTTTACTCCCAGCAAAGTCACCATTTGAGTATCCTACCACTTTTAGTTCATCTGCTTGAAAATACAGTTTCAAGTCTTTTGTTCCTTCTAGATATCTTAAAATCCTTTTCACAGCTACCAAGTGTTGTCAACCAGGATTACTTTGATATCTACTTACAAGACCAACAGTAAAGCTGATATTAAGTCTTTTACACAACATAGCATACATTAAGCTACCCACAGCTTGTGCATAAGGAACATTAGGCTTATCGTTTCCTTCACCGAGACAATCATCCTTACTGATTTTGACTCCTTTTGCAATAGGCGTATTAGCAAACTTGCATTCACTCATTTTGAATTTCTTGACGATATAGTCAATATATCTCTCCTGACTCAAGCATAAGAGTCTAGATTCTCTATCTCGAAAGATCTTTATTCCCATGATATAGGATGCTTCCCCCATATCCTTCATTTCAAACTTGTAGTTCAACCATGACTTGGTTTTGATAATCATCTCGTTGTCGTTTCCAGTCAACAATATGTCATCTACATATAATGATAAGATGACAAAGTGGCTCCCACTATTCAAAATATACTCAGTGATTAAGTTTATTAGCCACAAACCCAAGTTCTATAATGGTACTTTAAAAAGTCAAATACCATTGGCGAGGTGATTGTTTCATGCCATATAGGGATTTTCTCAACCTATATACTTTATCTTCTTCGCCTTCAACCACAAATCCTTCAAGATACTGCATGTATATGATTTCTTCTAAATCTCTGTTTAGAAATGTTGTCTTTACATCTAACTGATGTAAATCCAAATCGTAGTATGCAGATATTACTAGGATTATATGTATGGATACAAATTTCGCAACTAGAGAATATGTCTCAACATAATCTATCCCCTCTTTTTGCGAAAAACCCTTTGCAACCAACCTTTTTGAACTTATCGATTGTACTATCGACCTTATATTTCTTTTTCAGAATCCATTTATAACCTATGGCTTTTCTTTCTTTTGGCAAATCAGTCAATTCTTAGATTTGGTTTTTCTCAATGGATTCAATTTCTTCATCCATGGTTTTCCCCCCGTCTGATGCTTCTTATGAGTTCATAGCTTGCTGATAAGTCAAGTTATCAGTCAACTCATCTAAATCCATCGAATTGCACACTTCTTCTGCAAGATAAGTGTGATAATCCTTTAAGTAGGATAAAGTGGCTCTTGGCCTTTTATGTCCACTTAAGGTTTCGGTAGTTTCAAGAAGATCTTCAATGGGCTCAAAAGATTATTGATTTAGGTCTACTAGATCATCAACACATTTATTATTATTTTTTAGGATGTCATTCTTAGTATCTTCTAAGAATTCAACATATCTCCTTTTAATGAGTTTGTGGTCCTTATGACAAAATCGATATCTTTTTGAACCTTTCAGATATCCAATAAATATATATCTTAAGGACCTATTGTCTAGCTTATCTCTAGACTAATCAAGGATCTTTATATGTACAACAGATCCCCACCTCCTAAGATTACCTAGGTTGGGTTTTCTTTCAAACTATATCTCATATGGTGTAGTGAATACAGCTTTACACGGTACTCTATTGAGTATGTAAATCGCTGTACTTACTGCTTCTTCCCAAAATACCCTTGCTAGAGAGGCATCGATCAACATAAACCTTATCATATTCAGCAAGGTTCTATTGTATCTCTCAGCTACACCATTTTGTTGAGGTATTCTAGGCATTGTATTTTGCTTTGCAATACCAAAGTTTGTATAGAATTCAAGAAATTCTACAGAGGTATATTCACCACCTCTATCTGATCTTAAGACTTTGATTGAATGCCTTAATTGGTTTTCCACTTCTTACTTATATTCTTTAAAATTATCTAGTGCCTTAGATTTATGTGCCAAAAGATATAAATACATATATCTAGAGTAATCATCGATAAAGATTCTTGTACAAAAATTTTGAAATCACGCAGATTATATAATGTTTCTCCGACTATCCGTGTTGTGGGTTGTTTCCTCCACCTTTCTTGTTGCGATAGTTCCTCTTAAAGTGTCTCATCTTTTCACAGTTGAAGCACTTTACCCAAGAAGCCGTTTCTTGTGATTTTTTAAAATTTTGATTGCATTTCTTGTTATTCTTGCCAAACTTTTTGTTTGGTTTATTTTTCTTTTGGTTGGTTTTGTAGGTAGACGCTATCTCATCTTGAGCCACTAGCAATTTTTCTTTCTTATTCATGTGTTCCTATTCTATTGCTAGTTTCAGGGGCAATTTAGAAAGGTTAATTTCTAGCCCTAATCTGAGGGTAGTGGTGACCATGTTCCATGATGAGAGTAGACTGTTTAATATGGTTGATATCTGCATCAGTTTTGGGATGACTAACTTTGTCATGGCTAAGTCCCTACCCATTACTAACATGTGGTTCACATGTTCTACTACATTATCTCCTTCTCTCATTTTGAAAGAGTTATACTTTTGTAGTACCAACTACACATGTAATTTGACAATTGTGTCATACTTAGATGTTATTGAATCAAACAACTCTTTGGCGGTCTCGTATTTTTTAAAGAACCTTATTAAGTCATCCTCCATATAGGTTAACATTACTGTCCTGGCTATGGTGTCATCGTTTAAAAATATTTTATACATCTCTACTTATTGCTCAGTTGCGTCTTGAGGTGGCGGACGCACAGTTTCCTTCAGCACATACTCAACACCTTAAAGTATTAGAGCTAATGAGATTCTCCTCTTACATGTTTGAAAGTTAAGACCATTTAATTTCTCAGTTTTTGCCAATTCAGACACACAAATTCTAGAACTCATTTTTATGTGTTTGGCAATTTTAATAATTAGATGGTCTAAAAAGGAAATAAGCATAAAGCAACAACCACACATAGCAGGGAGCATGTTAAAACGATGCATAATATTATAAAAACAGTCTAAAAACATTTTATCAACTGCTTGGGACAAACAATAATTTTAACTGTTTGTCCACTTTTGAAATTTAAAAAAGCCTAAAGATAGACTTGTAAAATTACTCTTTGGTATTTCTATAAAATTTGTAACTGATCGGGTTTAAAACTATAATTTTAACCCTCAGTCCGAATCTATAATTCTATCTAAAGTACAAGAGGAAACCTATCTTTTGATTAAATAGCAGAACTGTAATAGTTTAAACCGGGAAGGGTATTAATGTAAAACAACAGCCTCAATATATTATAATTTTCACAAACTACCGAAGGATAAAACAGACTTTTTGCTCAATAAGAGTAGAATGGTCTTTTTACCTAAAAATATCTAGATATTTTTGTAATTTTATTTAGTGGCAGTTTAGTAATAATTGAAAACCAATCTGGGTATAACGGACTTTTTAGTCTGCTGCCCGAGGCGGTTTCCCAGAAACCGCCGATTTCGGCCCGCGATTTTTCTGAAACCTCCTGGCGGTTTTTGTCCTATAAAAACAGGAGGAGAGAGAATGGGGAGAGAGGGAGTCTAAGAGATTGAGTTTGGGTGAGAGAGCCAGATCAGTGCTCCGCTCCTTGGCCCTCTATTGTAGCCTCTTACGGCGGCCTCCTCTAGCTACCTCTTGCGGCAGCCTTCTGTGGCGGCCTTCTACGACTTTTACAGATTTCTAGTCGTTCAGACTTGTTGACTTTCGGCCATTCACGGCTTTTGACGATTTCAAGTCGTTTAGACTTCTGCCGACTTCCGATCGTTTACGGCTTTTGCTGATTTCAGGTCGTTCAGGCTTCTGCCGACTTTCGGCCATTCACGGCTTTTGCCAACTTTTGGCCATTTACGGCTTTTGCTGATTTATATCTCTCCTTCTCTCTCCCCTTTTTTTTTGAAATAAATGCGTACTTGAGTTTTTTTTGAAGAGTCAAGAACCAGGCTCTGATACCCGTGATGGATTATTCGGTCGACTTCCTCTGACTGCCTGGTTCCGGTTTGCTGTAAGTTGACGTTCTGCCTAATGCGTTTGCAGCAGAGTATGGTTTTTGGGATAATGTTTGAGGTTTCCATGCAGGGTTTCTTCCGAGAGAAGGTTTCCTATGTGTTTTTTGATTTTTGTAATCTCGGTTTATATTTTTTATTGTGTGCACTGCTATGTTTATATAGAGCAGCGCATGCTCCCTCTTTTCCCGGTTTTTTCTCCTGTGGCTTCCCTCATCTAGAGTGTTATTATCCAGAACGTTACCTCAAATCCCGATAACGTCCAGCTATTATGGTTCTTCCCAATTCAGGTAACGATTTGAATGGCCAGTCCAACCGTTACCTGTGTTGGATTGCCTAGAATGGCCACAACACATCACCTTCAATATCGTTTTTCCAGCAATTCATCATGGTGTAGACTGAAGGTTGAAATACACTGATTTTTAGGATACTCCCAATGTAACCAAATGTCGTATATGGCGACGAACGGTTTCTCGGCCAAAGTTAAAACAGAAAAGATACATATGCCGTATGCTGTATATATATATATATATATATATGTGTGTGTGTGTGTGTGTGTGTGTGTGTATGTGTAGAGAGAGAGAGAAAAAGAGATGTATGGCAGTGGCTGTTGGCGGGAATGACATTTGCAGATTTTGTATACGTAGGATTATCACCTAGGATTATATATATGAACTATTTCCAAGACTTTGTGATCAAGAATATATAGAGTTCGGTTTATGTGTATAACAGGCCCATAACGCAAAGCGGGAGAACGATAGGTGGAGCTTAGGACCTACGAAGATGGCATCTCATTTGTAATAGTTGTTCAGCCGCGCTCGGGTGTTGATTTGCTTCCCTATTTTCTATGGAGCCTTAAGGAATCTTCGATCTAACAGTTGAAAAATAAAGCAATAGCTGCGGCATGATGATTAGCGTTACTTTTTTATTAAAACACCTTTAGAACCATCGAGCATTATATATATATATATATATATATATATATATATATATATATATATATATATATATATATATATATATATATATATATATATATATATATATATAAGGAGAGAGAGAGGAATTGGTAAATGCTTACACCTCATTCATGCCTAAATATCTTAAAGATCTCAAACTTAAATATCATTAAAATTTCATTGTTAGATTGGTAAAATTACCGTTGAAATTCAATTTTTAAAAATATTTTTTACATGCACCTATATGCACCTGGAGAAAGATAATTGAGATCTTTAAAGAAATTTAAGCATAAATGAGTGTGCAAATAAACTATAGACAATGTGTATATTTGTGTATGTGTGTGTTTATGGCAAAATTCTTTCTCCAGGGCCAATGTTTGGCAGGAGTTACTACAACTCCTCTTGGATCGCTGTTATGGTAGGCTTACATATTGAATCAGCAACTAAAACTTTTAAAATAAATTTACGTAACATTTTAAATATACTTAAAAGATCAAAGTTGGCTGGTTCAGACCAGAATCTCTCTGAGCCAAATCAGCCGAGTTTCCAACTCCCCCCAACCAAATATTACATTTAGTGGCCTGCTTCGATTCGAAAGCCCGTACCTGCATAAAATTAGTTGATCAATTCAGCCTGATTATTCGATTCTTACAATACTGTTTCAAACTAATTTATTTTATGCAAAATGAATTAGACATTCACTCAGATGTTCTTCGTTTCTGCTTCTTTTATGTTGAAACCTCTTCTAAATATTTTTTGTAGCGATTTCATAAAAATTATATAAACTGCTTTTATGATTTATTTGTTTTTCTAATATCGTATCCCATTTCGATTTTTCATTGTTTCGTACACTAACTCCTAGGCCATTGAGTGCTCCATCTTGGGCTTTGACATGATATATTCCTGCGGACAATACCAAAAAAATAACGGAGCCATTAGCGAGTCATATCACTCGATATGCCATGGAACAGAGTTTCTTTACGAGGTAAATGCATGATTGAAACCAGTTGAAATGCATCATCAAAAATCGCTGAAGTATTGAAAATCTACATATGTGTATTATGGTTCATAAAAAAATCAAAGTTGGGTGTATGGACGTAATTGAATATTTATCGACCCTTTATTTCCAATGTAACATATCGGTTCCCGCCGGGTCCAACACTTTGGGTCTATGTCAAACTGTAGACAAATTGATGTTATTGAGTTCTGGTCAAACCTAGCAGAGTTGGATATCCAATTTAACTCTATTTGTTTGACATTGAATGGGTCTTTGTGGACCATGAATAGAGTATGTCAGGACGTATTTGTTTGTAATCTCATTCATGTCAACCTGTTTCTTCACGTTCATTGCTTTTAGTCTGGGCAAACTCTGGATGGTAACAGCTAGGCTGTGTAAGTGGGGTTCAGGTCACACCTAGATGAGTTGGATCCAGGCTGAACGGCTGCTTCTTCAACTTATTCAAGTTGTTTCTTCATGCCTTTGGACCTAGACCTTTGGTTCCGGATACCTCTCTCTCTCTCTCTCTCTCTCTCTCTCTCTCTCTCTCTCTCTCTCTCTCTGATACATTTTTTGAAGCCCAAAAGCGATGGTTTTCTCACAGCACCCAGGCTAAGCACTTTTACATCTTTCTTAAACCCGATAAAGACTTCCATTGTGTGTCGATGCATGCGTGTGTGTGTGCGCGTGAGAGAGGGAGAGACAGATCTTAAGGAGTCCAAAGGAATACTCAAGTAAACCTCAACACCTATATCATTTTTATTCTCAAAGGAGAACTGTAAATGCCTCTATTTCCTGGTTGATTCCACTATCACAAAACCGTACACTTGTCTCTAGACATGTCGGGTTTTGTTCTTCCCCATCCAAGAACCACAACCGAATGGGAACCAGCGGGTTTTGGTCCCGTTTTGTAAGCTCTGATTCGGCTTTGAGTCCAGAAATGTAGAAAATCGTAAAAAATATTCGAAAATTCTGGAAAGAAATCAAAGATAACTAAAAGGGGGTCGGTGGTTTGGAACTGCCAATTTTGGTTGCGACCCACTTCCAGTACACATTGAATACATTAGAATCTTAGAGTCTAGGAATCTGAAGCGAATGGGAACATAGCTTGCATATGACTGTTTTCCAGTTGGTACAATTTGATTAGTTTCTTCTCTTTTTTCAGCTGTTCACATCTTTGTTTTTTGTTTCGTTGGCTTTCGCTTAAACTTTGAGAAGTTACCGCTCAGTCAACACTGGTCTTCAGACTCTTCACCAATTCTTAGATTTTTTTTATTTGGATGAACAATTCTCTGGATTTACAAATCAAGTTCTTCATGTTCTTTGCATAAGAACGAATTACATACATGACAGATTATGAATGACAATACTTCAGCACTGGACCAGTGGATGGTTAAACAACGTGATGAAATCTTAACAAGGACAATATGTTGTTTAATAATACACAGACAAATGTGAAACCGAGAACAATGGCTTTCTTTACTTGAACCCCGACATCATTATCAATATTAAGCATACTGATAATGGAATTTTATGACTCATGGTTGCTAATAACATTGGCATCATTGTCGCCAATGTTATTACTATCATCTCTTGCTTCTTCGTCGATGGAAGCAGGAGCAGGATCGACTATGCCTTCTGGAGATGATTCCGAGTAAGAAACATGAGTAGGTGCTGCAGCTAATGGAGGAGGAGATTGAACATTGACATAGCCTTGGCTACTTCGAGCACTAGTTTCATGTATGGAAATGACAGTCTCAAATGCTCCAGCAAGTGCCAGCACCTTGCTCTTTCTAGCTCCAACAAGCTTGCTGGCTGTGTCTTCAATCACCTGATTGAACACCACTGCGTTTTCCTTCTTTTGTTGAACTGCTTGCTGCTTTGATCCTACATTTTCATCTTCTGTCTTTGTGCCATCACCACCGCCCTCATTCTGTACTTGTTTGTTTTTGAAACTCAATCTCCTCGGCTGGTTCATGTCATCTTCAACCTTTGGAGATAAAATAGTTCCCTTCCGGAAGTTCAGCTTCTTAGGGGTATCTTCCGGCCCTTCGGCACCCTTTACTCTTGGTAGGTCCTCACCTTGAATTCTTGGCTTTTCTACCTTTAATTCTTCATCATCATCTTTTTCTTCTTGCTTATGTTCTTCATCATTGTGGCCAGTATCTTCCGGCTCACCGTGAAAACTATCTGAAGTTTCATCATGAGAAGTACCATCCTCTTCCTCAGCCTTCTCGTCCTGCTTCATGGCATCGGCATCTTGAGCATCAGTACCAGCATATGCACCACCAATATTTACTTTCACGTAACCTGCATCTTTGTTCTTGCCGTTAACACCTGATTCCTTGGTTTCCGCTTCAAAGGTTGTTGCCTTAGGTGGCGATTTCTCTAAAGAAAAAGTTTCATAATCTTCTTGTTGGTCCTCTGAGATTTTTGCCTTATCAATATCAGTATCATCATCGCTTATGGTGGTTCCGGCGGGATACTTGGATATGTCTTGGCATTCCTGTACTATCATGGCCTTCTCTTCAATTTGATCCTCCTGAGAACCAATTAAAACAGAATCTCTACCAGCCTTGCTCATCTGTCTTCCGCGATTAGAAGAGGGCACACTCTTAGTCTTGTTTGCTGGTACCAATTTGTTATGGTTGTAGCTGGTATTTGTGGGATGCTTCACATGTGGCCTCAAAATTTTGCTAGAGGAAGACCTACCCAACTCAGTAGGTGCAGTGGCCGGAGAAGAGGCCGTTCCGGATCGATTCGTCGGGCTTGTTGATGAAGAGTGGCCTCTTTTTGGCAAGGACGATTGCAATGTAGACGGTGCTGATGATGCTGATTTTAGGCCAGGGGAACGCCTAGTTGTTTTTGCTTGTCCCTGCGCCTCAGAGGCATCATTTTTTCTGCTTGTTTTGGAGAGATCTGAAGAAGAAGTAACGGTGGCTTTTAGGGAATGAGGAAGGGGTTTTCCTGAAGGCGTTGCACCCTTTTCTGTGGTCCCACCAACGAGAGAATGTGAGGTCTTTGGATTGCTCTTGACCTGGGCTACAGACTTAGATGCATTGGGAGAAGCTGCTGCAATTCCTTTTCTTCCTGATGCAACATCCTTTGCTCTTGCAGCCATGGATACAATCCTTCACTCTTTATTAATAACTGGCTTCCAAGAAGAAACCCATGAAATCAAATTGCGACCAAGTAAGCGTGTTAACCATTCAATGGTCTCAAAGAAGAAATCCACTAAAAACGATGATTGCATGAAGAACCTCAACGAAAATCCAGTTAAAGAGAAAACAATGACCATTTGTACCTCTTATTCAGTAACCGATTCAAAGAAGAAACCCGGTTAAAAGAATTACACCGAGTAAGCGTATAGTAATGCGTAACTCATCTCAAAGAAGAAATTCATGAATAAGAATCATGACCAAGAAAGCAAATTTGGGGGAAAAAACATTGCCATTCTTCCACGAAATCACAAAATGTTTGGTTCTTGTTTACGAGCTGGCATTATTCTCAGAATGAGACTTTCAAGAGGCAAGAAATTGAGAAAAGAAAACAAAATCTTACCACGGAATTTCGTCAAGAAAGCATTCGCCGACTTGTTCCGTGCAGAATGTGGTGGAAAGAACGCGTTGATTTCCTCAAACCGCTGGCTTGTTTGAATTTTTTTCTCTTCTTTCCTTCTAGCCTATTGATTCATCAACGAGGAGCACGACGTGCGAGGATGAAACGGAGTTATAAGTGGGGACGATGGTTGGGTTGGCGTTCGGTTGGTTTTGCCGGTTTTGTAGCAGGGGAAAAGCGGAAAAGGAGGAACGGGGACGACGGAAGACGGGAGGAGCTCAAACACCGTTCAGTTGCAAAAGCAAACCATTTTACCTCTTAATTTCTGTTCAAGGACAAATCAAGGTTAGACCATTGTTTTGTCGTAGATTCATGTTTAAGCTCCACAAATTTCAACTTAGTCTTGATGGGGTTACTGCTAGTTAATGCTTGAACACGTAAATTACTCCCTACGTAATATCGAAAAAGAAAAAACTCACTACGTCATATTTTCCTTCCGTTCATTATATTAAATGTTTCATTCCTAAGGAAACAACTGAAGTGAAGTGAAGGGTTATTCTGTAATATATTTTAGTACGTGAATCATTGAATGCTACCTGTATATCATTCAGGTACAACTAAAGGTGCTCGTCTAACCCCGCAACAAGAAGGGAAAACAACCAAAGATATTCGTTCTTGAGATTAAAAGGCAATGAATACAATTATGTGGTTTTTATTTTGGCGCAAGGGGAGGGTAAAACGCGCCAGATATCATGACCTTCAACTTGTGAGTCGACCCCCTCCCTGGTCGGTTGAGATCTTTCTCGTTGTACCAATTTTGCGAACATTTTGTTAAAAGGTATAAACTATATATTTAAAGCCCAAGGTTGAAGCTGCTAAACATAAATTTGCGATTAAAAGGCAATGAATACAATTATGTGGTTTTTATTTTGGCGCAAGGGGAGGGTAAAACGCGCCAGATATCATGACCTTCAACTTGTGAGTCGACCCCCTGGTCGGTTGAGATGTTTCTCGTTGTACCAATTTTGCGAACATTTTGTTAAAAGGTATAAACTATATATTTAAAGCCCAAGGTTGAAGCTGCTAAACATAAATTTGCTATAAGTTAAACTGCCTAAACATGAGATTTTCTTTTTCAGAGCCCTTCTAAATTTACAAAGACGATGACTCAGCTTTTTTTCTTTCTTTTCTAAGGGAAGGATGGCTTCTCGTGTTCAACACCCATTGTCGTAATCGAAGTGCCATCATCAGTGTCGGCATCTACCATCGTGTTGGATCCCACGGCATGCACAAAGGACAATGGAGATGAAACCAGTGGGATAAGGACGTTAGATCATCAAGTGGTGATCTGGCAGGTCATCTGATCTTGCTCACCTTTTGCTTCAATTCTGTCAAATACAGTGAGATAAGGGACAAACAATGATCTGACAGGTCTCATGAACTTGCCCCCATTATCGTCAGTTCTAATAGTCAAACCCAATGGGATAAGGATGTCAGATCACCAATTAACGGTGATCTGGCAGGTCACTTGATCTTGTGATCTCTTATACGGTGACTGGCGTTCACAGAGTTCAGAATCAGAAATCTTTTCCGGCGACCAACTTCATGGGCGAGTTCCTACAACGGAAAAGTAGCGGAGTGTGGACGTGAGTGTTGACAAAATGTGAAGCTGCACAAAGAGCATTTGCACACCTCGTTAGGGTCAACTCACAAGTTCAAGGTTTCGAGTTCGATGCACTTACGGCTTCGGACTCCCCGCTGTAACAGAAAGAGAAAAGGTGAAGGCTGAAAAAACACATTATAATTACTCTAATTCCTTGTTTTGGATTTAGTGTTGGTGGTCAATTCAGATTCCGTCCATCGGTTTATAATCAATGTTGTCAAACTCATCCCAATCGAAGAGTTCCAAAAGATTCTGAAAATCATCCGGACTAAACGGAATCTGATTTAACAATAAAAAATTTAAACGCATGCACAGACAAAAACTTTGTCTAAGCTTTTAAAAAACGAGATTTATGACTCATCCAAGCCAGCGAGGATCGCTTCTAAAATCCTATTGATTTTGATCGTACTGACTGTAGCCATTCGTTGGTCACCGAGAGGGTTGATGGCCATGGGGTGACACAAGAGGGGTGACTTTTTTTTTATACAAGAGGAGGCCGCAGCCTAACACACACATTACTTCATTCATCCCCCTGGGGTGGAACACAGAAGTCAATATGCCCTACCAGTTGAGCTAACGCTCTGGGTGCAAGGGTGACTTTTTTGAAGCACAGGTTGGCAGCATATGTGATGTTGCACACGCGCGCACACACAGGCAAGTCGTCGACAAATCATAAATGAGACAACTCTACCAAGGCGCCTACAGCAGCATCCACAACAAATACAAACCAATATTACACTCCAGATGGACTCTGGAGATTAGGTCCCAGATTGGAGCTCGGAGCTGTACTGTTTTAGCTGGTTTGCTTCCTTCAAGTTGTATTCAGAATGACCATAGCAGGCCCAAGATTGTTGTGCAAGTTGGGACACAACTAAGTGAGCACGCACAATCACATGGCTGTTCACCAATACAAGTCCAGATAGGATCGAAAATTACATCCTTGCAGGCAGAGATGGGGTCAAAAAGACTTATCGACCGATTTGATATGGCACAACTCGTGAATTAAGAATTCTGACAACTCTTTTGTCAACAGATGGATCCAACAGTTAGATGGCTAGTCTTTCAGTAAAAAGAAAGAGAGAAAAGGAAATTCAGAAAATACCTCATTAAAAAAAGGACGCTAAACGGTTGGATAGGTGTGTATTTTGGGTTCTCATGTTGCCTGTAGTCGCATCTGAGCCCGAGCATAGCACTTTCATTTACAATCATAGTTCAAGTCGAAGTGATTCCGAATTGGTCAGGATGGACCTAATATTCTGTCACGGGTCGAATTTCAAAACCAAAATTTTCGAAACTCACTACTTGTGATGGCAAGAATCACTTCCGTGATCCTTTCAGCCTCTCCTTTGGCACGCAACGTCTAATGTTCAGCCACACGCCAAGTGCCCAGCGGAACCTCTCCTTCATTGGTGCATGTCTTACACACACACCTACACTCACCTATGATCAAGCACAAGAGAGCATGCGAAGGGAAGCAAGATCACCAGTTGCATTTCATGCCAACCTTGATACAACCGATCCAGTACATGCATATGTGGACTACACACACCCACACGGTCTTGAGCACACACACTCACCCTAGCTAGTTAATGTCCTTCCCCAAGAACCTAGCATAGACACTCCTCGCCCAGCCTCATGGTGAATGTACAAGACTCTCTCTCACAGGTGAACTACTCATGTCGGGGAACCAGCACCTCCCACAAGGATGGCACGGCCTTTTATAGTTGTTCGGCTGGCCCTTCAACTCCCAAGTGTGGTTCGGATGCCCTGCATGAAACGAATGAACCGACTGGCACAAGAGGTGACACCTGCACTCCCTGAAATTGTTGCACGTGCTCCACCCCAACCACGCCCCTTCGGTTCCCTGGAGTGCCCCTTCGCCTTCTAGGGGGGTGGTGGTTCGACTTCCACAGCGCCAGCTCCTGTCACGGGCGCCTGCCGCAACTGCGCCCCTTTAGCTTCCGTAGCAACCGGCTCCAAGGCTCCAGTCGCACGGTGACCCCTCACCTGCCACTGTGACTATCCCAGGCGCCTCTTTGGCTTCCCATGTGAAACCATCCAGCACCTGACTCTTCGGCTCCCATCATGTAACCGCAATATTGAAGGCAGATGGTTGGGGTTGTAGCACCCTTGCTGGGTGTAACCACCCTGCCACACCTTCCATTACATCAACACCTGGCCTGTGCCTGGTTGGAACCAAACCGACTCTACCCTAGTCCTATGTCACTTTGACTCAAGGCACAACCTAGGCTAGACTCAAGACTTACTCCCCAAGCTTACAAATACTCACTCGGGCTTACAAGGGACTGAACATGAACATAAACATGAAACACAAAACATGTATGTACAAGAGAGGTTTTCATAGCGCATCACTGTGAAGCTGAGGCAGGTGGCGCGCGGGCACGCGCTCCTAGGTCTTAGGTCTGTGACAATTCTCCCCCAATAAAATTCAGACTCGTCCTCGAGGCCGCATGGTAGTCGCGTAGCATCTGCTCATACTGCCAAAGTTGTGCGCATGGCACCCACGAGTCATCGTTAGTGCTCTTACCTGTCCACCGCACGAGGTACTATGTTTGCCATCGTGGTCCTGCGCCCTACACTATGTGCGCGATCAATGCCTCGACAGATGGAATATCTTGTCTCACCAACGGTGGAGGTTTGCGATCAAACCTTTATGGATCTTCGAAGTACTTCTTCAACTGAGATACATGGATAATTGGATGAATCTTCAATCGATCTGGCAACTCCAATTTGTAAGCAACCTTGCCTACTCGCTGTATCACTATGAATGGTTCGTCGTACTTCAGCTTCAACCCCATGTGACTGCCCTTGTACACCTACTTCTGGATATACTCAGGTATCCAAAGTCAAACTTGATCTCCAATCTTGAACTCAACATCACGTCGATGCTTATTTGCCTGCCTCACCATTCGGGCCCTCGCTCTCTCAAGTGAAGGCTTTGCTTCATTGTACATGGTTTGCCTATCACGTACTTCACGTAAGGCGGCTGGACAATTTCCTGTCCCATCCCCAAGTACAATCTCTAAGGGTCCTAATGGTTACCATCCCAACATAAGCTCGAAGGGACTCTTCCCAGTAACTTAACTCTTATGGGAATTATAGTTATATTGTGCCACTTATAGGAGTAACACCCAGTTTCTCTGACTTACTCAAACATAGTGGCGTAGATATTCTTTAAGCATCGCATTGAGTCGTTTCATTTATCCATCGATTTGCGAATATTATACTGATGAGAACAGGAGACAGGTTCCCATCAGTATAAACAACTCGATCTAAAACTGAGTCATAAAGCGAGCATCGCAATCACTTATGATCTCTTTCGACACTCCGAAATGTTTCACCACATTTCTGAAGAACAGGCATGCGGTCTCTTTTGCACTACACTCTCGTTGTGCGAGCTTGAAGATGTGATCCACCACAACTAGAATCATCTCAAAGTAATCCACTCGAGGTAAGCCTGAAATAAAGTCTATGGAAACAGACTTCCACGGTCTCTCCAGGATCGGAAGAGATTGGAGCAACCCAGCTAGTCGATGATGCTCAACTTTATCTTGCTGACAAGTGGGACACATCCATATGTAGTTTGCTACGTCGTGCACCATGCAGGGCCAATAATACCCGCATAGAAGAAGGGCGACAATACGCACTACCCCTAGATGTCCTACGTACTGTGCGTCATGTACCTCGCGCATAAGTCTTTGCCTCAAGTCACTTGTTTCAGGTATGAACAATCGTCATGTCTTGGTCTAAACCAAGCCATCTCTGATCTCATATTTGTCCATCACATCGGATTTTAATTGAGTCATAATGTGCATATACGAGGTATCCTAATCAATGACCTGCCTTACTCGATCAATCATCTCTCCACGTACTCTCGTAATGGTGTAAAGGGTCTCTATCCTTTTTCGACTTAATGCATCGGCTACGGTGTTCTCTCCGCCCAATGTTGAGCTTCTTGTAAGTCTTAAAGAAGGTCTTTGCCACATTATTTGTAAGAACAGTAAAGTGGGATCCAAGAAGATAAACTCTCCAGATCTGAAGGCTGTGTACAACTGCCAGCAACTCTTTCTCATCCGCGGGATACCGAGTCTCCGCGTCTTTTAGCTTCCTACTCTCGAAAGTTATGGGATGCCCATCCTGGGTCAGAACACTATCGAGTGCTCGGTCACTCGCATCCGTGTGTACTTCGAAGGGCCTAGTGAAGTCTAGAAGGCGTAGCACAGGCTCCTGACAGATCAAGGCTTTGAGGGCCTCGAAGGACTCTACGCACTTGGGAGTCCACTCCCAAGCTCTCCCTTTCTTCAATAGCTCGGTCAATGGTGCAGCAATCTTCGAAAAGTCTCGAATGAATTTTCGGTAATAGTTTGCTAGACCAAGAAAACTCCATAACTCATCAATATCTCTCGGAGTTTCTCACCCCTCAATTGCACAGACTTTCTTGGGGTCCATGCGGATCTCACCTCCACCAATGATGTGCCCAAGAAATGTGATAGTGTTCTTTGCAAACTCACTTTTCTCCCTTTTCACATAGAGAGAGTGTGATCTAAGTCTCTCAAACAATGTTGTGAGATGTCGGACATGCTCTTCTAAGCTCTGACTATAGATCACAATATCGTCAAGATATACAACCACAAACTCATCGACAAATCCTACCAATACTTCGTTCATAAGTCTGCAGAAGGTTGTAGGCGCATTTGTGAGCCCAAAAGGCATCACAAGAAACTCGTACGCCCCATACCGCATCACCATGGTTGTCTTGGCCTCATCCCCAGGTGCTATCCTTATATGTCAATAGCCTGACCTAAGGTCCAATTTCGTGAACTACTAATGGGATTGAGTAACGGTCCTTCACCATTACCTTGTTCAGTGCTCGGTAATCTACGTACATCTGTAGTGAACCATCTATCTTCTTTTGAAATAGCACTGGTGAACCAAAGGGTGATTTCGATGGTTGTATCATTCCTACTTCTAGGAGCTCTCCTAACTGTTTCTTGAGCTCCTCTAACTCCTGAGGACTCATCCTATAAGCGGATCGGGATACCGCCTTCACCCCCGGTTTCAACATAATCTCATGGTTGGTACTCCGCCTAGGTGACAAACTTTTAGGGAGTTCTGGTGGCATAATATCCTGGAATGTGAGCAACACGTAGTCAATCTCTTGTGGAACACTCTTCTGTCTCGAATCCATCTCATCCTCTCTCAAAACTGCAAGTAATGTGGGTTGTCCCTTACGGAGATCGGTTTTGAGCTGCATAGCCATTAAGTAAATCACTCCGTAGGTCGGAAGATTGGAAGCCTTACTTGGGTGACACTGAGGTACGAACCCCGGTTGTGTGGGATCCACGCACACCAATCCACCAAGGTGTGGTGCTGCCATCATTTTGGCTGCACGAAAGAAATCACAGCCTAGCACAACTCCAAAGTCATCCATCGTGCTTACTATGAAATCCAAGCTACTGTTCCAACACCCAATTTGGACATGACAAGCCCTTGCTATCCCAGCTACTCTGCTTGCGTTCGTGTTGATCATCTTCAACCTCTATTCAGAATGCTCTAGCCTAAAACCCCACTATGTGGCTAGTGTCGTAGAGATAATCGAATGGGAAGCGTTTATGTCTGCCAGGGTGCGCACCACATCGTCGCCTATATGCGTCTTGACGAATATCAAATTTTGGCGCGGTTCATCTCATACACAAGTTGCGCCCAAGAGTTGGAATGAAGCGGCCTGGGCACTGGTGCTAATGCTAGCGCTAGCGCCCACCGTCTCTTCTTTGGTAGTCATGGCTGCCATTTTTGCCTTTTTGGGGCAAAATCTCATAAGGTGAGGCCCTTGGCATATAAAGCATGTGCTCTGTGGTTTAGCCTCCTTATGTGGACCATCCCTACCTTTCTTGGATCCACCCGACCCTTCTTTCGAACTCTCGGATGAACCCTTTTTCTTTTTTTTTCATCTCTTGTTTTTGACTTTTCCCAATTCGATTTTCTTATCCCTTTTCTTTGAATTCTCATCGTTCTTTGTAGATCGAAGGTCTACAAAGCTCTCCACAATTGAAATAGCTTCTAAGATGGTCAAAGGACACCTTCGTCTAAGCTCGACTTGACCCCAAGGCTGAAATCCTTGCTCAAAGTATAATAACTTATCTACCTCGGTCATATCTTGAACGTCCAAAAGCAATAAGCTGAAGCATTGCACGTACTCATGGAGAGTACCTGTGCACTTAAGCTTCACAAGAAGCTCTTGAGTCTTGTGACTACTGTTCGTAGGTGTGAACTGATTCCATAGTTCATTGCAGAATTCTTCCCATGTCAAAGGAAGAGCGGCATCACAACTAGCGGCAACAACTTCTAGCGTGCGCCACTCAACATTTGCATCATCTCTCAAAAACAATGTAACAACTAACACTCTGTTATGTTCAGCTACCTGAGATACACTCAAGTATCTCTCCAAGTCCCATAGGAAATTTTCTAGGGATTTCCTATCTCGAACCCCTCCGAATGGTGCTGGTTAAGGAACTTTGAGTTTTGAGCAAGCAAAGTTAGAGTCGCATGCCATTTTATACAAACCTACTGAAGAACCCAGACTATGTTCTTGTTGTCAGACCTCTGGTTCGGTGAATGCTTGCATTGGCTGCTTCTGCAAACAAGCCACTTGCACGGCAAGCTGGGCTTGGCTCTCTTTCATTGAGTCTTGATTTAGTTGAAGTTCAGCCTGTGTCACTTGTATCGAGTTCAGTCTTTGCAAAATCTGCACCAACACATCGTCGGCTTCTGTTCGGCGGGAATAACCGGCGTCTTCTCCTGCTCCTCTTCTGGTCTTCCCCATTCTTGTCTTATTTGGACTTGCTACAAAGTACTGACACAGAATTGGGACACAACAGACTGGAACAGAAACAAAAATTACAGACCCGAATTGAACTTTTGCAGAAAACTACACTTCTACACAGATGATTTTTAGCTGAGTTACAGACCCAAACTCAAGCCCTTACATACACTAATTACAAAATCCAAAACAACTGTGAACTTGTCTGATCTAGAGAGAGTGTGCACACCAAATTTGGGCCAATTCTGACCAGATTTGCCCTGTCAAGTTAGCTATGCAAACTGCCAAAATCCATTTCAGGATTTTCTATAACAGTCTGCAGCAACCATCGACAAAATTTTCCGCCCATGTAAGGGATCACCCTTGCATTGCCGATCCTAAGCTCAGATAAAGGAGGAGGGTTGTGTTAGGCTTCCGACAACCAACGTAAAACTTCGTCGAATTTTTATAACATGGATTACAAAAATAATAAGCATTGTTGCAGAGCCTGAATGCAGTAAGAAGTAAGCAAGGGCCACTACATTTTCGCCCGAATGTAGTGAATCAATTGCAGATAGGGTTCCCACATCATGAACGGGTGTGGGTAAAGAAGTTAGTCTCACTACATTGCCACCCGAATGTAGTGAAAAATTTTCAGAGAGGGTCTCCGCATTTTGATTATTGACGGATGCGGGGGTAAGGAAGCTAGTCCTAGATAATAAGATTCGTATTGGTTCTTGAAATATCAAAACATTATCCGGTAAGCTAATGGAGGTGGTAGATACTATGATTCGGAGAAAGATTCATATTCTATGTTTACAAGAGACAAAATGGGTTGGAGAAAAAGCAAAGGAGATAGAGGATATAGGTTTTAAATTATGGTACTCAGGTAAAGAAAAGGCTCGAAACAGAATTGGTATTATCATAAATAAAGATTTAAAGGAGAGTGTAGTAGACATACAATGATATGGTGACCGAATCATGACGTTGAAATTAGTGTTATGAGTAGAGGTTTTGAATATAGTTTGTGCTTACGCACCCAAGTAGGACTAGAAGATAGTATAAAGACAGTTTTTTGGGAAGAGTTAGATAAGGTGTTTCAAAAGATTCCACAAAGGGAGATGATTTGTTTAGGAGGAGATTTAAATGGACATGTCGGTAAAGAGGCATTAGGATATGAAGGGATTCATGGAAACTTTGGTTTTGGGGATGTAAACGAGGAAGGTAGGGAGATTTTAAATTTCGCTATGGTATTTGATCTCTTTATAGTCAATACAATCTTCAAAAAATGAGATGAACATTTAATTACTTATAAGAGTGGCTTATCACAAACACAAATTGATTACTTTATTTGTAGAAAAAAAGATAGAGCGTGTTGTAAAGATTGTAAGGTAATTCCCGGAGAAAGCTTAACCACCCAATATCGACTTTTAGTTATGGATTTACAAATAAAAAAATGGACAAAAAAGAAAAGAGTGCATCAAGCTATTTGGACTAAATGGTGGAACCTCAAAAGTGAGAAAGAAGATATATTTAAACAGAAAGTCCTTCAAGGAGATGTTTGGAATTATGTTGGCACACCCTGTGATATGTGGAACAATATGGCTATACATATTAGGAAAGTGGCGATATTCAAAAGAATGAAGTCAAAGAGGCTCTTAAACATATGAAGGGTGGTAAATCGGTAGGACCAGATAATATTCCTATAGAAGTTTGGAAAATACTAGGAGAAATAGGAATCACTTGGCTCACAAGACTATTTAATGAAATATGAAAAAACCAAAAGATGCCCGAGGAATGGAGAGCAAGTACACTTATACTCATATATAAGAACAAGGGAGACATTCAAAATTGTGCGAATTATCGAGGTATCAAGTTAATGAGTCATACTATGAAATTATGGGAAAGAATTATCGAATATAGGTTAAGACAAGTATCAAGTACAACAGATAACCAATTTGGATTCCTAGGCAGATCTACTATTGAAGCGATTCACCTTTTGAGACGTCTTATGGAACATTTTAGAGCAAAAAAGAAAGACCTTCACATGATATTTATTGATCTAGAAAAAGCTTATGATAAGGTACCGAGAGAGGTTCTTTGGAGAACTTTGGAAAAAAGAGGTATCCCATTAACATATATTAACCTTATAAGAGACATGTATGATGGTGCAAAAACATGTGTGAGGACTCATGAAGGAACGACAGACTTCTTTGAAGTTAATATTGGGTTACATCAAGGATCAACTTTAAGTCCATACTTATTTATAATGGTGATGGATGAGTTAACAAAACATATTCAAGATGAAGTACCTTGGTGTATGTTATTTGCATATGACATTGTGTTAGTGGAGGAGTCTAAGCAAAAAGTTAATAGAAAATTGGAACTATGGAGAGAAACATTAGAAAGCAAAGGCCTCCAACTTAGTAGAACAAAGACAGAATATATAGAATGTAAGTTTGATCATTTGGTTACTTCAGAGGACATGAAAATTAAAATTGACACACATTGCATTCCCCAAAAGGAAAGTTTTAAATACCTAGGGTCAATTTTTCAGAGTGATGGAAGAATTGATGGAGATGTTACACATAGAATTAATGCTAGTTAGTTAAAATAGAGAGGAGCATCAGGTATTCTTTGTGATAAGAAGGTACCATTAAAGTTAAAAGGTAAATATTATAGAGCAGCAATTAGGCCTGTCATGTTTTATGGTTCTGAGTGTTGGGCAGTTAATCATCAACATGTAAAAAAGATGTCTGTGACAGAAATGAAGATGTTGAGATGGATGAGTGGTCATACAAGAAAAGACCGTATACATAATGAGGTTATTAGAAACAAATTAGGAGTGACACCAATAGATGATAAAATGAGAGAACATCGTTTAAGATGGTTTGGACATATAGAAAGAAGATCAAAAGAAGAACCCGTAAGAAGGTTAAAAAAACTAAATTTGGAAAGTATTAAAAGAGATAGAGAATGACCAAAAAAGTGTTGGAAAGAAACAATAAAGAATGATCTAGTTTATTGGGAGTTAACTGCTAACATGGCACACGATAGGGATCTGTGGAAACAAAGAATCCATGTAGCCGACCCCGTCTAGTATGGGAAAAGGCTTAGTTGTTGTTGTTGTTGTTGTTGTCACTACTTGTGATAGCAAGAATCACCTCCGTGATCCTTTCAGCCTCTCCTTTGGCGCGCACGGGACTGCTGCACGTCTAATGTTCAGCCACATGCCGAGTGCCTAGCGAAACCTCTCCTTCATTGGTGCACGTTTCACACACACACCTACGCTCGCCTATGGTCAAGCACAATAGCATGTGAAGGGAAGCAAGATCACCAGCTGCATTTCATGCCAATCTTGATACAACCGATCCACTACATGCACATGTGGACTGCACACACCCACACGGTCTTGAGCACACACACTCACCCAAGCTAGTTAAGGTCCTTCCCTAAGAACCTAGCAGAGACACTTCTCACCCAGCCTCACGGTGAATGTACAAGACTCTCTCACAGGTGAACCACTCACGTCGGAGAACTAGCCCCTCCCACAAGGCTGGCACGGCCTTTTATAGTTGTTCGGCTGGCCCTTCAACTCCTAAGTGTAGTTCGACTGCCCTACATGAAATGGCTAAACCGGCTGGCACAAGGGGTGACGCCTGCACTCCTTGAAACTGTTGCACGCACTCCACCCCAGCCACGCCCCTTCGGTTGCCTGCAATGCCCCTTCGCCTTCTAGGGGGGGTGACAGTTCGGCTTCCACAATGCCAGCTCCTATCACGGGTGCCTACCGCAGCCGCGTCCCTTCATCTTCCATAGCAACCGGCTCCAAGGCTCCAGCCGCACGGTGACCCCTCACTTGCCGCTGTGACTGTCCCAGGCGCCTCTTTGGCTTCCCACGTGAAACCATCCAGCACCTGACTCTTCGGCTCCCATCATGTAACCGCAACATTGAAGGCAGATGGCTGGGGCTGCAGCACCCCTACCAGGTGTAACCACCCTGCTACACCTTCCGTTACATCAACACCTGGCCTGTGCCCTATGCCACTTTGACTCAAGGCACAACCTAGGCTAGACTCAAGACTTGACTCGCCCAAGCTTACAAACACTTACTCGGGCTTACAAGGGACTAAACATGAACATAAACATGAAACACAAAACATGTATGTACAAGAGAGGTTTTCACAGCGCTTCACTGTGAAGCTCGGGCGGGCGGGATCTCTAGGGTCTCGGGTCCGTGACATATTCAACAAGCAACTTTTCTCTCCGAACTGACCAATCCAACATCAAACAAGTTTTTATCAACAGATAAAAGCTAGTACACCCTCCGTAAGACGCAAATGACTGATACCCAGGATAGATAGTGCAACTTATAACCTTCAGTCGTCAAGCTTCACCCACTTTTTGAAGCTCTCAACACACACACAGACAACCCGAGAGAGAGAGAGAGAGAGAGAGAGAGAGAGAGAGAGAGAGAATCCCTTCTAAATAAATGATGTGGTTTAATTGATCCAGTTAGATCAAGCGAACATAAATTACACCTTAAAAGGAGAAGGATGAAGGTTTTTACATTTGCTGCTCAGCAATGAATTAGTTCATGATAGAAACAACATACAAGACCTGATGAGCCAACTAGCAATATCACTTGAGTACTGGTTGTCATCACCTGGTAGAGCACATCTAATTACGTGAGCTTCAGCCTTCATGAGAAGAAGCAGCCTACTCTAGTCATAGAGGCATACGCTTTGTAATTTTGATTCCCATCCAATTCATGAAAAGACGATGAGAAACATCAGCAATCTCTGAGTCGCTCTCTTGCCATCTTATATCCTAACGACAAAAGAAGAGAGAAATAAGTCCACCAGATCAAACAAGCCTCGTTGCTCTAGGAGACAATACAGTGATTTAAAAGGATGAGACATGTTGAAGCATTAGAAACAAAGCTGCATCTTCCAGCATCTCCTCCTCGTGTCCTTTCCCTCTTTTCCACACGTACGCACTGCTTATCTTGCTCTTCTGTGTCTTTTTTTCTCCTTTCCTAATAGTTCTCAGTTTTGGATGTATTATGCTTTTAATACCTGCTGAATAACTTGCATTATAGAAATTGAGCCTCATGCATTGCTACACACTGCTGCTACCTACTACAAAATAACACAGCATAAAGACAATTGATGCACTCAAAAAATGTTTCAAATCCAAGGTTCTCTGCATGAGTAAGCCGTCACTAAGGGCAACAATCAGGAAGGTGAAGACACCGTCTTCATAAAGGGTTTTACTATAATTTTGAGAAAATATCATTTTTGAATTAGGAGTTTTCTTCTCCATGAGGTTAGTTATCCGCATAGCACGTGGTATTTTCAATGCACATGAAAGAAAACAAAGCCCCAGCTCCTCTCTCAAAAAAACACTTATCAGGATCGTCTTCTCTTATCATTCATTTCCGTTTCTTTTATTCTCCCATCTGAGTGCTCGGTAAAGCTACCGTTCTTAGTCACAAATATATAGATCTGAACTGTTCAAGAACCTGACTTCCAATATATGAGCATCAAAAACAACAGATGTCAATATACAAATAATCCTTTTCATCAGTTGCTTTGCTGGTTTCGTTTATTGTGCAGATACAAGTTTCACATGACTCTGCCAGGACTGAGATGAACTTCCTGGAGTGAAAAAAATCTATGCAAGATGCTTCCAAAATTCATTTCAGGCAGTTCCATCAAAGTTCATGCTTTAGTCAGCTGGTAACAAAAGTTTAAACCTATCTCCACAAATGTATTGTGTAATCAACTCAATATGCAAACAGTTCAATCGTAACCTACATAGCACCTAAAATGAAATTCAAAACCACTGTCATAGCATATTTGGTTTCTTTCAGCTATCCAAAGATGCGGTTCCAATTTGCTTCGGAAATTAACGTGGTTTCTTTTCAATCACCAGGGACCCAGTGTCTTAGTTTCCAATAAACATCTTCTCCGAACTATATCCCCCACTCTCCATGGAAGACTCGACGTTTCCAGAATAAGTTCAGCTCATCAGTAGAATCAGAGTAGCACTTAACCTGTACACCATTTCACAAATTTAATAGTTCACCAATCAAAACAACGCAAAACATATTGCACCGCAAGTTTAGCTTAGGTGTGAGAAAAGCAGCACAGGCAAAACATAGAGAAGGATCTGAACAATGCAAAACACGCTTCAACTCTGAAAAGAGAGAAAATGATTATGCATGCTTAAATTTGACAAACTTTAGAACGTTGTAGGCATTGACTCTTACTGTTGCTTATTACTATTGCTTCAGAGGCGAAAATCTATTTTTCTTGCCAATCACGTTATACTCAAATCCACACATTCCTAAGTAATTAGAGGCCAAACTTTTTCCTCTTCCTAAACAAAATGGTTTCATGGACATGGAAACAGAATATCTTCATTTATTGACATTAATATGCAGGTGATATCAGAAAATTTCAAGACAAGCACCAGATAGATTTTTTTAAGGAATAAAGAAGTGACTTATGATGACTCTTTAAGGGAACGGTACCATTTTGCATATCAGAAAATTAAATGACCAGTACATAAACTCTAAATGGTTCTTGGCATTGCAAGAATTGCAAGCATCAAGAGAATCCTATCAAGATGGTTAACTTAGAGATTATGACACCAAATGTAAAGTAAATGAGTGTAAACATAAATTTCCCAGTTAGAGGATTTAAGTAACAGAGACTCCTTTGCATGGCCAGCCCCAAACCCAGATAAAAGAGGAGGGTTGCATTAGGCTTCCGGCAGCCAGCATAAAACTTTGTAGGACTTACCATGGATTCTACAAAAAAAAAAAAATCCATGTAGCTGACCCCATCTAATATGAAAAAAAGCTTAGTTGTAGTTGTAGTAGTAGACCCCCCACTTAAAGTGGTTTGCACTTCTAAAGGTGTGAGAAATTAAGAAGTCAAAACTTAAAAAGGGGAGAGAAGGCCTCAAATGTGTTTGAAGGAATGATAAAAACATTATCTTGCTTCTTCTAAATTTAAATGCTAACATGATACAATAAAAAAACAACCACAACTGAGGATCAATGTAACTGATCCCACTTAGTGTGGACAACGTTTGGATTGGCTTTTGGTCGGTTCTTGTTTATTATACTCATGAAATGTGGATATATTCATTATACCTTTTGATGATTTCATAAAAATGTAACTCACAATCTAAAACTAGTGTACCACTTAGACTTCTTAAATACTGGTTAAAGCTTTTAGGGAGTTTGGTGCATGGTGCCTGAGCATAATAGGATTGAGCACCAACTCTTTAGTTTAGACCACAGCTGAAGCCCCTTGATGATGACAACTCGAACAGCATTGCAAACAGCAGGCTTGCCGTGGCCACCAACTACTGACCTGGTTGACTGTGTGCACTTCTTGCATGTAGGACACAAAACCAGCTCAATGATGAAGCTTGGGCTGTGTATAGCTTGTCTCATGGAGAATCAGCTCAGTTCATGGCTTATCTCATCCAACAAGCTGAATGAGCCGAGTCAGCATATAGGCTTGCCTTGCTCGTTATGATCATTTTTGTAACTCACACGAGCGAATGGATTAGCACTTAACCGTGGTATCTCATCAGCAGCTCACCAGCTCGCAAAAGAATCAGGAGTTGCTCATTAATAGATTTGAATATCATTGAGGACTGAACCAGGTGCTAAGGTCATCCACACGTTTAAACTGCCCTGATGCAAAACGCAATAACCAATATTTCCCTGCTCACTAGTAAGTGGTAGTGAACAACAGGGATCCACCATTAAGGTGGTGTCACGCTGCCACCCCACAATTACAAAGGGATATGGCCCTTATATTTGGTTCCAAATTCTGCATGTATCATGATGCATAATTTCCTCTGAATTCAATTTAGCTGCTTGTACCATCCACAAGTTTGTTGGTACAGTTGTTGAGCTTCATTCATGGCATCTAGGTTGCCATAACTCTCTGTTTACAACTAAAATTCAGGCTTATGTGGGACACCCTCTATCCTAAGTCTCGCTAGATTAGCAAAGCATTAGCTATATTGCCGTTCAACAACACGGCACCTGGGTTTGGTGAAGAAACATCTCCACCAGGCATGAAGCAATTGCCTATAAGTCAGTTTACAGACACTCAGCTAACTCAGGAGGCCCTCAATTGCTCAAACTGAACACGTCCTGCTGATTAAAACTTCTTTACCATGGTCAGAAATGAAAACAAATGAGGAAATTTATGAAGTGAAGATAACCAATCTTGAGAGTAAGAAGCAGGCGTCGTCAAAATGTGAAAGAATTATTGCACAATCGCACTGAACAGAAGTTGCATAAAGGGAGAAAAATGGAAAAGAGTTGACTCAGACAAATCACAATAACAAACTCTTGCATAAACTCATTGGGTAGATGAACGTAATATGCCTAGAGATGTCATTGAGTGTCAATTCTCAAGGCAGAGATAATAGAAGAAAAAACTGAGATGGTAACAAAATACAGGAGGGAAGCAAACCTTAGAAAACTTTCTTGCATACACATTACATACGCATCACGAAATGCAATGCACTTGTACCAGCAGGATACAGCAGAACACAAGTATATCAAAGGAAGTAGATGAACCTAAGGTAAAGTTTGGGACATAAAGTTCTTCACTTACATTATTGCTAGTGTTCATCATCAAATGCCCCAATATAGAAAAAGAAACTATATGCAAGCCTCCCTTTTGCCAATAGATCAACTATTATGCCATGCAACTCCACATTAGGGCACAAAGAAGGTTTGCTTGGCAAATGTTCATCACCAATTAAAAAATACAGTGGAACTTACCCAAATATAACTTCATGAACAACCACAGAGATACCTTCACAAGCTTGACAAAGGCATGAAGCTTTCTTCCCGCAGGAGGCATAACAAATAAGACGTACTCTCAGTTTTAATGCATGACAATGTCTAACATTAGGAGCACATATTGTGAAACTGGATGCCTCTTCCACACCGGTTGAACCCTAACGGTTGGCACTCCAGAGATCTATGTCTGGAAATTCATGGAACATGGAGAGACACTTCAAGAATAGAAGAGACACCATAATGATGGAAAACTCTACAGGAATACATAACAGCTCTCCCCGTGAGACCTGACCCACTCGACATCAACGAGGGAGTACTTCGCCTGCCAGTAAGAAAATTTTGAAGCAGTCAAGTTCAATATCCAAGTCTACATAGTATAAACCAACGCAAAAATATAATGGAAATATCACCTCCATCTTAGTTGTATATCATAGCCTGCTGATAACTGGCACAGACAAAGTTAGACACCCAGTCCACGGAAGCTGATGTTTAAGTGCATTTAGCTTAGTCTAGCAAGCCTCAAGCTTGACCTAGCTCGTCATGCACATTAAACTTTGGCTTGATGAGGCTGTCATGCAACTTGGGAGACTCTATCCACGATATTAATAGCAAAATTTAAAAAAGCTCATCAATTTTGATAGTCTTAGTCAAGCCCTTTCTCAGCTTGCTAGGCTGAGGCCACCATATTTAAGAGAACTTATGTTTCTTTATAAATAAAGGGAAAATGTTATGTTTAACAGCCCAATTTGTCTTAATTTGTATTTGAGTGCCCCACATTATAAGCTGCTTGGACAGGAGCCTGAATTATCAACTGATTCCACAGATACCCACGTTCAAAGGTAATTCCCTGCTTGTTTTTGGGTTTCTTTCTGCCACAAAATTACCTGTCGACTCTTAGTATACTTGAGTGTAAAAGGCTGTGAAGGAACATCTAATGATTTAGGTAAAATAGAGGTAGGGAAGTTGTATGGCTATATGGTGATAAGTTTAGAGGCCTGCTTGAAAAAGTTTGATAACTAAGGTAACAAACGTAAATCAGTGACATGTTAGGCAGGTGAATTAGGGCATGTAAATGAACTCAGCTGCCGTAGAACAGCTTGGTTCAGCTTGTTTACATTTCGTTTGTAACCTTTTTGAACAGAACATGAGCTGAATGGTTACACTTTCCAACTGGAGAATGTATACTTCGAGTCAACTATGCTCCTGAAGCTCATAATAAAAGACAAGCAGTTTTAAACAGCTTCGGATTGCTAACATGTAGAGGCTTGTGGCCTTGTAAAGGGTCTGGTCCACCCATACACAGGGTCAATCCAATCAAAATTAATAAAATCCTAGAACATAAATCCTTAATAACCCTAGCATCGTGGATTACAGAACTCTGATGATGAGAAGCTAAGCTGTTTAGGGTTTCCACCACTGAGGTGAGTGAAATTCTGTCTTCTCTTTTGACCTCCCTTCTTTCCCCCTGATTTTTGCTTCTTCGCCACGGATGTAATAGCAAGCAGCTGTCAGACATGCTCAATTCTTGTAAAGATACGATCACAATCTACCTCATTAAACAAACCAAATACGAGCTTCTAAATTTGGAGACAAGACAAACCATGTTTGTTTTGTTCAGCTTGTTTACCAGCCCTAGTTAAAATTCTCCTAACATAAAATGGATGATTCTACTCTAAATAAATGGAAGACTAGTTGAGTTTGATCCTCATGCTATCACAGATGTAAAAGAAGGATATCAGTTGTATCAGTAGAAGTTCAAGACCTCAGTCAAGGAGGACTCCGCACTGGTCTGAAGGCAGATGGTGAAACTAGAACACGTGGGAGCTAGCTCTCTGGGTCAGGGGATCCAATGGTGGAACAAGATGTAATGCACAAAAGTAAGGGCCATCAAAGTAAAAGATACTCCTGGAAAGTGTTCATAGACTTTCAACTACAGGATGGAGTGACTTCAAGCACAGATAATACATATTTTATGTATAATTTCATGTGTACGTGTTTTCATACTTGTGTATGTGTTTCAGTGAATGTGCAACAAATAGACGGTTCCCATTTTCCATTACAACAGCAGGATCCAAAGTGTATAGAATAAAACAAAATTAGCTAAAAAGCTGATCTTATGAAGCAAATATCACAAAACAAACAATTAAGACCAGCAGGAGTTAAACACAAGGCCAGACCTAGTAACATCGATGACTACGATGAAAATAATGTAACATGAACTGAGATATACATCAGATAAACCTATAAATAATAGTAACTATTATCATGATAGTAATATGTATCCAACTATAAAATGCATTGCAAATATTATATTTTTACTTATAAGAAAAATAAACCAGGAAACAATCATGTGAAGTTTCATAAGAGGAACAATTCGTTTGAGGCTCTTACCTCAAAACATGATGCAACCAAGCATGTTCTCATCGACCAGAATATTACATCAAAAGGTTGATTCATCAATCTCTTCATCTTTGCAACCATTTTCTCCACTGTAATCAACTTGCAAAAATGATGGAATGCTTAACTCGTCCACAGGTATGTTCAAGACATTCAACTCCTGCTCCCCCTCTAAGTCAAAGTCCTCAGTGTCCACATCCCAAAATTGTCGTGCTCCTTCCCTGCAATATATTATTCAATAAAAAGAAAAGAGTCCCAGCTTATGAATTGACTTTTGCTCTAATAAAATGTACAAATGAGGAAATCAAAATCTCTAAACAGCTACTGGTTGATTACCTGCATTTTTCTTCTCCTTTGGAGATCAAACGAAGATTGTGACGCACATATAGTAAATCTTCAGCATGGCTACTAGAGAGTTTGTTTTTCCTAATGGTCTGGATTTGTGAATGCTTACTCCAATTTCTCTCACGAGATGACAATGTAACAGGCTGTGCTAAAAGTCTCAAAGCAAGACGCTGAAGTATAGGCAGACTTGCACCATGTAATACCCACCATGAAAAAGGTTCAACTTCATCACTAGCCTTTGTTGCTTCTATACCTCCAAAAGTAACAAACCGTGCAAATTCTTCTTGAACTCTATGGAATTGCTCAGGATCTGGATAAACTCTACTTAGATATGTGGCTCTGTGCTTCGATATTTCTGAATCTTGATGTGGGGGAACACGCCCAGCTCTGTCAGACAACCATTTCTTCCCGTAGTACATGGGGTTCAAGGAATGAGCAACGCAATGCAATGGAGTGCAACTCTTCTTCCATGCGTCAACTAAGATGGACTGTATATAACCAAAGAAATTTGATATGTCAACTAAAGGCTTTTTGTTCTCATGATTAAAGATAACAATTTGAATCCTTTCAATCATATTATCCCACAATTCGTAAACTCTATGCAACAATGGTTCATCCACATCAACCATCCTTAACATATCACAAATTGGTGCCGTGAATTCTAAGAAGTAGTCAACCTTATCCCACCATAAATCGTCAAGGACACATTTTTTAATAAATTGGGCCTTCTCTTCATCATCTGACCGATAAAAAGCCCAATCGATGTCTGCAACCATTTGAATAAGAGAATCTCGAATTACTTTAATATGTGTGATCATTGTTATCATTGATGTAAATCTAGAATCACCTATCCTCAACATTTTAATATTTGAATACTTGTTATAAAGTAAAAGCGCATGATGGTGATTGACCACAAAATTTATTATCAACTGAGCATCCTTTTCTAGGTCACTGATCCAAGCACACAACTCATTAGCATTCATGTTTTGTTCTCTGTTTGGTGGACTGGAGATAGTTTTCACCAATAACTTTAATGCATGTGCAACACATGGAGTCCAAAATATATGTGGAAACTCATCTTCTAGTAAAGACCCAGCAGCTCTATAAACCATGTCGTTATCAGTGATGAATTGCACCACCTTTCCAGGTCCAACTTCTTTTACGATTTCAGTGAACACGTTCTTCACATAAACGTTGTTCTTGAACTCCCCAGATGCATCAACCACTTTGAGGAAAATGGGCCCCTTAATTGATACTGCAAAGAAATTTATCAAAGGATGCCTTTGGTTGTCAATCCATCCATCAGAAACAATTGATACTCCATTTTCCTCCCATGAGAATTTTTTGTACTCCAACAATTTGTCAACATAGTTTCTTTCTTCCTTGAGAATTGTTGTATGAAGTTTTTCTGAACTAGGAGGGGCATAACCTTGCAGGTTGCTATTTGCCAATGAAGTCACCAAATCTTTCCAGTATGGGTTCCGTGCCAAATTAAATGGTAATGATGCTGAAAAGAAAAGCTTCCCAATCTTCCTATCAAGTTCTTCTCTTGTAGTAATTCTAAGCTGCTCCTGTGTAATTGTATCCCCTTTCCTTTTCTTTGGTGGAGCCTCAATAGAGAAGGACAAGATGCTACTCGCTGTTGCATGCTTCTTCTTGCTCTCAAAATCATCTTGTAATCTCTGCAGATCCTTAATCATTTCAGGATAAATCTTTTTACAAGCTGCAATCCCGGTTCCTTCAGTCTTTAGTAGATGGCCTTTGACTCTGTAGTAAGTCCCAATATATTGAGTACCACAAAAATTACATACCCAAGGTCTATTACCACCACCTCTCTTTCCACTTGTAGGTAGATCCAACTTTCTCACGTGCTTCCATAGAGGCCCTTCGTGACTGTTAAGTTCATGGGAATTTTCTTTTGAAAGAGAAGGCTCGTGTGAATTTCTGGTAGTAGTAGCAGTACAGCTTGAAACCACTAGCTCTTTTCCTTTGCTTGACATAATTCCTTCCAACATGATTTTGTAATTCGCGCCTTTAAAGGATAATAGCAACATAAAGAAAGCAAATCAAATAAACCCCACTTGGCAAAGAACAATATCCAGCATCCTCCTTTATCTCATAGACCATTGCAGAGTAAATATGCAAGTACTACTAAGAGTCTAAGAGTCCAAACCATTCATCCAAACAACCAAAAAGCTATAATGCACTTGTTATACCATATCTTAAAAAAGAAAGGATGTAATTCCACAGGAAATTGACACTTGCTAAAGATACGAGAATAACCAAATAAGTTTGTGCCAGGAATTCTAAATGCAAGTACTGGGGAAACTAAGGCACTCAGACCAGGCATATATCTCAGAAGAAGATATACGTCTCAGAAGATGAGCAGAGTCTACCGCCATGTCAAATAAGATACAGCAGAATATTATACTAAAACTCTGAAAGAACCGACAAACTAGAGAAGTTAGGTAAAATCCCAGTTCAGTGACATTCATCTCCACAGTTGCAAGTCCAGGAAAAGGTAAGCGTTGAAAGGAAGAAAATGTGATGAATACCAAAGAAACAGTACTCCAAAAGAAGGAAATACAATATACTAAGAACACCCTGAAGACGCATGAAGAAATAGCTTGCAGTGAAGATGAATGCAAAGAACAGAGAACCGACACGCAGGTAGATAAACATGAATTAGTGTTTAGCACATCTTGGTCCAATAATGAAAGGACGCAAACATCATGAAACTCATAAACTAGAGAACAAGCATCAAGAAAGAACCAGTCGCCTAAATCAGAACCTAAAACCAAGAAGCAACACCAGTAGTGCTTGCGTAATGGTTCCAATTGCGCTATTTGCGCTTCATAACTTCATATTGACGAGATCAAACTGGCGGGAAAACTAAAGGCTGCAGAAATCAAGAAAGTCACGGTCTAAAGAAGGAGAAACGTGAAATGGCATCTCGGAAGGAGAAAGTTTTCATTTCAAAGATGACCCAAATGCAGGTGTACGGGAACCAAAATAAGCTAAGTTTTACACCAAGGTAACTTTTTCTAAAAGGCATACCACAATATCCGAACGCGTCAGCTTTTCACTTGATTTCTTCCTCCAAAAGATGCTTCTTCGCTAACGCACTTTAACATGAAGAGAAACCGGTTTATGATCGAGCTTCCTCGCCACATAGAATAACAAGGGGAAAATACAGAGATCTGCAAAGATGCCAGGAACTACGTTATACACCGAAGGCCGAGAGGTTCGACGAAAAAGAAAAGCGGGGACCCGCCACTGAATTAAAACAAGAGGAATAAAAGAACAAAACCAAACCTTAACTTCAACAATGCTTGGTAAGCAGAAATCCAAACTCCAGATCTCATTTTTCGCGTTTGAAAGAACAGAGAAATACAGCTAGAAATCAGTTGGAAAATGTAGATTCCGGAAGCTCCGACTGCTCGGCTAGCGAGAAAATAACATACACACACGCACAGACACGGACACGGACGCGGACACGAGTACCACAAGCGAGAACGGAAAGAAAAAACACTAATTTCTGAAATTCACTGAAGAAAGAGGGAAATGGAAAGATGTATCACCCTAAAACAGCGGGAGAACGAGTTGTTCTAGCTCGGAATCCCGGATTTCTCCTCGCCGAGGAGCCAAGGAGGGGGAACCAGAGAAGAAACCCGAATTTCCGATTTCTGGTGGAAGCACGGAAGGGGAATCCAGGGCGAAAGGCGTCACTGCTTGGTTCGAGCACGTGCGTGTGGAAGAGGGGAAGCACGTGCGAGAGAGGTTCTCTCTCTCTCTCTCTCTCTCTCTTCGCGAGCAAGACGACGAAGCGAAAAGGTCACGGATTCGAACAGTGAAGAGGGGATCCAAGTAAGGCGTAGACTCCCAGCTTGAGCTGACTTTTGGTTTGACCACATTGCCCTTCGCATTTCCCAAAATGACTTACACACAACAGATTGCTGACATTTCGATTTCGGAATGGGAAAGTATCGGACCACTTCTTGTGCCGACCTTGATGAGGTTTTGGACTTAACCGGTTTCTGGGGTCCCAAAACACTTCACGCCTCTGGCTAGGTATGTCAGCTTGATTCGATACTTGGACAGAGAAACGGATCGGGTGTGTTCGGCTTTTGAGGCAGCCACGAACTAACAAGTTAATCTTAAATGTGGCCATTTAAAAGTGTGTGTTTGCGGGTTTAGTATGAAATGGACGAAAGTACAATAAGAATCAAATAAGATTAGGTTGAAAGCCCAAGGGAGGACCTATCACATTAATTTATATGCAAGCTAATATGTTTGTCTTAAACTTAGCTACTTAGGTGCTTTTTAAATCGAGTCTTAGATACACCTCTAATAAAACAAACACAACAACAATAACAAGGGAGCCTTTTCCCATAGAATGATGGATTCATTGTTTTCATAAGAGTCCGATCGTATGATAAGCTTAGATTGTTCTATAATGTTTTCTTTAACACTTTTGTAGTCTTTCTTTTAGTTTCATTTTCAGGTATTCAAACAATCTCAAATGGTTTTTCCTCTTTTCATAGTACCACCTTTAATTTGTCTCTAATAATCTCATTATGTATACAATCCTTCCTTGTTTGACTATACATTTCATCTAAGTATTCTCATTTCTGCTATGACTATCTTTTGTGCATATTGGTGGTTAACTGCTGACAGTAAATCTAATTGGTATACTATAATATTTTTTTTTTCTTATTACATAAAATAATGTATCTCTTTATTTCAACCAACCTACAATAATTTTATATAAAACTAACCCTGAATACTTAAAACATTCCTTATGAAAAATACAATGTGTGTCAATCTTAATTTCTATATCATTTAAGGTATTTTATACATTTATGTAATTCAAGGTAAACTTTATGTAATTCAATATTACCTTAAAAAAATCTGCACTTGCTTTACTAGAACGAATGCCTTTATCAAATACGTACTCATTTGTTATATGATCTAGAACCTCTAGCAACTCCAAATGAAATTCCTGATATAGACCAGACCCCTTTTTAATGTGCAACTCGAAGAAACAGCCTTTTGGATGTGTTTCCGGCACCGTCAAAATATCCAGCATAAAATTGAAAGGCTAGGACCCCAGGCCCTATGCTAGGATTCAGCTTATGTGCAGACATGACACCCGTAGGGATCGAACCCCTTCCCGCTATGCCAAATGACCGCAGGTTGTCTAAACTAGATCCATTGGACCTATTTGACGTTCGTCTAACAGGTCAGAGTCACGGTTGATTTGGTCGACCCGAACAACCCCGTGGGATTAAAGTCCTGCACCATCCTAATCTGTAGCCTGCACCAACGTGTTACAGGATAAAAGGTCATCTTTCCCAAAATCCCTACAGTAAAACTGTGGAACCGTGACTGCAAAGAACTTGTCGGCACACCCCAATGTTCACCATCCATAAGCAAAGAACTTGCACGTAAATGCAATATGGGATCTATCAGACTCATGTATACAACAACCAAAAATAAAAGCAGGCACATTCCCAAGCTAAGTGCGGTTGGCAACATGAATTACCAGTCGCCAATGTGATCTATCTCGAGTCATAACCACGTTTAGCTCCAAGATGAGGCTCTAATGTTTCCCCTCCCCCAAGGAGTCTTACACCTTTCTCAGTGCCTTTTCGAAATGCTAATCAAATATCTGCTGTCTTAGTACTAGAGCTCATATGGCTATAACGATCCTTCAGCCACATCAAATAAGGACCCCCTGGCCTGACAAGAGTCGGGGCTTTTTCAATCCGCTGTAATCTACAAATGCGCCAGATTTCATGCCCATCGTGGATGATAGAGAAACACACATACCCCTTACCCATCAAAAACAAAAAGTTCAAATATAGATAGCAAAAGATTCGGCTAATACCATCTATTGCAATCAACCTAAAACGATACAAGCTACTCATGAAATCTGAGAAAGAGAAGCTAGCAACGCAATTGACAAGATAAAGATTAAAGACACCTACAACGGTTGAAGTTTGATGAGGAGGATCTACCCTCTTTCGTCAAATCCGACTAATGAGGGAGAGTGCAAGTTTTTCTCAAGCTTCTGAGGGGTGCTTAAAGCGGTTCCATCTTTTAATCACCATCGAAAATAGTGGAATTTTGCTTGTTTACCCAATAATAAACGGCAATATACATGCATATTTACTGGAATATTGACAGCGATCCTAAGCTGTCAAAGCACATCTGCACTTCCCAAAAGCTAGCTCCAACATATTAAACCCAAAGAAAACAGGGAAGTAATCTCTCTCTACCTGCTCGTGGACGAAGCTCTCGAGATCAGGGAGAATGTCGGGATTGTAAGGATTGACGGCGATGAGTTGCTCCACCGTGTAGGAGACCTGCTGCTGCGGCCTTTGCGTCTCCATTCCCATACTTACTCTCATAATCGGATCGACCACAACCCATTCCCAACCGGGATTGTTGGAGCGAGGGTGCGCGCGCGCGGGGGTGGCGGTAACTTCTAACCCGGTTGGGAAACAAGCCGTATGGATATCCCTCCTGGTTTAGTTTTAGTGAGGAACCGATCCACGTTGGTGCTACAAATAAAGTGATATTTACCATTTTCTGAACCTCCAAACATAGGGATGTACAGTTGGAGGTAAAATAAAATAATAAAATATATAATTTTATAAGTTATATTTAATTCACTCTGTATTTTTGCTTTTCATTTTAATCATCTATCTATCTTCGAACGACTAAGAAATGCAAGACCTCTCTTAATTTCTAGCAGTCGGTTCCTCTAGTTTTACTGGAATCGTTTTCATATTTTTTAAAGTCTCACCACCTTGGGTCCTCGAGAATTATCATTTAAGAGTTCAGCCATGACTACCACTTTTAGTAGGTCACAATTTTGGACCTGAACCAACTGGGGAAGATCGTATCGGGTCATGATTTAGTCACCTGAGGCCTGGTACGGGTCAGCCCAAAGCAACCCAAAAACCGTTGCTGTATTATTAATATATGTACAGAAACGTGCGTGGTGAAGTTAGCAACGTAAAGTCTACTGGAATGCTTCGACCCTTAGTTAGCCTGTAAGGGTGCTTTGTTTTCTCTAGTGGTTGTTGTCCTTAATAACTAGAATTCCTTAATGTTATTGTTGATTATTTTTTTCTTCTGCACAAAAAGTTTTTTTCTGTGATCGATTTGATTCGACAAGATACATGAAAGAGAATCATTAATGGGAGTTTCTTTTTGTTTTCTTTACTGGGGAATCTGGTTTCAGACACACACGAGTGTAACACCTCAGTTATTGAACACTTGGCTTGCTTCAGACGAAGGATGTAAGCGAACTTTTCTTTCTCCTAAAGCTACCTGTCATGAAGTCTTCTTATATGATTCGAGTTTGGATATTAGAAGGTTCAGAACCATGTAGGCACCCACTGCTGTTGCCTGTTGGGCATCTGGTCTGAAGTCTCTACTGAGGATTAGAATATCAGTCAACAATTGAAGATCAGGGCAACCTAATCTTTGTCCGCATGCTTTTCTCATGCATAGTTGAGCTTAGTTGCTGGAAAAGATGTAGGAACACAAGAAAAGGAAAAATTGCTATCTTTGACGTGGGTGCTCGTAAGAAAAGCCAAGGAAAGTTGGTACCTGCAGGGAAACATTGTGTAAATTGGATTGTACCACTCAGGACTCTTAGATCATGATCTCGTGCGATTGCCAAGGCACTGGGGGTAATCATTATGATATGCAACTCAAATTTAGTTGTGCTGATCGACATTTCAGTCAAATTTCATTTCGCACTCTCCTATCTTCTTCTAAGTTCCTAGAATATTAGTAGTTTTGAAGCTACATGAAATGACTTCAATCTTCTGATGCCTAATGGAGATGAAGATTTCTAGTTGGGATATTGCATGATAAACCTTTCTCTAGACGAGTTAAAGTTCAGCATCAACAGTGCACCAAACAGGAATTGTTCGCCAGAGAAATGCTTGTCGGTGATTCTCATGTACGTCACTATATATAAACGTTAATTGGCGACAACAACTGGAAAAGTTGAATAACATCATGAGCATCAGTGTCTCCGTTTTGTTGTAGTGAGCTATCTCACACTACAGAAAAATGTTTAAACATTGGAATTCTGCAGAATCTGCAAGGCCCATGATCTATTTTTCTTTCTGTATTTTCTTATTTTACCGTTCTGTTTCTCCTTAAAATTTTGCTTACGTGATCTTTGATTCTACAGTCAAAGAAACGAGGACATGATCTTGTAGTGGGTGTGAAGCTACTTGTGAATAACTTGGATCCTTTCAAAAGCCGTAGCGTTGACAGGGATATCTGATCCAATTTCATGCAGTGGGCCATATGGAGTCGCGTCAGCAAATCTGGCTTCCTTTCTTTTTTCTTCTTTCTTCTTTCTTCTCCGTTCCCTGAAAGAGTTCCAGGGCTTTTGCTTATCATGAAAGATGAGAACAGATTTGCTTGATTTAAGCAAACACTGTGCTTATTAAATGACATTATTAATTCATCATTGCTGCTTGCAAGAGCAGATCCATATCGTTCCTTATCAAATGACGGACAATGATGTCTTGAATCTTTACGTCACACCCCGAATCGGCGCGCCCCGCTAAGGTTAAACCCCATTTGATATCTCGACATGACACACGAGGCCCATGCATGTGATTACAATAATTGAGAAATGTATACAACAATATTTTTCTCCAAACCCTGTCACTCGTTCATTTCCGGTTACCCAAGGTGAAGCAGGACGAGCACAACCCGGCTCACACAGCTTGCACAAACCCAACCCAAACCTTAATTTTCTTGCTTGTCTTTCTTTGTCATATAAATATTTATTGCTTATCATTTTCGGTCCTGTAAGGGATCACCTTTGCATTGCCGGTCCCAAGCCCGGATAAAGGAGGAGGGTTGTGTTAGACTTCCGACAACCAGCGTAAAACTTCGTCGGATTTTTATAATATAGATTACAAAAATTATGAGCATTGTTTTGGGGCGTTCCCGCCTAGCGACGTGCTGCAGAACCCGAATACAATAATAAGTAAGCAAGAGCCACTACATTTTCGCCCGAATGTAGTAAATCAATTACAGAGAGGGTTCCCACGTCATGGACAGGTGTGGGTAAAGAAGTTAGTCCCGCTACATTGCCGCTCGAATGTAGTGAAAATTTTTCAGAGAAGGTCTCCGCATTTTGATTATTGACGGATGCGGGAGGTAAGGAAGCTAGTCTTAGATAATAAGATTCGTATTGGTTCTTGAAATATCGGAACATTATCCGGTAAGCTAATGGAGGTGGTAGATACTATGATTCGAAGAAAGATTCATATTCTATGTTTACAAGAGACAAAATGGGTTGGAGAAAAAGCAAAGGAGATAGAAGATAAAGGTTTTAAATTATGGTACTCAGGTAAAGAAAAGGCTCGAAACGGAGTTGGTATTATCATAAATAAAGATTTAAAGGATAGTGTAGTAGACATGCAATGATATGGTGACCGAATCATGACGTTGAAATTAATGTTAGGAGAAGAGGTTTTGAATATAGTTTGTGCTTACGCACCCCAAGTAGGATTAGAAGATAGTATAAAGGCACCTTTTTAGGAAGAGTTAGATAAGGTGATTCAAAAGATTCCACAAAGGGAGATGATTTGTTTAGGAGGAGACTTAAATGAACATGTTGGTAAAGAGGCATTAGGATATCAAGGGATTCATGGAAACTTTGGTTTTGGGGATATAAATGAGAAAGGTAGGGAGATTTTAAATTTTGCTATGGCATTTGATCTCTTTATAGTCAATACAATTTTCAAAAAACGAGATGAACATTTAATTACTTATAAGAGTGGCTTATCACAAACACAAATTGATTACTTTATTTGTAGAAAAAAAGATAGCGCGTGTTGTAAAGATTGCAAGGTAATTCCAGGAGAAAGCTTAACCACCCAACATCGACTTTTAGTTATGGATTTACAAATAAAAAAATGGATAAAGAAGAAAAGAGTGCATCAAGCTTGCGGACTAAATGGTGGAACCTCAAAAGCAAGAAAGACGATATATTTAAACAGGAAATCCTTCAAGGAGATGTTTGGAATTATGTTGGCATACCCTGTGATATGTAGAACAATATGGCTATACATATTAGGAAAGTGGCAAAAGATGTGTTAGGGGTATCTAAGGGAGGTGTACCGAAACAAAAAGAAGCTTGGTGGTGGAATAAAGTAGTACAAAATAAAATTAAGGCAAAGAGGGCATGTTACAAATTACATTATGCTACGAAAACTAGTGAAACTTTAGAATCTTATAAGAAAGCAAAGAAGGAAGCGAAAAAGGCCGTGAGTGAAGCAAAAACTAAAATTTGGGTGGACTTATATAAAAACCTTAACTCAAAAGAGGATGAAAGAGATATTTTTAGGATAGCTAAGGCTAGAGATAAGAAAACTAAATATCTTAATTATGTTAGATGCATCAAAGACGATGATGAAAAAATTCTAGTGGCAAATGATAATATAAGAAATAGATGGAAAAACTATTTTTATAATCTTTTTAATGAAAATAAAGATGTTAGTATTAGCTTAAGAGAGTTAGCCAAATCAGAAAAGTATATAAACCACAATTTCTACTGACATATTCAAAAGAATGAAGTTAAAGAAGCTCTTAAACATATGAAGGGTGGTAAATCGGTAGGACTAGATAATATTCCTACAAAAGTTTGGAAAATACTAGGAGAAATAGGAATCACTTGGCTCACAAGACTATTTAATGAAATATGGAAAAACCAAAAAGATGCCCGAGGAATGGAGAGCAAGTTCACTTATACCCATATATAAGAACAAGGGAGACATTCAAAATTGTACGAATTATCGAGGTATCAAGTTAATGAGCCATACTATAAAATTATGGGAAAGAATTATCGAACGTATGTTAAGACAAGAATCTAGTACAACAGAGAACCAATTCGGATTCATGCCAGGCAAATCTACTGTTGAAGTGATTCACCTTTTGAGACGTCTTATGGAACATTTTAGAGCAAAAAAGAAAGACCTTCACATGATATTTATTAATCTAGAAAAAGCTTATGATAGGGTACCAAGGGAGGTTCTTTGGGAAACTTTGGAAAAAGAGGTATCTCATTGACATATATTAACCTTATAAGAGACATGATGATGGTGCAAAAACATGTGTGAGGACTCATGAAGGAACGATAGACTTCTTTGAAATTAATATTGGGTTACATCAAGGATCAACTTTAAGTCCATACTTATTTATAATGGTGATGGATGAGTTAACAAAACATATTCAAGATGAAGTACCTTGGTGTATGTTATTTGCAGATGGCATTGTGTTAGTGGAGGAGTCTAAAGAAAAAGTTAATAGAAAATTAAAACTATGGAGAGAAACATTAGAAAGCAAAGGCCTCCGACTTAGTAGAACAAAAACAAAATATATGGAATGGAAGTTTGATCATTTGGTTACCTTAGAGAACATAGAAATTAAAATTGGCACACATTCCATCCCCCAAAAGGAAAGTTTTAAATACCTAGGGTCACTTTTTCAGAGTGATGGAAGAATTAATGGAGATGTTACGCATATAATTAATGTTAGTTGGTTAAAATGGAGAGGAGCATCAAGTATTCTTTGTGATAAGAAGATACCATTAAAGTTAAAAGGTAAATATTATAGAGCAACAATTAGGCCTGCCATATTTTATGGTTCTGAGTGTTGGGCTGTTAATCATCAATATGTACAAAAGATGTTGAGATGGATGAGTGGTCATATAAGAAAAGACCGTATACATAATGAGGTTATTAGAAACAAATTAGGAGTGGCACCAATAGAGGATAAAATGAGAGAATATCGTTTAAGATGGTTTAGACATATAGAAAGAAGATCAAAAGAAGAGCCTATAAGAAGGTTAGAAAAACTAAATTTGGAAAGTATTAAAAGAGGTAGAGGACGACCACAAAAGTGTTGGAAAGAAACAATAAAGAATGATCTAGCTTATTGTGAGTTAACTCCTAACATGACACACGATAGGGATCTGTGGAAACAAAGAATCCATGTAGTTGCCCCCGTTTAGTATGGAAAAAGGCTTAGTTGTTGTTGTTGTTTGTTGTTGTTGCTTATCATTCAGCTCGCGGTGCTAAGTGATCTTGAAGAGCAATGCCAACAACTTTCTTCTGCCGACTGTCACCTATCATGTTCATGGCATTCATTTCACTCCAGACATCCCTGGCTTTGTAAATGTGGGTGTCGTTGCATAATGGGGCGTTTGAGGTCTGGACCTTGGTTCATATAACCCTGGAAAGACATTAGTGTAGTTTGTTCTACTGCCATCGGATGCACAATATTCCTCCTCAAAGTTTTCGTCGGAGAAAAAAAATGTTCCTCGTGAAAAATATCTACCTAGACGATGAGCTCGTCAGGCAGCTTGGCAACCTCTAGCAGGCAGCGGCTGTTAGCAAAGCTGCAGATTTCCTCTATCGTAACATAGCCCCCTCCATCTTAGGATCAAGGTGTTGGATTTGATACGCATTAAATGCATGTTAGCATTCTTATATATTTAACTAATAAATAAAAGTCCTAAAGTATAAGAAACTTTTGCGATAGATTATTAAGATGAAACAAAGTTTAGTGTCATATTGATTGATGTCATAAACCAACATGTTATTTTATATAGTTGGTAGCTCATAAACCTTACTTTAAAGAGTTTGGGGAGGACACGTTATACCATGCGCACGTCGGGTCGGGCTTGGGCTTGTGGTTTGGGTTTGGGTTTGGGTCTTAATTTATCTTTTTATACGAAAAACTTATGATCTAACGGTCAAAATTTTTATGGTCACGGATTAAGATAAGATGAAGCAGTTTTGGATCAGACGGGACGGTTGAGGATAAAGTGGTGTGTCGTTTACATCGAATCCATGATTCATGATCCAAACACATATCTATAAATAGGTGATTAGGAGTCTCCCTAAGCACACAATTCATTTTTTGTCCTCTCTCTCTATTCTTGTGATCTTGCCTCTCTGCTCGTTGTTCTATCCTTGTGCCCATGGGAGGACCCTCTTTTTGCTCCAGTCATAGGCGATTGAGGTGTGGTCAAGGTTGACTCGAAGCAAAGTACGTGCTCTTCGAGTTGTGTGTGTGTTTTATCCTTGCAAGAAGGCGTAGGTTCCGGTACGTACTCATAGCGGGGCACTCATTTCTCTAAAGCAAGTATGCAAGGGTGACTCACATAGATAAGTTTCTAATGTTGCTTCTGCTTTTGTTTTTCGTACGGCTTGATCTTTGTTCATTTTGGATCTGCGGTTATTGTTTATTATTGGGGCATGTTTACATTTGTTGTATATTATGTTTTTATGCATGTATGTGTATTGTTCTTTCCAACAATTTTAGAGAAATTACTTTTTACCGTAATAAACATATCTACAACTATTACTCTCTAACTTAAGGTCGACCTGACCTTAATGTTACAAAAGTTTGTCACTCCACATTTGAAATGCTGGTAGCAGCGTATGAAAATTTGGTTAACCATGTTAGGGTTGCATCTGTATATCGAGTTGGATTATCCCCAACCCGATGATATTGACCTAAAAGCTCGGATAAAATCACTAAGTGGAAGGAGAAGGATATTTTGTGTCCCTGTTGCATTTTATCAGCACTTTCAAATGTTTTATTTGATTTGTATAGTTCTTCCCATTCTATAATAATGAAAGATTTATAGGCTGCCTTGGATTGGAAATATAATACTGAAGACATTGATGTTGAAAAGTATTCTGTAGCGAAGTTCCTTGAGTATCAAATGGTATAGGAGAAATATGTGATCAAACAAGCTCACGAGTTTTAGTTTTTATACCATGGTATGAAGGAAGCTAAAATTGAACTTCTTGACAAGTTTATTGTTACATCTATTATACAAAATTTCCTAAGTTATGGGAAGGTTTCGGCTTACATCTCAAGCATAAGAAGAGAAAGATGGTCATTGATGATCTTATAGTAGGCATAGCAATAGAAGAAGAGCATATAAGTCATAAACTCGTTATGTCTATAGATAACACCTCTAGGGTTAACCTAACGGTCGAAAAGAAACAGCCTAGTGATCCTAAGAGAAGACAGACAAAGCATAAACCAAAAGTCAAGATTTAAAAGAAACCCAAAAATAAATCGTGTTGGCTTTGTGGTCAGGTTGGACATTGAGCGATGAATTGTCCCTCTAAGAAATCCAAGAAACCTACGATCGTTGATTGAGTTATGGTCAATATGGTGGTGGCCGCTTTACTTAGATATTTATCTCTTAAACCCCATCTTCTTTCTATTTATCAGCCAAAATATTGGATAATAGACATTTGGGCTAATGTGTATGTATATGTTAATCAATCTCTATTTGTGTCTTATGAGGTCATCTGTGGGCGAACAGTGACCAAAGAGATCATTCGACTGCTAAAGTCAAGGGAGAAGAGTGTGTGGACTTTAAGTTTTCTTTGGGAAAGGTTTTAACTCTTGAAAGAGTTAAACATATTCCAACGATTCGCTAGAATATCCTAAGTGGTCATGCTTTAGTTAGAGAGTTATTAAGGTTAGATTTTAAATATAATAAAGTCGTCATTACACGACTTACTATTAGGTGTTTCTTTAGAAAGAGTTATTTGTTTGATGTAGAGGATCTGTTTAAAATTCATGTAGAACCAGGTTTTGACTCTTGTATGAATTTTAATAATAATAAAGCCTCTATTTCTACTTCATATTCTTCTTCTTCTATGTGCAATATTTAATCATCTGATTTATAGCATGCTCGGTTGGGTCATGTAGACCTTGATTCCATGAAAAGAAAGATGAATTTAAATTTTATCCCTAAAATTGTCATAGATAAAAAATATAAATGTGATATATATGTGCAAGTGAAATAACCTAGAAAACTTTTTCATACAGTTGAAAGGAAATCTGAGATTTTGGATTTTGTGCATATTCATATTTGTATTTTCAATATGATGGCAATGAGGGATAATAAAAGATATTTTATCACGTTTATTGATGATTCCAGTAGATACTATTATATTTACTTACTTAAGAGTAAAGGCAAAGCTTTAAAAAAGTTTCAAATATTTAGAAATGAACCACAAACTTAAACAGGTAAGGTACTTAAATGATTAAGGTCTCATAGGGATGGAGAGTATACCTTAAATCTTTTCCAAGTATACTGTCAAAATAACAGTATTATTCATGAGGTTACTGTTTTGTATTCTCCTCAGTCTAATGTTATAATTGAATGAAAGAATAGAACCTATGTGATATGGTTAATGTTTTACTTCAAAGTTTTGGGTTACCAACATAAATATGGGAGAAGCTTTGAATACGGTTTGTCATATTCTCAATAGAGTTTCCCATAAGTATAAGAAAAATAGTCCCTTTGAGCTTTGAAATGGTCGAAAGACCAATCTCAAAGTTTGGGGTGTGTTGTGAAAGTATTCATCCCTCAACACAAGAGAGAAATTGTGACTTAAAGTAGTAGATGTTATATTTTTAGGTTACATGGAGATAAGTTATGCGTATAGATTCTTAATCATTAGATCTAATGTTTTTTGCATAAATATCAACACAATTATTGAGTTTTGTGATGCTACATTCTTTCAGAATGTGTTTCTCATGAATATTGGAGTTTCCAAAAGTGTATGTTGTAGATATTTTGATCCTACTATTGGTTTCATTACCGATCATGTGAAAAGAATGACAAATGTGGGTGGTGACCCAACAATAAAATCTAGTCATTTTTTTCAATGTTACTTGTGAATTGGTGGATTTACTTCCTGTTTATTTTATTATGGGTTGCAAGTAAATTTTTAAGAAGAAACTTAATGCAGACGGAACAATCAATAAGTAAAAGACCAGATTAGTTGTCAAGGGATATACACAAAATGAAGGAATAGATTAATTTGATATTTATTCTCTAATTTTCCGAATGACCACCATCCGAGTGCTTATAACACCGACCTCCGTATATGACATCACAATCCATCAGATGAATATGAACACTATTCTGCTACATGGTGACCTTAATGAGGAAATTTATATGGATCAGCTAGAGGGATTTGTGACTCGTGAGAATAAGTCTAAGGTATGTAAGCTTGTTAAATCATTATATGATTTGACACAAACCCCTAAATAATGACATGAAAATTTTGATTACGTAATATCATCTTTTGGCTTCGTTTCTAATGATTATGATAAGTATGTTTACTGCAAGTCTATCAATAACGCTTTCATTATTCTTTGCCTATACATGGATGATATATTATTGTTTGGATCCGATATGAGAATAGTAAATGAAACTAAGTCATTCTTATGTAGTAAGTTTGAGATAAAGGATATGGGTGTGGCTTATGTGATTTTAGGGTTTAAAATCACAAGATCTACTGATGGTATAGTAATCTATCAGTATCACTATGTTGATAAAGTTTTAGAGAGATTTGGATATATAAACTTTAAGCATGTTAGGGTCCCATATGATTCATCTAAGGCTTTGCATAAGAATGAAAGTAATATTCCTCTATGTCAACTATGATATTCTCAGATTATTGGTAGTTTAATATATTTAACCAATTGTACATAACCAAATATTATATATTTTTTTAAAGTTGAGTAGATATAGTTGACTAGATAGAACTCATTGAAAAGCTTTAAACAAAATACTTCGCTATGTGAAGGAACGATTTTCCTTGAACTACATTATGGTAACCATCATTCGATCCTTAAAGGATTTAGTGATGCTAGTTGGATAGTAAAGAATTTTTAGAGTAATGGGTCACTCAATATGCATTTCTTGTGGGTGGTAGCGATGTTACCTAGAAATTAAAGAAATAAACTATATTGACTCATTATACATTTGATGCAGAACTCTGTACTTTTGATGATAATACATTGGAAGTTGAATGACTTAAGGGACTTATGTCAAGTTTACCTATGGTAAAGAATTCGCTTCCTGCAATTTAAGTAAATTGTGATAACATGATTACAATTGCTGAGATAAGTAGTTTGAAGTACAACCAAAAGCAACGGATACACATTCAAGTAAGAGTGAAACCCACGATTTAGTAGCCTTAGTTGAGAAATCGAGGTTAGGGATGAGACTGAAACCCACGATTTATTCACAAGCAGTGATAACTCAACCAAATTGAGTGGAGATCCCACAAAGTAGGTTCGATATGATAGTAAAAAGTTGTTGGGTGAATAGGATGACACTTTATATTATGTGATACTTTAAATATTTGTGTGTATGTCCACTATAAACCTAAAGTGTCATGACTGCAAGTTTAGTAAAAGATTATTCTCTAAATAGGATCGAGTTCTAGGACAAGATGCTAGTAGTATATCCTTGGAGATGCCCAACTAAGTGATTTGTGTGGCCACAATAGGAGAATTGGGTTGTTCCCTTAAGTTAATCATGATATAGGATATGGATGTACGACCATTAATGCATCACCCATATATATCACACCATAACTTTTTATTATGTTGTTACCAATAGACACCTTTATACCAAAGGTTCAGGTTCAAGACGTATGTTCACCTAGTTCCTGTGAGGGTAATATTGGATAACTCACGTAACGGTTCAAATCAAAAGGTACCTTTACTTAAAGCATAATGTGATGATTGGATTAGAAGGACACTTTTTTCACTTAAGGACTTTGTAAGAGATTGTTGGATTTGATGTACATTTAATATGCATTAGATGTATGTTAGTATTTATATATATTTAATTAATATAAGTAAATGTCCTAAAGTGTAAAAAGTAAAATATGAGAGACTTTTGTGATAGATGATTAAGATGAGATAAAGTTTAGTCATATATTGATGGATGTAACAAACCCACATGTCATTTTATATAGTTGGTAGCTCATGAACTTTAGTTTAAAGAGCTTGGGGAGAACATGTTATACCACACGCGCGTTGGGTCGGGAAGAGCATGGACTCGTGGTTTGGGTCTTGATTTATCTTTTTGCAAGAAAAATCAAAATTTTCTCGGTCACGGATAGGAATAAGATGAGGCGGCTCTCGATAAGACGAAATGGTTGAGGATAAAGCGGTACATCGTTTGGATCGAATTTAAGATCCGTGATCCAAACATGTACCTATAAACTCGTGGGAGTATCTCTTTTTGCAACAGTCATAGGCGATTGAGGTGTAGTTGAGGTCAACTTAAAGTCAGGTATGTGCTCTTTGAGTTGTGTATGTAGTTTATCTTGAGAGGAAAGTCGAAGTACTCGTACGTACTTATAGCGGGACGATGATTTCTTTAAAACAAGACTGCAAGGACGACTCGCACAAATAAGTTTTTGATTTTGCTTTTATTTTTGTTTTCCATGCAGCTTGATTATAGCTTGTTGTTTATGATTGATGTATGTTTATATTTTTTTGGATATGATGTTTTGTTCTTTCCAACACAAAGGTCCAAACAACTCCTGTCAAAATTATTAAAACCTGTGGTAAATTTAGCCCAGGGGGCTCTACATTCCTCTCTTTTTAGAGAAAAGCTTTCACTTGTGTCAGTTTCAGAGCTCGCTTGGATGTGCCGAATGAAGCGTTCACCGCTACTTTTGATTTGCAGGCATCTAAAAGTACTACTACTTCCTTTCTGGCACCAGCACGTTGGGGAGAGGGGCATGAATTCAATGCATAGATTAACTATCTTTACTGCGTGATTGTCAAAAATAAAAAGATGAACCATTATTACTACTGTGTGCAAGTTTTGTTTTTTTAGACAGATATTATTGCGTAAAGTTAAAACTTTGTCAACTCCCAAAAAATAATTATTACGGCAACCTTAAATAAAGTAAATATTACGGGCAAAAAGAAAGTGCCCTTCATATTATATTGATGTTGTTGGTTTTGGGATGATTTGTGGGCGTCTCCATGTTTCTTGTGGGCGCCTGAGCTACCCTAACCCGTAGCTGGCTTGGTCTTCGTTACTAATTTCTTCGACACGAACACGAATGTGATATTTGAGCAGTTAGTATTGATTGGACACCCACTACTTTGAAGCACAAAAGTTAGTGTGTGAGTAGTTGGTGTTGGAATACTCTCTCTCTCTTTCTCTCTCGTTACGGGTTGGTAAAAGTAAAACCATTGGCTGGCATGAGCAAAGGGTTTATAATGGGAGGCAGTGGCTGGACCAGTTGTTGGTTGGAGGGAACGAGTCACGAGTGCTTCAGATTCGGCCTTCCCCCAGATTGCAAACTAGAGGTGGCTGAATGGCTTCTCTGGCTTATGTTGGTACCTTGAAGCCCCTCTCTTTTCGCCCATATTTTTAAATCTAGCATGCATTCACGTAGCATACCAGCATGGAATGCCTTGTATTCTAGCAATTCACGCTTACCCTGCTGTTCTTCTTGCTGCTGCTGCTGAGCCTGTTGCTAATGGCCTTGACTCCTGCATAGCCAATGCACATCTTGAAATGCATCTTTTTTTTTCTTTTGTTACAATGGGGAGGCCATCGAACTCGCTACCTGTGTCTTGTGAGTCGAGAGCCTCACCAGGTGGGATAACTCCCTGAGTGCTGAAATGCATCTTTTAAGCCACTTGTTCCTAAAATTCACATTAAATATGCATGTTTTAACTAAAACTATTTCTTTGGAAAACTGCATTGAGGTAAATGTCCAGCGTAAAATAAAAAGTCCTTGGCAATCTAACTCGTGACTTATAGTTTAGGCCTATCAATCTCTAGTGGGGCCTCGTGAATTCTTTAGCGTGATGTGGGTTGGAACGTTGATTTGATCCCTTGGGGTCCAATGGTTTTGTGGGTTGGTTACTCTTCTAGGGAGACTCAACTTAAATCAAAGTTTAGTTTTGCCGCATTCCCCTTATTCGGATTTTAAAAAGTGAAAGTGGATCCGGGATGCCCTGGATCCATCTTCCTCATAACATACTTTAAAAGATATAATTCGATTCAACTGAGTTGGGTTTGAGTTTCGCATACTTAGTTGGCCCAAAACCACACCCACTAAATGTAAAGTCTTTTCACTTCTACTGCTGTGTAATATTTATAGAAGTAGCAACACAATCTTACCACCAATATCCACTAATGCACTTAGGAATAAGTTGAATTTTGGATCCACGTGAGATCCATATCTAACTAACAAACATCGTCAACACACACACAGAGGATAAGCTCTCATCTGCGGAATAGTGGGGAGCTATCTCACCAACTGTTGTCTCATTATCATGTCACAGGCAAAGGGCCACAGCCATTGTCACACCATGTGCTAAAAGTGTCCTTATATTTTCTATGCGTGCAAAACACCACTTCTTCATAAAATTACGCACTAAATGTTCTATTTTAGCATCCATTCTCCAATTACAAAAACAACAAATGCAAACGGCTGCCACTAATGAAGGGTGTGAGTGGGTTGGATCAAACCCGATTTCAACTAGTCATTTTTGGTATAGAAAGAAATCTTACTTGTAGATCCAATTGATTGACGTTCAGGATAACATAGACAAAGAGAGAGGGTTCCCAAGATGAGACCTCCAATTTAGCCAGAGGAATATTGCAAAATTTATGAATACAGATTTTTTATCCAACTTTTCACATTCAGAACAGATTCTAAAAACTTAATGGCTGTTGGATTCTAACTTTTAGGTTCTGTTTTCTTCTTGGAACTTCGATCTACCATGGTCATTTAAAGCTTTTAGGTCCACAAGGGCTCACAAAAAGATAATTCAATGGCTTGTTTTAAGAATGATTAATTGGCATTCATGATGATGCTTGTGCATATCTCAAGACATGTACCATAAGAAAAGAGCCTAACTAATGTACTGCTCTGCTCTTGTTGGTTTCCTTTCTCAAACGGCTGGAATCAACTTGCAATTAAAGAATCTAAGAGTTTTTGTTTTTTAATCATCAGTCTAATTATCTCTTTGTTCATAATTTCGAGAGCTAGTGGACCAAAAATCAATGTGTATTTTATTTGCATTAATTCGTGTTGCATACAGTATCAAATATATCTATCAGTCAGGTAAAGCCTGACTATCTTTTTCTACTCTGTAGGCTGCCGTTGAGTAGACAAGATCTAAATTGGATCTTACCGTGACTCGGTGCTCGATTGCTTTGCTTCACTTCTATCTATCTATGAAGATAAACTAAACAAACGCATTTACCTTATTTTTACAAAAGGTACAAAAAAGACGGTACTCTTTTCTTACTACACACTCCTTTCATTATTTTTTCTAAAATTGATCACGTTCATGTTTCTCTTCTGTCATTCTCTTTGGTGCACACCATCTTCTCGAAAAAAATACAGGGCCACTATGCGTCATATTTCAAAGAGTGATGCTTCTAAGGCGCGTCTATCATTTAAAGACTCATTGCACATGTCATATACTCCACCTCAAATAACTATGTACCATGTACGTATTTGTGAGATTGAGAATAATAGAGAAATATGTTCAAAAGATATAAAAAAGTCATTCATGAAAATTTTGAAAAAAAGAGAGTGAGCTTTAGAGAGAAATCAAGCGATTAAAAAATCGAGATTAAAAGATATCGCTAGAGAGAGGGAGATTGAGAAAGATTGTTAGGGGGGAAAAAGAAATTGACGTCATGCACATGAATTTTCAGGAAGAGAATACGCTGATGAGCAAAGAGGAGATGAGAGAATCTGCAGCAGAGATGTATGTTTAGTAAAATAAGTGTATGAATAGCAATTACGTAAAAAAAATGTTGCTGAGTATATATGTGTTTGTGTATGTTGGAAAACCAAACTATCCCGATTAGCATGGGTGGTAAATTAATTGAGACACTCATAGCTTGGTTCGGTTGATCAGTTCGCTAAGCCATTAGAGATCAACATAAACATGGGATGTTCATTTCAGTTCAGCTGGTAAAAGCTCATTAAATGGATTTTTTTAAATAATTATCGTCAAGGCAAATTGAGTTACGGTATTTTAGGTAAACAAAAATGACTAATCTTCTTTTAACTTATTTTCATAAAGAAAGACTTAAGGTAAATAGAGGGCCGATCCTTTCAGGGCATTTAAGAAAATTTCATTAAGCTTTAGATGAGTGCACATGACTTCAATGCTCCAACCCTTCTATTTTTACAATAAAATATGCATCAAGAAGCTAACTTTTTAAATTGAAATGAGGAAGAACTTCCCTTTCAGACAAATACATAATATGTAAGTTTATAAAGTTTAATGAGCAAAGTTATGCTTGGGTTGTGGCTTTGCAGCTCCTACTAATTGCGCAAACGAGGCAAAACAATGAACAAACAACAACGATGAGACGAGCCATGAAGAGGACGAGCTTACCTGGGCTCGTCTTACGGCCCTACTTAAGAGGATGCCCTGATTTATATGGGTATGGATCTGGATCCGAACCTCAAGTCAAAAGAAGCCACCTAAGTTCCTGAGAGCATCTAACACCGGCTTCACGGAATCAGCTAAACCGGGTTAGATACAGGGTCCGAATGAACCACCGAAATAAATCCAATTTGAAATCCAAACCAGGGCCGGTTGGATTAACGATGGGTCCCCCCCAAAACCTCACACACACCGCAAGCACTCATAGTTTACTATGGGCTTCATCATCATGTACGGTGCATCCCGGTCAGGTCACGTGTCTGTGGGCCCGCTGCGTCACGGTTGTCGAGTGAGACCCACCAACCCGATATCCAAAAATCCAAAACGGAGGCTCGGATCCGTCCGCCTAACAGTCAACGGTCAAGATCTGGGGGGGGGGAGATGCAGGACTTCCGAAACCGCTTAACCCTGATTGGATAAGACCTCAGATCTGCTGTGTCAGACGTCGTCACGTGCTATTTTCAGATATCAAATTACCGAAAAGTATATGGAAATCTGTTTCTTGGACTAAAGGGGCTACCCCTTCAACTCGGTCTAACTATGTGAGACACTACTCGGACCCAATTAGTGAATTTAGATTCTAACCCCGACAGTCGTTCGGAATACCTTCCCTAAAGCTTTTGTAGTTTCTACAGAGTATTTATGGATGAACCCTCAAGACTTGATCCATTCCCTAGAGAACTTGGATCCAATTCATAATTACTCCCCTAAGTAAAAGTAACATCTTATTTGTGAATATTTAACTTGTTCAACAAGAAAATAGATTCTAATTAAGACCTTTAACATCTCACCATCCCCCACCAAAACCCAGCGCCTTTGTATTTTGCCTTTAATTAGATCACCCCACCAATAAATAAACTAATGGCAGGTCATTTTGGCTCTCTTGGAAGGTTGCATATTGTTTCAGTGCTTGATAACCGTTGCTATTGAACCGTGCCCTTCTTTCTTGATTTGCAGGATCCACCAACACTGGGTGGTTCTAAGCCTTCCCCACTCAAGAGGCGAGCAGGCGATTGTCATATGCGGTGTGGGTTCAGTCTTTCAAACAGTCTCCCCCACAACATGTAGATTTGGGTCAGATGGAACCATTTAATTTCGTATAAGAAAGCGAATACTTATATTAGTTGTCATTTCGTATAATTGAAGATTTTTCTCATGGTTTATGAGGATGGAGGCCTTGAATGCAGAGAACGGATATATTGTTAGGTAAAACTTTAGCCGCATCGTAGAAATGCATGACCATTGATCTTAGAAAAATATCAGCAACAGCATTCTTTAAAATCGGGCCTTGCAGAAGGTTTAGTTGAAAATTAAGCTTCACCTCATATATATATATATAATAACAACAACATTATTGTTGTATCATCTAGTGTATTTTTTACTAGAAACCTAGAAATAGTAAAGGTGAAGGGAATTATTTAAGGAAAAAAGGGAATGTAATCTCCCCCCCACCCAATTTTTTTGCACTGGCAGCATCCCTTGCTTTATTTATGTGCTCATCTTTCTGGTAGGTGAGAGAGCCTCAGTAGTGGGCACTACCATCTACCAACTACAGGTACGTGGGCCATAAGATGGATCTAAGCCAACATGGCCCACTTGACAAGTGAACTTAGCCAAACCTAAGTGGGTAACTTTTGACTTGGATCGAGGATGGTTATGGTCCTGCCCAGATCCAGTTCGGGAACAGGTTTGTATCCAATTGATCTTTCTTTCACTAACTGTCCAATAGCCCCTTGAACGGATCCCCCTAGTAGAGATAAGGGATCACATCCTTCAAACCCGGTAATCTGCAAATATGTGGATTGGGGTTTGATCTGATATCAAATCAAGCCGCTGGTCTTACTCTACTAGTGCATGTTCAAATCGAATACATGAAAGATCCGATCCATGGGCAATCCTAGGACGCTCTTGCTTTTCTATATATTGTTTCTTAATGAAATGAAGGATTATAATTAGAAAGTAGATATAGAGACTTGTACATCACTTCAAAAAGCAGAGGGATGCGCTTGTCATTGACTGCAAAGAAACCTGCATGTTTAGGTGGCCAGTCTTATTTAGATCTGGTTTTCGCCATATTCTTCTTTTCGGGTCAAGATCCGGGATTCACGTCAAGTGGGACGAAAGAAGGGGTCCAGGAATTTTCTTGAGATTGACGTATCATTGTAGAAGAAAAAAGTTAATTTAATTAGATATTGGATTTGGGTAGTCACTGAAACATGGTACACGCTCAATATTCGAAAAATAGAAAAATAAGAAGAAATAGAATACCCATTTACCTTTACTCTCGAAGGTTTTTAATTTCATCATTTTTTACAAGAAGCCGAAGCCTAACACACATTTATACACATGCATCCTCTAGGAGTCGGAGCAGCAATGACACTAGAACTCTCTGCCGTTTAGCTAACAGTGCTATTTCATCAGCTATTTTATAAAGAGATAAATGTAAATCTAACGGTTTCAATATAAGTTTTAGTTTTTGAAAATCACCACTCAAGTTTTAAAGCTATATATTTGTTCCAAACAAATATGAAACGTGCTAATTTTTTAAATGGCTTAAGGTATGGATTTCCTAAAGTACCGCTCGAAAAAGAGCAAGAATTTCTCAGCTGCTCGTTGACGGTATTACCGTATTTTATGCACTGGAGTTCAGACTTGAGGTTTATATCTAGATCCAGACATTTTCTTAAGGTTTTCTCAATAATCGAGAAGGAGAAGAAAAAGAAGAAAAAGAAAGCAGAACGAGCGGTTGAGCGGTCTCTTTGTATGACACGCGGGCATACTCGAAAATGAAGTTGTTGCTTTGTCTGCTCACGTTGGTACAAAGTTGACGTACATGTTGAGTTGGGGCATACGATGAATGCCCGGACAGATTTCGTCTTAAATTTCTGATTTTTAAACGTGGGCGACAAAGACGATTGGCTTTCTTTTACCGTTCAACTTTAAGTTAGGCCATATTTTCTATTGAAAGAAAAGCAACGACGGTGGGGTGGCGAAGAAGATAGTTCATGGCCGAATGGATGGCGGTATTCGAAAACTAGAAGCCGTGAGGGGAACAGGGGTGGTTTTGCTCATCAATTCTTTATAGTACATCGGTGGGATAGCTTATTTAAAGGGAACTCGCGACCTCCTTTTTCATCGCTTCGGTTCGTCCCGTTCACTGTGTTACGTTATTCGCGTGTAGTGCGTTTCTTCGTTTCTCTTTTTTCCTTTTCTCTTGCCTCCGAAGGAGGCCGGAGGAGTTTCTGACTCCGGTTGCCGGATCTTTAGAGGTAATTTTCGGGTGCTTTGATGCTATTTTGACGTTCAAGGGTTTTAAAGGGGTCTTAGTGGTGATAGTGGTTCTGGTTTCATGTATAAGAAACCTGATTTTTTAAATTATTATGTGGTGTTTTGGATCGTCATCGTTCATCTGAGGAGCTCTTGATTAGTTCTATATGAGTGAGAAGTGTGTGAGTGTTCGGGAGAATCCTTGATCTGTTGGTTTTGCTTGATGTTCCGGATCAAGAGTATTGTAGCAAGGATCCAGTTTGAGTATTCGTATGCTCTAGTGATTCTGAAGGAAAAGCGCGGAAAGAGCAACTTTTTCTTGGATTCTTGCGTTGGAGTCATAGCAGCGGAGAAGAACTCGATATTCTCCCTGCACAGATGTTCCGACGTTACGGGTTCAAAGTGATAGAAATGGAGAAAAGAAGTGATGGTGGTTGTGTAAGCTCTTGGTTTTCCGCTAGAGTTTGTGGGAAGAGTGATCTACCAGTTTTTCAGGTTGCATTGTTTAGACTTTCTGAACTATGTTGTTTTTTAGGGGAAATGAAGTTCTGTTGTGCTAGATCTGCGAAACTTTTGGTATTGGACAATAAGTGTTCAACTGAAAATCATAAACGAATGGATTTCTTAATCTTAAATCGGCAAAAGAAAAACTATTTGCAGTGGCTCAATGTCCAATGGTCACTGGTTCTAATTTTGACTGATCTGTTGAAGAGTGGTTAAACACTCTAACGTTCCATTTGCGTCAAGGAATCGGCGAGTTTTTCTCTGCGCTTCTCATTGAAGAGATCTTTTTATCATGCTTAATCTATTTTAAGGTCACAAAGAGAAACTTATTAGTTTCTTGTAAGATGGTATTGTCTTCATTTGCTTGTTTTAGTTCAATTCCATAGTTTTCTTACGACAAAGTGTTACTTCTCAGATGGATTGTTTTTCTCTGCGTCAAGGTAGGCATGCTATTTTCTCTTTAGTTCTGGGAAAATAGAGTTCATAAATGCTTCAGTGATCGCCAGGCTCGATTGGAATTGATTCGATGGCCTTCTGTTGAGAAATGATGAATGTGCTTTCTAGCTTTGAGCTTTCCTCCAATGGAGGAAATCTCATCTTATTTTAGGTTGAGCAACAGATCTATTGGTCACTTTGCTGTTTTAAGACAAACTAGTTTTGTTTATCAACATTGAATGCAACCGTCTTTTACTTCAGTGCAGGATTCTAGGGGTGGTCATTTTTGAAGTAGAAAAGTTTGGAGAATTTCAAACAATTCATGGGTTGTTCGCAAAACTTTTCACAAGAAATTTCGTCATTTAACGGAATATATTTTTTCCCCAGGAATTCATGTGGGTCACTGTCCGTGGTTTCTTTAAAGTTCTCTTTACACCATTCTGTACCATATTTAAGAAACTTCATTTCGTCAATTTAAGGTTGATTCTTATCCGAAAGGGGGATCGGTTATTTTCATTGCTGGTGGCGTGAATACTGGGTTAGGAAAATGTCCTTTGCGTGACTCCGTGTTCCCGATTTATTTATGGCCCTTGACAATGCCGTTGGTTGTCCTGACTAACGCGTTGCTTTGAAAAGAGGCATATCTCTACTGGCTGTTGCTGTAATTTGGAGTTCTCTTCCTCTGTGTCTGTGCATAATGCATAAATGGTTTTGTATTGAAAATTGATATTTTGTTGGTAATTATAGAATTTTGCGGAGCTTGCTCTATTTCCTGACTCATTTGTGAATTAAAGTCTGTTCTAGCACCGAGAACATTATTAGCTCAAGAGCAGGGAGCTCTAGCGCCGGTACTGCTGGTGGGGAGTTCGACTCCCAGAGGGTGCATGTGTTAGGCTTCGGCCTCCTCTTGTAACCCCCCCAAAAGTCTTTTTTTATAGGATGGAACCGTTTCTCTTTAGTGCGTGTTGCTTTTCGTTGTGGCGCAGCCATCTGCAAAAATATTAACATTTATTGTATTGGTGGGTGCGTAGAAGTTGAGCATTTCATAACCTCTTTTGTAGTTTCTCAATCCGTTCTGAAGCTGCTTAAGTTTGAAAAGGATCTCAGCCATGGCGACCCGATCATTGACTCGTGTTCTCAGCATGCGAGAGCGTGTGGAGGACACACTAAATGCACATCGTAATCAGTTGGTTTGCCTTTTGTCCAGGTTGGTTCTCATTCTCTGCAGTGATTCCAAGTTTATTGGTTTACTTGTAAGAATTTCCGCAGCCTATTTCCTTGACTTGCTTATAGTTTTCTTTCTTGATAAAATTCGACTTAGATCTAGTTAGTAGTTCCCGAAAATCTCTATGGGAATATGATGGGAACATAAATCGGGTTTACTCGCGTTGGCTTGCACAGTGTATATGTCTAGACATGAGTCTGTGTTATGTGCAATCATGATGGCTTTCCTGATTCTCTGAAAGTTGTGGTATCTATCTTAGTATCTTGGCTAGTGTCTTGACGAACAGTTTTTGCTTTTGGCACATATGGATTATCTGAGTGTGCCTTTTATGGGTAGCAACACCATAGTTTGTTTTCTTCATTGTTCCTTTAGGAGACGGTTGGACCTTTTCACGAACATCAAGGTTTCCCGGTTTCGTGTACCGCATAATAAGATTTTCTACATCTAAACTAGGTGATAATTAACAATCTAAATCACTGAGCTGATTTAAAACACAACATTTTTTATGATCGCGTTTTATTTCATGCATTGAAGTCCTTTTGCAATAGGTGTCGCTTTTCTTAGGTAATATTTTCTGGATAAAAGATGGGTCTTCTATCTGATGGTGCTTGTCAATCAAGCCTATTCGTCGATTTGTGAATATTTATTAAGATAGTTGATGATCGTGGATGAAAAGCAGGCCTATGTGATTATGTACTTTCGCCTTGTTTAAGCTGTTTCCCTTCTCATGCACTGAGTGCTTTGTACGACTACACCATGGTTCCACAATTATGGTTGATTTTGCTGGATTGGCTGGCCTGGTCTTTTGATGATCTCTTTTGTCTCCTTTGAGGTATGTCGAACAAGGAAAGGGAATTCTCCAGCCCCATCAATTGTGGGCAGAGTTTGAAAGGGTAATCGCAGAGGAAGAAAGGAAGAAGCTTAATGAGGGGCCGTTTGGCGAAGTATTGAGGTCTGCACAGGTGAGGATCAAGATACCATCTGTCCTTTTGAGTGTAAATATGTCTTTGATGCTCCTTCCAACATCCTTTTTTCTCATTTTGCTTCTAATTTTCCTTTAGGAAGCAATAGTTGCGCCACCATGGGTAGCCTTGGCTATCCGCCCAAGGCCTGGAGTCTGGGAGTATGTACGAGTGAATGTGCATGAACTGATCGTTGAGCAACTGAGTGTCCCTGAATATTTGAAGTTCAAAGAGGAGCTGGTCGATGGCGGGTAAGCCATGGTTTAGAGTTTATACCTTCTGAACTTTATAACCAGTTGATTGTTATGATTCGTAATGATCTTAGAAGCCCAGTTTTTTATGCGCCTAGAAATTTGAAGTGCCGTACGAGTGTGTAATTTACACCACATACCACTGTAAATTGTTGAGTACTCAGATATAAGAACTGATAATAATGTTCAGATTTGCCTAAATTGGTGTGTGACTTCATTTCCTAACTTCCGGATGCAGTTCCAAGGACAACTATCTGCTTGAATTGGACTTCGAGCCCTTCAATGCTTCTTTTCCTCGACCTACCCGATCATCATCCATTGGCAATGGAGTGCAATTCCTTAACAGGCATCTTTCTTCAAGAATGTTTCACGACAGAGACAGCATGCAGCCTTTGGTTGATTTTCTTAGACAACATAACCACAAAGGCAATGTGAGTTTCCAGTGACTCAAGCAGTGTGTATTTCTTTTCTACCGTGCAAAGTACTAGTTACTCTCCTAAGCCTCTAGAGGGACTTGTCTTATTTTATCAACTGATCATGAGTTGAGTCAACACATGCACGAGTAACAGGCTTGATGTGAATGAGACCAGCGTGGCACAATCCTAGGTGCTATTTCAGCTTATTTGCTTGACTTGCATAAGAGCACTGCACTTAGAATGGTTGCTTTCAAAATAAATTCTAAGTGGCTTACAATTGTTCATGTGCAGTCGATGATGCTGAATGACAGAATCCACACGCTTCGTGGTCTGCAAACTTCTCTGGCCAAGGCAGAGGAACATCTATCAAAGCTTCCTGGCAACACACCTTATTCTGAGTTTGAGCACAAGTAAGGGTTTTAGAGGTGTTCTCTTGCTTTTAAGATGCTGCAAATCAATCTAGAGATTGTGGCGCGTCTAAAGATAAGCAGCTAGATGATTTGATAATTTTTAGGACTTTCTGAACAAGTAGTTCAGATTCGTTCATGAACCTTGGACCAAGTACCGATGCTAACATGGCACATGATAGAGCTCTGTGGAAACAAAGAATCCATGTAGCCGACCTGTCTAGTATGGGAAAAGGCTTAGTTGTTGTTGTAGTTGTTGTATCTGATTTGAACCGATGACTTATGCCTTGACCAGTTCAGTTCCTGTCTCTAGGCTATGATTTAAGGTATCTTCTGCATTTTATTAGTTGTTAGAACAAGATGAATGAGTTCTTTTGCTGACACAATTTAAGATAAATGGATCGATGATTTCCCGATTTCTCTATATGCAGATTCCAAGAACTTGGTTTGGAGAGAGGATGGGGTGACAACGCTGAGCATGTCAAAGAAATGATTCATCTACTTCTTGACATCCTGCAGGCTCCTGATCCTTCTACGCTCGAAAAATTCCTTGGAAAAATTCCTATGGTGTTTAATGTTGTTATCCTCACCCCACACGGTTACTTTGGTCAGGCCAATGTTCTTGGACTACCTGACACTGGTGGTCAGGTAAATCTTTTTATTAAAACTGGTCAATGCTTGCCTTCTTTTCACACGATAGTAATAAAATAGATGTAGAATGAAAAGTGGCTTCCTCATTTGAGAATAAAATTCCAGCTGATATGTTCACTGTGTACTTGCAGATTGTGTATATTTTGGACCAAGTACGTGCCTTGGAATCTGAGATGCTCCTTAGAATTAAACAGCAGGGTCTCGATATCACCCCTCGAATTCTTGTGGTACTTATTCTTTCTCAAATAAGTACACTTTTATTGCACATGTACTACTAATTAATGACGCTCAGATTCTTTCGAGATTGAACATGTATGTAGGCTTCTCCCTTTAAGGAATTTTAGTATTCTATAAATTGATATCTCATCATGTTTCTTGCTTTCTTGAATCAAGGTTACTCGATTGATCCCCGATGCCGTAGGAAACACTTGCAACCAACGTTTGGAAAGAGTCAGCGGCACTCAACACACACACATTTTGCGTGTTCCCTTTAGAAGCGAGAATGGTATCCTCAGGCAGTGGATATCACGATTTGACGTCTGGCCTTACTTGGAAACTTACACGGAGGTAAGAGTTTTTTGTAAATAGAAACTTCTTCTCTCACTTATTTTGAACGAGAAGTTGGTCCTTAGTGGATGAATTTCAAGTCTTATGCAAATCTTTTCTTTTTCCCTATCGTGTTCAGGATGTTGCCAGTGAAATCACTTCCGAGATGCAGGGCACACCAGATTTGATCATTGGGAACTACAGTGATGGAAATCTTGTTGCTACCTTATTGGCGCACAAGCTGGGGGTTACTCAGGTTGGTGTCGAGCCTTTGTAAATAGCCTGATACTTCAAATTGTGGTCACTCTAGTAAGTCTTGCACCTTACCCTCCTTTTCTGGTCATACACAGTGCACCATTGCTCACGCTCTTGAGAAGACGAAGTATCCAGATTCTGATATTTATTGGAAGAAGTTTGATGAGAAGTACCACTTCTCATGCCAATTTACAGCTGATCTCGTTGCCATGAACCATGCAGATTTTATTATTACCAGTACATACCAGGAGATTGCTGGAAGGTGAGTTATCCCTTTGTTATTATTCACTATGTTTGTTCTTTTTGCACTATACAATTTTATTCACTTGATTATAAACTTACTGAAATTCATGTATCCACCATATGCTTGTACAGCAAGGATACTGTTGGCCAGTACGAGAGTCACACTGCCTTTACTCTTCTGGACTCTACCGTGTAGTTCATGGTATTGATCCCTTTGATCCGAAGTTCAACATTGTTTCTCCAGGTGCAGATATGGCGATTTATTTCCCATTTTTTGAGAAAGAGAGAAGACTTACTACACTTCATCCATCAATTGAAGAATTGTTATACAGTCCTGAACAAAACGATGAGCACATGTAAGTCTTTCTCTCTCTCTCATGAATTTTCTCTCCTTTATTTATCTGAGAAACATTCTTCTGGTCTTTTTTCTTTGGTCACCTGGTGTCCACACCAGTATTAAGATGCCAAAGCAGGTGCAGTTCTTCAGGGTAGTCACAGTCTATGCAAGTGTCAAGATGCCAACTCAGAAGCGTAGTTCTTCTGGGTACCTAGATATATTTAGATGTTTTGTTTATAGCTTTCTGAATCAACTAAGATTACAAATTACCTTCAAACTATGCTTGAATAATTATTAGTGTCGTATTGCTTCATTCCATATGGAACCTTTGGGGCTCTTTAATCATAATCATTCATATCAAAATTCTATTAGAGTCCCTTTCATGTTAAATGTCAGGGCAATGAGCTTAACATGGGTATTGGGAAAACATCGTTTCTTTTCTACTTATTTATCTTTACCTAATGAAAATTGGGGAGAAAACGGAAGAAGCTGTAATTGAATAGAAGGTTATGTGGAAGTTGCCTACCTTTTAAGTTGTGTCGTTGGTGCTATTTTGCAGATGTATGCTGAGTGACCGGTCAAAGCCAATTATATTCTCTATGGCAAGGCTTGATCGTGTCAAGAACATGACGGGTTTGGTAGAGTGGTTTGGAAGGAACAAGCGGCTGCGTGAATTGGTAAACCTTGTTGTAGTTGCAGGTTACCATGATGTCAAGAAATCCAGTGACAGGGAGGAAATTGACGAGATTGAGAAAATGCATGGTCTTGTTGAAAAATACAATCTAAATGGCCAGTTCAGGTGGATTGTTGCACAAAAGAACCGGGTCCGCAATGGTGAGCTATACCGATACATTGCAGACACACGAGGTGCTTTCATTCAGGTGCATTCTTATGCTCAAAGTACCGTTAGCTTCATGCAACCTCAGGAATTTTACCTTTTGCATAAGTCTCAAACTTTCATAAATAAAAACATTTTGTACGGAAAAAGGAGGTGAGAGCTGAAGACTGTTTATGTTGCATATAAGGTCTCTAATCATATACCTCTAGACTTGGTTGGTGTTTTGAGGAAGAATCTCATGGAGTTATTTCCTTTGTTCTCAGCCTGCATTCTACGAAGCATTCGGGCTCACAGTTGTTGAAGCTATGACTTGTGGTCTACCAACATTTGCCACATGCAATGGAGGACCGGCTGAGATCATAGTCCACGGAGTATCTGGTTTCCATATTGATCCTTACCAGGGAGACAAGTCTGCTGATCTCATGGCAGATTTCTTCGAGAGATGCAAGACTGAACCTCAACACTGGGATGCAATTTCCCAAGGAGGGTTGCAGCGAATCTATGAATGGTAAGATTAACTTCGTAAAGAATTTGTGTTGTTTGGAGTGACCTTCCATTTTTGTTCTTTTCGGTGGTTCCTGAGCGTGTTCAGTATCTATTCATGGTTTCTTCAACTGCTTGAAGCAAGGGCACAGAATATGTTTATAGGTTCGTAGGCACAAAATTTTATGTGTTGCCAGATTAAGTGATAATGACAGTCTTCTATCTCTTTTCCAGCTACACGTGGAAGATCTACTCTGAGAGGTTGATGACCCTTGCTGGTGTCTATGGATTCTGGAAATATGTTTCCAAGCTGGAGAGACGTGAGACACGGCGCTATATCGAAATGTTCTACATCCTCAAGTACCGCGACCTTGTGAGTATTCCTTGCTATCCATGAAAGTTATTCTGTTAGGAAGATACCAGATGGTGCAACTGTGCTTTCCTCATTTATTGGTTTTGTCTGGAGAAGCAAATTACTGATTTACTTGCTGCAGTTGAATCACTTCAGTTGTTAATGAGGTTTCTTTCATTTTCAGGCCAAGGCTGTGCCCCTTTCTAACTGAGTTTACTTAGAAAGCGGTCTTGTTCAAGACAGCGGTTTGAGGCCACACAAAGGACTAAAGGATGACATTTAAGGCATTGAACTTCTTTTTTCCCTTGTTTCTTACGTTTGTCGCTTGAGAATAATAACTATTTTCTTTTGAGAATTTTGTTCATTCTCCTGTGGTAATCGAGGCTTGTGTTCTTCATTGGCATGGGTATTTGTCGATGAGAAACATTTTTGTTTCAAGTGTAGGGAATGAATTTGAAACGGTAGTAAATACCATCCAGAGACAGAAGTGTCGATGATTGAGACATTGTGCGTACCAGCTTAATCTATCCCTTGAGAAATTGGTTTAAACATGACGTTTACTCTACACTTTGAAATGGAAGGCAACAAAACAATCAAGTTAGATTCCTTGATTTACCGGCTCATATGCTTGTAATCGGATTGTTGGTAGCAGGGTCAAATTCATTTGTGTTTAGTGTAACAGGTAATCGAGATTTGATCCAATCAGTATAACTCTCACTAGAACGTCATTAACTAATTGAACCTTTGATGATAGAACTCCACTAGTTGAAACCGACGGATGAGAAAATTGACCGAGTGCATGAACATTTTCGCATGTCAGAACCTTCTGTTTTTCTTGTCTATCTTGGTTTAAACATGACGTTTACTCTACACTGTTTGAAATGGAAGGCAACAAAACAATTTAGATTCCTCGATTTACCGGCTCGTATTCTTGAATGCGGATTGTTGGTAGCAGGGTCAAATTCATTTGTGTTTAGTGTAACAGGTAATCGAGATTGGATCCAATCAGTATAATCTAGAACTTCATTAACTAATTGAACCTTTGATGATAGAACTCCAGTAGTTGAAACCGACGGATGAGAAATTTGACCGAGTGCATGAACATTTTTGCATGTCAGAACCTTCTGTTTTTCTTGTCTATCTTCATGACAAAGAAAATCTGAAGAATCTGGTCCAGCACCAATCTCCTGTCCACAAGGAAAGACAATTTTATAAAGAGAGAGCAACGATATAGCTTATATCCGTTGCACATGACAACAGCAACCCTATCCATATAAATTTTGTCATATCACATTGATCAACCCCAAGATACAATTTTGTTTGAGATACCTCATGGATTTCTTGGTTAAACTTGTAGGCCAATCTCATATTTCTACCCACTTAACCATGGCCAATATTAACTGGCTAGTTTACATAAGTAACTCCCAAGACTTGTACAATCATGCATACAAACCGAATGAAAGACCATTCATCATAAAAGATATTGGATACACCAAGGAAAAAGAAGTCTGTCCATAATGGCTATTGGTTCATGGTCCCATATATTTATTTTTCTTGAATCTTGGCCAGCATGTCATATACGAAGTGCCCCAATATAATTATGACTTTAGGTGCGCTGCATCAAATTCATGCCATTGAAACCACTAGCAAGCATAGTGGTATACATTCTACAAATGATGCTTCCTTTTGAAAATCACGACATGCAAAACTAATTAAAACAGAAAGGTGAAAACAAAATAAAGCATGGGATTCATGGTTTACCTACTACAGTAATTAAAAGATGAGAGATACCTGTAGTGAGGCCTCAATTGCACCATCAAGATCATGGACACCATTGAGTTCTTGCATGTTGTTTACTAACTCTTGTAGGAACTGAGGAACCCTTATCGCTGTCTCAGATGCGTTGTTCTGCTGTCCTAGTGTCTGCGAAGATTCAGCCCTATCATTGCTCAGACCTTGCGTTGCTGCCAAGGCAGTAAGAAAGCTCTGTGCCACAAGCCATGCAGGTGGGGGAGGCTCTGCCCCCACAGTCAGATGTCCCTCGAAGAGATACCTTGAATCTGCTAAGATAGGACTCGCATCACTTAATCAGGCACGAAATCAACCATCTAGAAATATTGAAAAAAAAGTCTCAAGTAAAAACTATTTAATGCACTGCTTTCTTTAAACAGAAAAGACTGACCACTCTCATAAAAAGTTTTACATCTTTAGCAGTGAAAATCGACTCCTAGAAGGTGCTTATAATCTCTCTGTATCTCCTTTGCTCATTCCAGACAAAACTGAACCTTAGTCGCAAGATTGTTGAGTCTCTATCCTTTGATTTTCACAGCAAGCTACATGGCAGTCCATGCACAATGAATTTAGAACGGATACATCCATAAGCATTTCACTATGCCTTCATGAAGTCGGAATCGCTAGTAATCGCCGGTCAGCCATACGGTGGTGAATTCGTTCTTGAGCCTTGTACACACTGCCCGTCACTATGGAAGCAGAAAAAAAAAATTGGGTCATAAAAATTGATTCTCTAATGAGTTTAAAGTTTGGGAGCCGTCGTAGTGGTGGTTGATTATGAGTTCGGGCCTATAAAATTCTCATTGAAAGCTCAATTCCAACTGCTCATCCTTGAGATGGGTCACCGATGGGTCTCATAAACAAGTTACATCGAGTCTTGGGTTTGATTACGAGGCTTGAGCCTATAATAATTTTAGATTTATTACTCAAGTTATGTGCACATACATGCAAATCATTCGTCCACTTAAACAAAAGTGTCGTACTCATGCAGTTAACAATTTGCAGTATCATAGACAAAACAACATTAACTTAGTAGAAGCATCATCTTCATATGCATGTAAGCACATCAGAAAATAACTCTTGTATTACTGGGAGCTACACCATCAGGTTGATTTTCAGATTCACTTAAATGTTGGCAGGCCCTGTTAATGCAAGTTGTCAAATGCTCCTTTTCTGCAGACTAGGTAACAAGGGCCGCAGCTTCTTCAAACAACCTCAACCCGGAAACCCAGAACCCGGGAGTTGTATACCTTGTCTGGAGCACAGTAGCAACTCTGCATATTATAATAAATATCTGCAGCAACGATGCTACTCATTAGTGAAAAAAAAATGACATACAGAGACAAGGAGTAAAGCTGTGCATGACAACAGTCTTCATACGAGAAGGCACTTGCCTGGAAATTGTAATGTGAACAAACACTTTATACTCCTAAGCGCCACATTGAGAACTTTCAAAGTAATAAGCATACATAACTTGTTAAGAGAAACTGTTGAACAATAGTTCCAAATCTTGCCATTATAAGATGACAATGAATACAAAAGAAATAAATTAAACAAATAAATCAAATTCTAAGATCATCAAAGGAAAGAGCGAAGTTTAGGGTCATGGCGTTAACACCATCAGGCTTTCATTCTGCAGCGTTTGAAGCATCACAACAATATTGGTTGTGCTGTCTTAATTATATATTAGATGCATGTGCTAAGGGAACTGCTGAATTGTCATGAATAAGACGTTAACAACAGCCAGCTTGAAGAGGAAACTTTAACCAAGTTCCATTTTTAAACTATGGAGCATCCTTCATGGCACTGATCTCTTTTACACGGCAAAAACATTCTACGGGCTGGCATTTATGTAGCAGTCCAAAATCAAGTTGCGAAGGAGCACTCGCAGGGAAGCAACGGCCTCCTCGAAACTCTGCCTTTAGTTAAGCTTCCTAAGCTCTGTATCATTTGGGCCTCGGAAGCCATGAGAGAAAAAGCGACTGTTTCTTGAAGGAAGGGAAACCGGCGACTAGGGGTGTAAATGTGCTGACCCGGATCGCGACTTACTCGGGCTCGACTAGAACACTGCTTGACTTTGTGCAGAGTCGAACTTGAGAAGGTCGAAAGCCGAACTCGAGCTCACTTATAGTCGGCTCAACAAGCTCGCGAGCTTAATTGAACCTTCTACAATTTATATATAATATTTATAATTTACGTTGATATTTTACTCAAAATTTGAAAATTTTGCTGCATTACCTTCTCTTATCCGTAAATTCAATAACAAAAAGCACTTACAAAATTTTTAGTTGCACTTAATTAAAAAATAACTTTTTACCTTTTCAATTCAAACTTTGATCATTAATTTTTTTAAAATATACTAACACGTAATGTTGCTAACAAATCTGTTTATCATTTGTGTTTATACTGCTGCCTTCAACCACCTAATCCACCCTCGTTACACCGTTTTTGGACACCACCCCACATCCCACTGTATATAAGCGTGCATGCACACGTGCATGTCAATTTTTAAAGTTTGTTTTTGTAATTTAGATGGCATGCAAGTCATGCACGCACAAAATGTAGAATTGATACGCGTACACCTCTTTTACACTCTTTTCTGTCGCTTCTTTCAAAATACTCATTTCTATTTTCATAAATTATAAAAATACTCTATAGGAAAAAATGAGTCCCTCTTTTTCCTCATGCTTGAATATGCTTTCGGCCCTCATTTCCAGCTGTTCTTCCTTTCATTCTTCGCTGGATCATTTCAGGCCCTTATTACTCGATCTAGAGCTAATTTCAACAAAAGAATGAATAAAAATCTATCAAAAAATAAAAATAAATAAATAATCAAAAGAAAGAAAAAAGGGAAAAATAAAGAAAAGGGGTAAAAAGGCCGACTCAAAGGGAATTCATTGATTTATCGATTTTATGTTATTGATTTCCTTTTGGTTTTTTCATTTTATAGTTGTTATGATTGATTTCTCGACCGAAATATAAAATGAAGAATTAGGGCATCTCGAAAGAAGAGATGGAGAGACGTGCCCAAACAGCATCTCTCCCATCTGATGCCTTATATTTTTATTTTTAATATGTTTCTTGGTTATCTTTTTCTTCTTCTTTTATTCTTGATTCTCATGGTTGTTGTTTTAGTATTATTGAATCATGTCCCTTCTTCTTATTGATTTTGTTTTTAGTTTCATTTATTATTATTATTATTATTCATTGTTTGTTCTTTTGTTTTTAACGAAATTCGTAAGAGTATACATTGAGTTGTAAAGAAGACAACAGTGCTAAGTGAAACCTCCATCGACCAAATATACTTTAATTGAAATTGAGTGAGAGGAGAGATTGGGTGAGAGGAAAGAAATGTTGGGATGGAATGTGAGAGAAAACTCTATTTATATAGAGGGTAATTTTGGTATTTAGTGAAGAAGGGTTCGTGGATACTAAAAAGGCTCTGCACGTACCCACGAAATGGTCCATGTTAGTTAGACTTAGTTGAGCAGAGTTCCAGCTTGATCTCTAGTTGACCTTACATCTCAACACACCCACTAATCAAGCTTACTTTCAGCTCATCAACTCTACTTAAGGCTCCTATAAACCCAGCTAGGGACATAGTTGAGCTTGACCTGCATGTTCGAACTGTCATCTATGATCCAGATTTTCTTGTTTACAAATAACACGAGTTCAAGCCTAGCTTAAACGAGCTGAATGTGAGCTCACTTGGTTGTGCACTGTTAAGTCAGTATGCACTCGTGATCTCTATTCAAAAACACATTTTAACCAATCTTTGGTGTCGTATAATATCAATGGTTGTCACCAACCTAACATGATCTGCTATCAGTTTATCTTGACAGATGCTAACGAACCAACTTAACCCGGTGGTTTGGCCATCACATTTGCACAGTTAGGTTCGTCAAATCAAGTCTTGTCCAACAGTTGGAAGAAGTGCAACTTATTAGGTACCATGTTCCTTTTTAACCTAGGAATGGATTGAAGTCGGAATAGGTAGACATGACCAGAAGAACAATTGGCTTAAAACCGCAAGTTCTAGTTTTCCACTAACCATGAACCGGGACCGGGACTGTTCCAGTTCAGGCTTAGTCCTAAACTCACCCATAACCAGAAAAAAATCATTAAAAATTTAAAATAAAATAAAACCAACACCAATCCTCATCTCACGCTAAACGGGGTCAGCTAGATCATGCCTTCTTGTGCAGCACAACGAGTGACCCATCACAATTTGAAGGTCATAAGTTTGATATCTGCATCTGGTTTCAACCTCCCATTGTGACGAAAAGAAAGGAGTATATCGAGCCCCAGACATACACTCATTGTGCAAGAGGTTTGTATCCAAAGAGAGTCGAAGCCCCTCAAACTAGCAACCCCTGCATTAATCTCTTGCTGAAACCAATCTTGCTCTTAGAAGGCAACCTGCAGCAAATTTCTCCATATGATTAGGCCGAGCGTCTCTGCACTATGATTTTATCAAAAATATGATCTGGAGAAGAACTTGCTATCCTGTAGCATGTGATTAATGTTGACACCCTCTCGATTCAGCTAGTAGTGAAAATACTAGAACCTGTGTGCGTAACAACCAAAAGGAAGCAGCATGCCAATGGCCGAAGTTCTACAATATCTAACACTACCTCAAAAAATGATCTTAAGAAGGTTCAACCGAACCAACAATTCTATCAAATGAAGGAAATATGCATTTATATATATCAAGAAATAACTCCGAAGTACAACGCTAATCAATCATCCATTCTGAAATATGTGGTGGCTTTCCCATCTTACTCGAAAAGAAAGAAATTTGGCCACTTCAAAATTCGAAAGCAGAAAAAACAATGTCAACCTCAATTAAACCTTGGGTTTTGAATCACCGTCCCTACTCACATCAGCAACACAACTGGAACTGCTGGTGGAGGAATCGTCTCTCTCACATTTCGGTCTGATATCTATCACTAGGCACTCACTTCCCCAAGATGGTGCTTGAAATCTCTGACCCGTAGATGGAAAGTTGGCTTCAGGCATGCACCCATTGCTGGACTCGGCTTTGTGCAGCCCGTTTGGAGAAGTTTTTCCACCAGATATTGCAGTCGCTAGAGCAATGGGCATGAGACAGAGGCATTTGGTTTGCAGATATTGCATTGCTGAGGTTACGTTGGACTCCATGAGCTTTACCACCTCCTGTTCAAATGCATTGCTTTCTTGTGATTCAGTTAAGTCAGCAGCATGGACCAAAGAAGCTGACAGTTGGAGACTGTGCGAACCCTGAAGGAAGAACTAAAGGGTTCAACAAATTTTTTTTACCTTGAAACATCTAAGATTGAGTCTCTAATGCAACTACAAGGCCAAAGGTTGGAAAAGACATGGAAACGCATTTTAGCAATAAACCAGAATTCACTTGAAGATGAGAATCATGCTACTGAGAATTCTCGAGAATTCACAACCATCTTGCATGTACCAAACATGTCGCCTTTTCATATCTCCAAATTATGGTACAGATGCCTAGTTGCTAGCTCTATGTACCTATGAGGAAATTGGAATTCCAGCTTGAGAAGGTGGGAAATCTAAACAGAGAATTTCATAAATTGAGAATTTGAACTGTCAATGTTAAGTGAAACCCAAACACCATAATTTGGGAGAGAAGCCAACTTGAATTGTCTTCCTCAAATTCACTCTAAAACGAAGATAGCCTAAGAAGAAAATGAAGTATTAATGTCAACATGGTCCTCTACAAAAGAAACGTCGTGTTCAAAAAAGATATGGACTTTTATTCAAATTTAAAATAGATATGGTGTTTATCTTTAAAGTAGATCATTGCAAATAGGAGAATTGACTTATTTTATACCACACAAAACAAGAAGGATAAAAGGTGGTCAACCACGATGTGTGTCAGATCAGAGGAGAGCGATGCTTATCATTCCGCAGGTAAACTTATGGAAGAATGAAACTGGAAACAGGAGACTATATATCTAACTACAATTGGCTAGTTAGGCATCAATTCGTTGCAAGTTTTAAGAACCAAAAAGATATACCTTACTGGTCGTGCAATATAGGCAAAAAAGCAATTGGGATAGAGACCTTGCATTTTACTCAATAAGACCAAGTTTCCAATAAATATAACACAAAATGGTGAAAGAAAAATTAAGAGAGGAGCAAGAATCAGAGCACCTGAGATTGAGCATCTGTAATCAGGGGAACAACTGCTCCAGTTGCACCCAGTCTGCTCATACTTAATACCTGCTTTGCAAAAGAACCAGATCGACCATGAAAGAAGTTCACTAACTGAAACTAAAGGTGATGCGATGAAGTACTAACCTTGACTTGCAACTGAAGGAATTTGACGTATTCAATGATCTCATCGAGCATTGATGCCTTGTCTGCCTGGGAAAAGAAAAAATAACGTCTTAGGATCTACTCTTAACATAAACATCCATCATTGGACAACCACAAAACCTAACACCAGTTCAAAAATGGGCAAACTATGGGTCTTCATCATGAAAGATGAGCAAGCAAGCGCACCGAAAGCGCTAGCTTAACTGGCAGGGCGTTCCGATGCCCTTGCTGCAAGTAGGAGTTCGACTCCGAGGCGGTGCACGTGTGTTCATGTTAGACTTCAGCTTCCCTTCGTAACCCAAAAAATAAAGGATGAGCAGCAAGAGATAAAAGCATCATCATACCATCATCTATGACGGAAAAGACATTGAGTTCTGAAGTGACTTCCAAAACCACAGACAAACATGATAGGAATGACGGTTTGAAGCTATCAGTAAACTTACACAATATCACCTTAAAAATATACCACTGCCAGTTTCTAGTTCCTTTAGTTTCCAAAGCTCCAATTTCTCGGGATTATTCAAAATATATAGGACATAACCATAACATCTTATAAAAATGATCTCCTCCAATATTCAACCTCAAATAATGTTGAATTTGGTCAATTTGTTAAACGTTATGCACAACATACCACAGGTACCATGATTTTCATGCATGCAATCAATTCACTATATCCAACTTCTTCATACTGTGCAAGAGTTCACCAGAACTAACAACAATATCACAAGATGAAAATAGGGGGCAAAATCAAGATAAGAACAATTATTCTGGAAGGTTGCAACTTGTACCCAGAATTACCTTATTAGAATTTGGGACGAGTTCTTGTAAATTCTTCATCCTTTCAGAAATTTTCTCCCTCCTAAGCTGCATGTGCACGACATACTTCAGCAAAATATACTTATGCTCAAGAATAGCCAAAGGCACCATGTGACCCCAGAGACTCGTCATGAATCGCAGTCCAAGATGGGTCATGCTACAGTTAGTTATTTCTACCAAATGAAAACTTACTCGTTCAGCAATACTGTGCGGATCGGTTGCTTGACCCCTCCGTGCTCTGACACGAGGCCTTACAGATCCAGTGCAACCACCATTAGTTGCAGCTGCTGGCTGCAATTGGGACACAGATCTATAGAGGTATGTAGAATTTACTTCACCACACTGTGGTAACTGAATACAAAGAAGTGCAGCAAAACCCAACCCTTAGTAACCAAAGTAAAACACTGAGAGAACTTATATAAAAGATTAGAACGTCAAATGAAAAGGTGATACTTTCTGCTGAGGTTGCAGTGTGACATTTTGTGGCAACGGAACTCGTGGTCCTGCAGCCAAGGATGAACTTTGAAGATTGCTTTGCTCCTGCATAATTTGTAAAACAGATATATGACAAATAAGTTGGAAATGGATAAGCAAGAGAAAATGCACAGTGTATCCCAGTAAAAAATCACAACTTACAGAAATAAGAGGCATATTGTCTCCAAGGTTTCTCTTCCCAAGAAGAGCTTCATCTGTCTCACAAAGTCTCCTTGTAAATTAAACCCATCCAACTTCACTTGTCCCAATATTGAAGGTAAGGTGGAAATATTTGTATATGGTGTGCTCCATGAAGGTGAAAGCATTGAGAAAGAATCTCCAAGTTTTTGATATCCTGATATATGACACCCGTTGCTTAAAGCAAGACCTCTATCAGGAATCACTGCGGCAAGTTTTGCTGAATCGCCAACAATTGGTAGATCTGATGATCTCTGACACCCTGCAATTTGACTTGCCATGTTTAGCTGAATACCTAAGGATTCACTGGATGTCCCGTCCTCGATTCCTCTCTGCAAAAGGAGGAACTTGTCGTGAGACATCTGCTTATTCTGAGATTGTTGGCTTGACACCAACCCTTCGCCTTCGATTAGGCTCGGATTATCAGAAACAAGTAGGGCAGAACTACAATCACTTGGAGCCCTATTCATTCCTTCAGAACAGGAGCTCCTCGTCAGATGACTCGAAGAAACTAAACCACTGGGAGGGTTCTTCTCATCCCCTTGATATGCAGCAGCAGGATCAGCAAGGAAGCCATTTGCTTGGTCAGCAAGACTGCCAACCCAGGATGATCTCACGGTTGAATTCGTGTCCACCCACTGGGGGGACAGTAAATGATCTAGATAGTCATCCATAATTTTGCAGTAACAGCTTCAAACTTACACGATTCTCGTTGATGAGATTGTTGATTTCTGATGTCGATGAGATTTTCGATCTCCAAACAGTAGAGAAGATGGCAGTTGGCAGAAAATCTATTTCATTTTCAAGAAACGGAGACCGCGCAGTATACTAGAGAATCATGGAAAATAACCATGTTGGCTCTTGCACCACACTGAAAATCCCCAAAGTTCGCTTGATGAAATCATCTCTGACGAAGAAACGTTCCAACCATTGCTTCCGCAGGAACTTCCAGGTCATAAAATGCAAGCAACTGCCATCATAAGAAATAAAAGATTTAATAATGTTCTAGTCACTATCATTTATAGCAAAAGGAGTTTCGGAGGAGGATGGGAAAGTTACATTGAATACGAGGAGTTGCATCCGAATACGGCAACAGATTGAAGAATAAAATAATGTGATCAAGCGTCAATTATCCTTTTCCAGTCGTTGGCTATGTGCGAAGATATTAAGCAAATTGATGGAAACAAGTCAACATCATAGTATGTGAAACTGCACGGTTGTATTGGTAGTACGAGAGACACAGAAGCAAAATTCCAATAAGTAACATATATCCGGATCTATCTTTGGTAAGTGAAATCTGGGCCCTAGTGGCAATTTAGTCCTGACGAAGACGGAGGTTATTTTCGTCTTTGACTAAAGGAAAAAATTTCTTTACTTTTTAATTTTGGCCGAGCCGAGATATTATCGGACGTCAAGGGACCGAATAATATTAAAAGGCACGACACGTTGCTGCTGATCATTGGTCCAACTTAATGACTTTCAGTTCTTCCGTTTAGTTCAACTGTTTCAAACCATAGTTCCACTTAAACAAGGCCTTGCTTCGGGTTTCATTTAATTTATTATTTGTGTCAATGAATTAGATTTTCTTTGATATTGTCTAATTTATCCTCATTCTTGGTTCATTTTATTATCGCATTGATTGTTTTTGAAATGTTCTCTTTAGTACTTTTGAAATCGCTTATCTGTGCACCGTCTAGCTTACAGTGTGCTGCACATGTTGCTCTTACATTGCGCTGTGCTATGACACTATTATCTTGCAACCATGATTCTCTCTCTTGCGTGCTCTGTGTGAGAGAATATATATGCACACACCATAGAACTAGTATGAGAATTCTGTGGCTACTACAATGGAGGGGTCTCAACCACCTTCAAAAGCAACTTGAACACGAGGTGAGGAAGAAAATTAATAAGCTAACTTGCTTTGTCATTTGAAGATCATCCGCAGAGACCTATTAAGAAGGTCCTAGGATGAGCAAAGCCACTTCAAAGGCAACCTGTAGTCTAAAAGGGTTCGAATCTTGTTCACGTGTTGAGGACCTCTTTATTTTTTATTAGGAATTTACTAAGGCGAACCTACTGCCTCCTGTTTCTCATTTCTTCATACATATCCATTTTCTCATTTCTCGATCAATGGGGTTCACATGTTGAGGACCTCATCTTCTGAACCCATTCCCACTTCTGCTTCCCACTTCAGCAGTTATTGATACATATCCATAAAAATGTCCATATATCATTGCTAGACATTGATCTTAAGTTTTCCGTTTTCCAGGAATTGATCCGACAACTCGGCAAGGGTGAACTGCCAAAGAACGAATTTCCATGCATGAACGACCCTAAACCCACTCAAAATGGTCCTCCAAGTGCACCCGTGCGGACTGCTCAAGCTCAACCTGCGCATTCCATTAGAACAAGACGAACTGCAACTTGGGCGAGTGGCCGGCAGTCTGATGATGGTTGTTCTAGGTATAATCCTTTTTTAGTTGCAACTGCTAATTGCATCGGTGTGCGCAATCATGCATGATCCGAAATGATCTAGACCTGGCGTATGTTCGTTCATCATTTCCAGCTTCTTAAACTTTTATTCTTTCTGATCAGCTGTATTCTGGTGCTTTCAGTGATTCCATTCTAAGGCATGCATCAAGTGATTTGAAGAGGTTGGGGCAGCAAATTTTTATATTCATCATCGGTGGACCTACTTGCTCAGAGGTAACGTCACGCACAAACTCATGCGTATGGAACGCTGTTCATCTCTACAACATGCTTATCTATGATATATATATTGATCAGCTACGTGCTGCTCAGAAGCTCACAAATGAGCTTAATCGGGAGATTATCCTTGGCTCATCCAACCTCCATGATCCTCCAAAGTACATCACGGTAAGAGTCTGTCAGTCAGTTCATGCCCACTTTAAGTTAATTTCTTGTTGACTCAGTTGAAGCCACTTAAGAGGATGCTTTCATGTTTATCATTTTGTTGGTTAAAATTGTCCAACTATTGAATGTTTACTACATTGACTCAACGAATTAATCTCTGGCTTTTAATGTCTTAGTTCTCGTTTTATTCTTTATAATTTGCAGAAGTTGCTGCTGTCCTCTCAAGAGCTTTCATTGGATTCTCTTCGCAATTAACTAGGACAGTGTTAGTGTTTCAGTAAATTATTATATTGGTGATGAGAGTAGCGGCTGCCTGCAACTCATGAAGCTGAGTTACTAAAACCTAGGAACGATGTAGATGTATGATGGATAGCAAAATGCTGATGGGAGCGAGCTTGTTATCTGAGTTCACGATTCACCAGTCAAGACGCCCTTCTCTAGTTGCATCTTTCTATCTAGTTGAATCACGAAATATATTCTGTTAAGAGAGTTATGCTATAATGTTGGTCTCGGCTACAATACAGACCATCCTGACGTGAGCCCAAAGGGAAACGGCCGGAGTGCCTCTACAATGATTTTTACAAATGTAGAATGAAGTAATTCTTTCCTGTTGAGTTTGATTTGGTGACACTAATTTGATATTGATCTTGCCAGCATTGCAAGCTTCAGTTCAGCAAAGCTTCTCCCTTTGGCATCATATTATGTTGGCTCAAATAAATCCTTCCTCTTGCCAATACAATTCTTCTGTAATAACAATTCAATATTTTAGTTAGATATTTTGGAAAATCTCTTGCGAATGGCGAACTCTCCATGTAAATAGAAACTGCAACTACTTTCTTTTTCATAGTTTCAGTATTGTGATACACCAACACCTGTTGATGAAACATAACGGCATGCTGCTGCTGCTATTCATGTCCTTTCATTTACGAGATCAATCATTCTCGCGATGCACATAGAGCAGAAGCGAGTTTACAAGCAGAAGGTAATTATAAGTTATAGAGAAAGATAGTATGATATATTATATGGGAAGATGAAAATACTGAACATCAATATATATATATATATATATATATATATATATATATATATATATATATGTTGAAATCATGACATATCTTACAAGAAGCAGTTATTTTTTTATTTGTTTGTATCTGAAGGCTGTTAGAAAGACAGTAAGACCTCAACCTACATTACACTCTGAAGCTAGTTATCAAACAAAATTTGGAAACACATTTACTACTGTAACATGTATATATGTATGTATTAAGTTTGTATTTATGTAAAATATATAGGCACACGCACACAGACAGACAAACTCCCAAAACCCAACTCTTAGACAGTTCCTTCGTCACATTCGAAGTAAATAGTAAACTTTACCCTGTTTACTTAGGCTTATGTAATAGACTCCCACGGAGATAAAGTCCCAAATACATGTAATTTAGTCGGATGTTACGCTATCAACTCCATTCAAGCACAATTAGTCGGACACGCAACCTGAATTTATCCATTTAGATTGCTCAAAGCCAAAAACCTGTACACCATAAGATGGAAGAGATCGAGAACATTTGCAGTTGCAACCTTAACAAAGACCCTTTACACTACTAGTTCGGGTCAGCTGTAAAGGCTGCCAGATGACTTCTCCAGATGGGTCGTCCGTCCCAGTACTACTTTTGCCCTTGGTGAACACTTACAATTGGAAGAGATTTCTGACTACACAAGAGGTCAAATCAGCCCGTCCATTTTATAAACTGACGTTCATTGGCTCAATCAAGATGTGGATCTTGTGCAGGAAAAGCATAGAAATATCATTATACACAATTTTGGACTATCAAATTCGGTTGGCCTGGTCTATATCAAGCTGTACGCAGAATCCAATGAACAGATCCACAAATGGGCTAGGAATCAAAACTTGTTTCCAGGAAATCAAAACTTGTTTATATCCACAAAAGCAATTGCATTTTCCAGCCACTCAGAGCCGGAGGTAGATCTGGAGATGAAAATAAGTTTGATAGGATGCAAGCCCATTTCAACTTTTGACATCTCCTTCTCTAGGTCAAGCATTCATATTCAATGCTATTTATGTCATGCATACAAGGATTTGGTATTGGACTCCTAACAACTACTATACTTGATAAATAATTGATTTATCGAATCCCCCATTTTGGAGAAGTCCTTGATTTAGGTTTCAACTGCATCGTTGTGTCCAAAATGGATTCTCTCAGCTCTCTCTCTCTCTCTCACACACACACACACGCACACGCACACACACATCCTTGATTCATAAGCATCCATGCCCTCACTTATGAAGTGGATTATGCAAGAATGGCGTGCCGAAAGAAAGCTTACGGGAATCTAATCGTTTCAATTGATGCGATGGGTCCAATTCTGGGATATGGGAAGTCTTCATGTTGCACCTCAAACCTGGCCGGCACTTGGTATAAGTGAAGGGATTGGTTATTTTAAGGTTAAGCTTCCTTAATCAAAGAAATTTTATGTATAACCGCCTGAATAATACCAAACTTGCACAATGACCATCTTGAATGCCAAAACTTTCGTCTACCCATACCTTTTTAAGGTCATGTACAAATTGTTGCTGCGGTTGCTTTTGACTTGCGTTTTTCCTCATAAAATGACAACTTCGCTCTCCTTGAAAATAACGAAAAGATCGGAATCATGTCACCTGATTTCAATAACATGAAAGACCAAATGTATAATCTAATATTCTTCGGCGCAGCAAAAACTTGAAAATTGTAGGCAGCTAAATGAAATGTTTGTAATTTCATGTTGTTGTAGTAACTCATCTTAAATCAATCTCTTAAAACTTATTGCACCTAACACATATGAAGGTATACGGAAACCAAAAGCAAGCCTTCTTCCACACCAACACACATACATATGCATACGTGCAATATATATATATATATATATATAGTGATTGAATCTTTTACACCCATTGCTTTGGAACAGCATGAGGACAATAAGAATGTTTTCGTACTTTTTTAAAGTTTTAAAAAAATTTAAACTACACTCATGTCACTCAAAAACCAATGGATAAGTGAGAGGTGAGTATGATCCAGTTTTTCAATATATATATATATATATCAGCACTTTGTGACTTGTGAGACATTTTAATGTGTTTGTGCGTGCGGGCGTGTGTGTGAGAGAGAGTCCACCTACTAATGACAGTGTAGAATCCTTTTCCGAAGTGATGAAGAGGATGGATGAGTTGAGTAGTGTCGTGTCGTGTAGGTATGATTTGTACCACGTAAATTATGTGACCGACTTTTCAGCGTCCAAGTTAAAGGGTTCCACATGGCTGACATCACGTGTCAACCAGGAGCACGACCCAATTTTTCCGAATCCCAATGAATGCGTCGAAAATAGACAAATTGGTAGGCAATACTTCTCATGAAAGTCTTCATTCTCTTTTCTCAAGACAATAATTCTTCTGCATACTGCCTTTGTTTTTCACCTGAGAGAGAGAGAGATCCGTGTCTTTTGAAAATGGGCTTGATAAAAAAAAAAGATCCAACAAGAAGTGAAATCGTGGCTTCTAAAGCAACTTTTACTACAACAACAACTAAGCCATTTCCCATACTAGACGGGGTCGGCTACTAAAGCAACATTTACTGCTGGAATATATTTACATGAAGCAGAAATCAGTGCATGAACATGCTCTCAAAGCAATAAGTTTGTGTCTCATATTAACACCAAAGCAGGAGGCACTTAAAAATAACAAAAGGGGCCGAATATGGAAAATTCATGTGATAACCAATCATTCAACTGGCTTAAATTGAAAGTGACCAACAAAATTCCCTCCGCTACATGATCCCAAAGATCTTATGGGCATCAGATAGCTAAGAGATGAACACTTATTTTGCCCTCCAAACCATTTCAGAAAGTAAAGGTGCAAAAGTCAGTTCCTTGACAGAATCACCCAACACTGGGTTGGTGTCTTTAACCAAAGATTAGATATATGAAGACTCTCCTAGCACTGGAGCAATCCTGCCATTTAGATGCCACTAGAATTTGGATATTGACATTAATTTTCTGAGGTACAAAAGATGGAGTCATCCACTCCAGAGATTACAAATGAAATTCATGGAATAGTAGAGAAATACTCCCCCTGTTTCAATTCAAATACTCAACTTGTCTCAATTCTTAAATGAACAAACAACTATACAACATAAGTATTGATTGTTTTCTTACCAGTAGATCATATGTGCCTGTTTTGGATAGATAGGCTTTGATATCATATTATAAAATAATGTTTATTGAAGGAGAATCAATAGGGTACAATGGATTGAGTGACTTCCAACAATCGACTAGCATCAACCCTCACCATACACTCATGGCGACCAACTTAACATAGCTGATGGTTTCTTCTCTCACTTAATTAGGTTTTCTTAAACAAGAATTATATAGTGTTGTTCTAACTTGAAAGACAAATTTACCCTTACAAATTAGAAGTAGGATTATATAGTGTTGTTCTAATTTGAAAGACAAAATTATTCTTACACATTAGAAGTAATCACACACAACATATAAAGGACCCAAGACCCGATATACTCTTTAACAAAATTTTCAAGCTTTTCGTATAGGAGATGAGTTGATCAAGGCCTCCTCGGTCTTCGAAAGTTTTGCACTAAGGACATGTCTGATTCATCAAAAAGAGACAAAACTCACATAATTTATATCAAAAATACTTTCATTAGCAATGTTATTTATATCACCGTGTATCATACGATATGGGCATATAGTAATCACTCGTATCATACAGCTATAAAAATAGTCCTTCTTTGTTTGAAATTGAAAACAATTGATCTTATCTTCTCTCTTTTGACAAGAGAGACTTCGTGCTTTGAAGGGTGACGTCTCATAAATAACAATCAAGGCCATAAAAATAGGTTCTTTGGAAAGTTTCTCCCTTTTGGCAAGAGAGACTTCTTGCCTTGAAAGTGAACTCTCAAAAGTAACAATGAAGGCCCATAAAAATATGTAGTTTCCAAAGTCTCAGAAGTTACCAATTATGATCATGTCTAGCATTAGTAGGTTGTACAATACAACTTTGTCTGCCATAGTTTGGTAACTCCAAGAGTAGCTCAATACCTTTCCAAGCAAGTCATACAATGATACGATACGATACCCTGTCTCATGGAGAAAAACAATACACGATACGATACGGTACAAACAATATTATTCATTAGTTTTCAATACTTGACAAAATCGTCCATGTTCTTAGGTATGGACAATTTTTAGTTCTCCAAGTTTCTTGCTAGTTCACATAAGATCAATATAGTAAAAACAATCAAATAATTTATTAATAAAATCAATAACTCAAACTTAAATGAAGAAAATAATCAACATCAAAACAATTCATCATGTGTCATTCCATCTACATAGGATTCCAACAATCATAAATGGTTCATATAATTGATTTAAATCCAACATGGAAGTATTACTTGATAGATAATACCATGAATTAACAAAGGTAATGAATCTCTTAGCAAAGAAACAATCGTTTTCTGGCCTTCCGCCTTAGATTGTTTGGGTCACTCGGCTGACAAGGGGAGGAGGAGGAGCCTCACCAGCCACAGCCCACTTGTAGTCTGGGACGCACAGAGAGAGAGAGAGAGAGAGAGAGAGAGAGAGAGGAATTAGGGTGCAGAACATGTTGGTTCTCTCTAAAAATTTGATCTGAAAACCAGGGTTTGAATTGTTAGTTTTCGCGAGGGGATGGAAGGAAACTTACAGAAATTTTATAGATACCCAATTTATAAGAAATAAATCCTAGGAGGAAGTGACTTGATTTTTTTCTTAAATTTTAACTGCACAAGTCAAGGTTTTCAAAATTTCTGTGGGGCGGCCGCCCCCAGACCGTCATGTAGGTCCGCCACTGCCATCCATGCGTCATCGTCAAGAATTTTTAGATCCGAAAAAACTGCAACCACGCCTCACGCCTTGTCGAACCCGACTCGCATCTATATTATATAAGGCTTTACACTCGAGGATTTCACGAATCGGTTAATTAGTCACATCAAGTATATATCCCTTCCCTGTCAGGAAATCCCATCTTGAGCTTCGGAGGCGATTTAGTCACACGGATCAGAAACTGCCTAGCCTGACCAACCTGGCCATAGACTTCAGAATGTAATGCCAGACTAAATCATTATCATCATCAAGTTCGTTAAACCCTTGAGATTTCTTTCTTCAAAAAAAAAAAATATATATATATATATATATATATATATATATATATATATATATATATATATATATGCGTGTGTCACATAAACGTCGACCCAAAACTACATAGATTATTTATTTGACTAAGTCAGAGACATATGTAGCCTTACTTAATATAGCCACTGCACTAGATGTAACTTCAAGGAAATCCGACCAATGACTCATCATCAGAAACGATTCCTCCTCACACAAGGAACATCAATCGCCACCCCTCCTCTTCCCCTAAAAAGAGAGAAAAGGAGAGTTGTGAGCAAAGAGAATCGCTGATGGGAGTGGAGTAGCATAAGCACGGGAGCGATAGGTTGATGGGAGAAAAGAAAAAAGAATATAGAGCAATGTGAAACTGGGGTCAATTGGGAAGGAGAATTCCGTCGCCCAGCTACTACGAACATCAAATCTTCATCAAACCCTGGCTATATAGACAGGGAGCGAGTCTATCGGCATTTTGTTGCTAGATAAAGATTGCAACGGTATAGGAAGAAAGTTATCCCTTGCTGAAATCCTGAAGCAAGAAAAAGGAGATTTTTTCTTCCCTCTTTGGGTAGCATCTTAAATCTTCAAACGGAAATCATTCTTCTTTACTTCTTCCCTTGCTTTCAGATACCAGTATCAATAAGAGCATCCTAAAAAAATGAAAGATAAACAAATGTACAAAGAACAACCTTTTCAGTTGTTGTCTTTTTATCGTTGCTGTCTATGAAATCTACCCCAAACCCGATCTTTCTTCAGTTATTATGAAGATAGGGCATTACCCACTGAAAAAATCAAGGAAAATTTTTGTTTCATTTCTTGTGGAGGTTACTGGAAGAGGAAAACGAGAAGGTGAGCTTGGGGAAGGAGAAGGGCTTCACGTCCTCCTCCTCATCAGATTTATCCTTCAACTCGCGGAAGTCAACCTCAAAATCATCTTCAGCGAGGTCGGGAACAGGATCCGGCGTCTTAATCGACTTGGAATGATAACTCGGCACGCCGTTGAGAATCTGACCGTTTCCTACTCGATTACTCGGAATGAAGTCGGAGATGATCGCCCCTCCACACATCCTTGCACGTTATTTCCGTCGTCACCTACAAAAACGGGAAGTCCTTCGCCGAGCCATACGGGGTGAGGAGAGAAAGTAAGTTTCAGACTCCGTACCTGTAGATTTTTGGAGGTGGGCGCGGAGAGAGAGAGTGTGGAAAGTTCAGGGTGAGATGGTTTTTAACGGTGGACACAAGCAGGAAACGTGGCGTGAGATAGAGATTTGTAGAAATGGAGAGAGAATCGTAGCAGGAAACGAAGATCATGCTCCCTCCCTCTCTTCAAGGATATTTTTTCTTTTGAGCATTTTCTCTCTAAAAATTTACCAACTTATCCCATTTATCGGGTATTACTATCTACACATCCTTTTATTATATATACACCACAATTTTCATAAATACTTAAAATACCCTACAATATTTTTTCTCTTCACACTAAATTCCAGCAAATGTCTTTATTACAAAATGTAAAACAACTCAAACGAAAGTGTGACAGTGATTTCAGTGCACGAGATGATTTTGCTAACCGGTTGGCGGAAGAATTAAAAGATGAATTTGTTAATTGCGATGGTGATAAGCTAGACTATTCTCTTGTGTTTGTGAAAGATGATATATTTAGGAGTCCTAATAAATTTATTGATTGTTTAAGACTAGTTCAATGAAGTATAACATTGTTACAGTTATTAATCGTTCAAAGAGCAAAGAAATAATAAACAAGGTATCACTTGGGTGTGGCTTGAAGCGCAAAGGCATAATAAATAAGGTATGACTTGAGTGTGAAAGAAGTGACAAATATAAGAAAAATAAAAATATTGATATTAAAAGTATTACATGAATGGACACTAAAAAGATTGGTTTAACTCTTCTTATCAAGAAGAGAGGGTGGAGAAAATGGTTATTTGAAGTTGTATTTAGTGAATGAGACACATAACCATCCTTTAAAGTTATATCTTGAAGGACATGCTTTTGTAAAGAGTTTAAATAGCTTTGAGTACAGTGTAATAAAAGACCTCAAACACAATAATTACAAATCAAGTATATTTTGACGCATTTAAAGCATGTGGACAAGAATAATTTTAGTACAGCAAAGTATATTTACAATGAAAGAATGAAAATAAAGAAAGAAAATAATGGTTCTCGAAGTGCTTTACAACAACTATTACATGATTTAGACATTAACCATTATCATGCATGGTATCATAAAATCTCTAATATAAATACAGTCAATGATATTGTATTTGTACATTCTCGTTTTGTGTACCTACTTCATACCATGCGTATTAAAATTTGACAACACATATAAGACAAATATGTAAGTATCTTATTGTTGACTAGTAATGTTTATCATATATTAATGTCATTAATGATTTTTTATTTTATTTTTTGCAGGTATAAGATGTTTTTTCTTGAGGTTGTTAGGTTTACATCAACCTCTAAGAACTTATTCGTAGCCTTCACTTTTATAAATATAGAAAAATAAGATAATTATATTTGGATGTTGAAGTATGTGAGTCATGTACTCCAAACAAAATTTCACATGTTATCTACAGTGATTGTAATCTTGTTTTGGTGAATGTCATTCAAATGATTTTTGTAGGTACGACACACTTTTGTATAGATGACATATAACCAAAAATATTAAAACATTTATTGTAATGTTAAAAAAGAATAAAGAGATGACAAGTTCGTTGTGAAGGATGTGTGGTATATTTACTATCATTATGCTACACGATATTTTTTAGCAGTTAACATAATATCTGTATATTTCATTATGTTATTTACACAATTCAAAGAATGAAGTAGCTATTAATCCTCATTTTTGTTTATCTTTTTATAAATAAAAATGATTGATGGTTCTCATATGCCTCCTATCTTTACAGCATGACAACATTACCAAGATGAAAGTGTTAGGAGTTGGCCAACTATGTTTGAAGAACATATTGACTTGTATATACAAATGAGAGGACTAGGAGACAATATTGTACACAATATTGAGGACGATGACTAAATGTTATTGGGTACTACATGATTTCTAGATTTAAATGACAATCTTGTATTTTTTGTTGATTCAGAGAGTACGCGATTTCATTACAATCATGTATGTAAACTTCAATAGCAAAAAAAAATCTTTCATTATAATTGTTATTTACATATACAATATTTGAAAATTACAAATTAACATCCTATACAAAACCCAATCCAAAAATGTCACGCATCGTCATCATGAAGTGTCTCACGTATCACACTCATATGCTGATATAAGAAATTAAGCGGAGGAAATTTAATATATGAGGTTAAAGCAAAACAAGGTTGTTACTAATATAAATATAATGATTCATTTACCTTTATTTAGAATGATATATTATGTTGCCTAATTTGAGTATGCTGAGGAAGACATAACTGATTGCTAAATCTCATAAAATAAATCGATTTGTCATCTTAATTTATCACTCTATGTAAACCTAATCACACTCGTACGAGTAAAATATTGTAACTTCAAAATACTCAAGCTCAAAATAATATAATTGTTGAGTCTCTTAAGTCGTATCACGTGGCTCATACTATACATTATACGTATGGAGCTTTGTAAGTCTTTTTACAATTGAGAGTGTTATCAATGCTACTGGGATGCCTTGATATCGGTCAAACTGGGGAACTACACAATCTGACATATAAGACTCCACAACATCTATGTATCGAATGCATCTGTGATATCACAATAACTTTTATACATCACAATTCATATATTTTGCAAAACTATATAATTGTGCATAAAATAGCATGTAAGAATATATAACATACAAAGTTAGGTTTAATTAAAAGATTAAGAAACCAATCAACTCACTTAAAAATACCTTTTCTACTATCATCAAATGCAATTGCTTACGATATTGAGCAAGTTGATCAATAAGAGATCCATTGGCTTACTTGTGGTTTCCCATAAGTTAGATCATTCTTTGTTATTTCTTTTCAACACTTTTGTATGTGTTGGAAAGTCAATTTCTTCTTTTTTTAACATTTTCAAAATCTAGTTCATACATTCTTACTATAGCTTTCGTTGATCATTTTTCTACGTGTTTATAATATTTTAAATAATTTTTTCTCTTTTTATCATATATTGATGTCGCTCTCATTTTGTTTCTAATACTATTTTAAACTTGTTTATGGCTTGGTTGATAAAGAGCATGTTTTGATATGCATGTGTTGGTATGAAAATCATATTTAAATATTGTGTAGATAGGGATTTGGATGTATGTAGATCCAGATATGAGCTTACAAATTTGATACATTGTAATTGATTTTAAATCATAATGATGTATGAATACATAAGTCATACTTGTGTAGGGTCTCTAGAGACTTATAGATTCTTAGCGTTCCGACTTGTGGGCAAGATAGAGTCTGTTTTTTGGTACTCTGTTGTGAGAGTCTGCGTAGTTTGACCGTCACGGACGGGGTGACAAAGGTCATATAAAGGAAATGTCAAAGGCCTCCTACAACTTGGTTTAGATATACTATGAACTATAACTATCGTAACTAATTGATATGTGTGTGAGTATGAATTTGAAATAATTAGTTGGGATGCAAATGTGATTTGTTATGAAATGATTGTAAACCATGTATGCTTTTAGTATGAATTATGTTTAACGGTATATAACATTCCTACTGAGTTGTAGGTCGAAGCTCACCCTATCATTTTATGGTTCATCCTGAAGCTAGCACTTCTAGGATGCATAGAGTCGAGTAACAGTATATGACTTAGATAAGCGTTAAATAATTGTTTTGATGTTTAGGGTTATGTTAAGTTGGCTTCGCACCATTTTAGATGTATTGTTCAGACTTATGGATATTTGATAAGTCGGATTGTGGTCGTGACTTGGGCAGGTGTGACATTTCTTCTTGTGCAATAGGGTTGAAGCTAAAACTTATTTCTTTTACAATGGTGAGCTAGCGCTATTCCAGCATTAGCAAAACAGTTTCAGTAAACCAAAGGATATATGTTTTCAATACAAGTGCACTGAAAGGAATCCCTCTTAAGGGGTGAACCATCTTAATCTCCACGATCTTCAATTTTTCTAGTTGTTTTTTTGGTATATTCAATGAATGATTGCATGTACGTGAGGAGCTTCTTCCTCAAGCCCTTGATAACATAGATATCAAATAAAAGAAGCACGTTAAAGTTCAGAGCCACATATATATATATATATATATATATATATATATATATATATATATATATATATATATATGATTGATTAGATGTACTAGAACAATCGGGGTTAGAATCAAGTCATAAATTGAGTGATCCAAAGTTGTTGTCTTTTTGTCCAACAAGAGTTGTCTTTGCCTAATTTAATCTATGGATGGCAATATTGATCTGACTTGTAGGGCCCGTTCTAAACTATTGGAGTAGGGCGGGACTTGCCCAGTTCGACTGGCTTTGGATTTGGGTATGGGGATTATCCAAATTTGATGGATCCCTGGCCTGGTTGATCCGGATTAAATGTCAGATATTGTCTGCGGAGGCGAGTGCCGACTATGATCAAGCTGCACTGTTTGAAGTTCTTGGCCTACCACATATGCTTTACTTATTTCACTAGGCTACGGTCACCAACTACTGAATTTCATCGTGATATCTTATGCCAATGCTAAAAAGGAACTTCATAGACATGGCCGGACAATTAACCACTGGTGGGCACATTAATGTGGTCCTCTGAAACATGGTGCACACCAACAACTTGGAGAAAATTTGGGTGAAGACGAGCCTTGATCAAGAACTATATATCCGCGGAAAAAAGAATCACGAAATTCATAGTTTAGTTGATAGAGAAACCAGGTGCAAGCAATAATGTCATGTTGCAATCAATTATCGATACCAAATGAAGGGAAAAGGCTTGGCTTGCAAGACCCATATTTCCGAATCACCATCTTGGCGTTTTTCTATGGGTATGCTGTGACAATTGTTTCATCACTAACTTTGTTTGTTTGCAAGAGAGCATATGAATTGTTGAAGAATATGAGTTTAGAGTCAATTTTAGTACATTTGATGTCTTAGGTATTATTGTAATTGTTCGAAGTTGTAAGGGTATTTTGGTAATTTTCTGTATTAGGGGTATTTTGGTCATTTTACATTTTACAGCTCCTTATATAAGGGTTGATAGGTTGTATTAGGGTTGAAGGTTGTTGAGATTAAGAAAGAGAGAGAAAGAGGGGGGGCTCCATTAGAGGTCCGCCCTCTCCTCCGATCTCCACATTTCTCTTCATTGTGTATGATCTTTTTCTTTTCCGCTGTGTAACCAGGTTTCCAACATGATATCAGAGCAAGGAGAAAGATTTTTAGAGTAGAAACAGTGTCTCTGTGTGGTGTTCCTTCTTCTTCTTCACGAAAGTAATGGAGGAGGACAACGAAGATTTTAGGCGTCCCTTGCTACGGTGGCGTCACTTGCTGCTATGTTAGAAAACATTTGCCATCATTGATATGAACTGTGGTACTCTAGTCAGTTAAATCCAAAATCAGCAGAGAGTCTCGCGCCATCACCAATCCCTTCAAACTCTTTATTTCTTATGCCCTACCACGAAGATCAAAATGGTAGGAATTCGATTCGCAACTGCAGAAGTGCCTCTGCATTCACCAATTAAAAGAGCTTCATGCCAGAATCGGGAAGACCCACCTCTCCCACAACGCTTTCCTCCTCACTAGACTCACCCACAAGCACCTCAGTTATGGCAATCTCGATTATGCGAGGAGAATTTTTCTGCAAAATGGATGACCCGCCGATTTTTTTGTGGAATGAGATCATCAAACACCATTGTAGACATGGGCTATATTGAGAATCCCTCTATTATTTCTGCACCATGTTGAATTCTGGCATCCCGCCTAACGAGTTCACCTTGACCTTCGTGCTGCCCACATGTGCGGCAATGAAGTCCGCCTCCAATGGTCGTATGGTTCGTACAAATGCAATTTGCCGAAACTTCAAATCTAACGTGTTTGTCTCCACAGCTTGGTCGATATGTACGGTAAAACTGACTTGTCTGCACGTCAATTGTTTGATGGAATGCCTGTAAAAGTTTTGGCTGCATATAATGCCATGATTGACAACTGTGGGATAAATGGGGAGTTACACATGGCCATGGAGGTCTTTGATCTTATGTTGAAAAGTGGTGTTGTGCTTGATGCGGTGACTATGGTGAACCTCCTGCATGCTTGTGTTTCTGTCGGTTCCCTTCAACGAGGCAAATGACAAAATCAATGTTTCTATGTCTATGTGGGCGCTACTCTTATACATATGTACATGTGTTGTGGAACTATACTTGATGCACAACAAATATTTGACCAAATGACTGATAGAGATCCTATTTTCTTGACGGCAATAATGTCTGGGTTTGCAATGCATGGACTTCCTAAAATGGCAAAATCAATGTTTCTATGCATGATAAGAGAAGGTTTTAAGCCTGACGGGATAACCTTTGTGGTTCTTATTGTCTGGTTTTAGCCATGGAGGCATGATTGAGAAAGGGCATAGATACTTCCATTTGATGTCACGGAGGTATGGTTTAAGCCCAGGGCTGGAGCACTATAGCTGCATGGTGGATATGCTTGGTAGAGCAGGAGAATTGGAAGAAGCTGAAACAACATGTGGAAGGAAGGATATCCAACCGCTTATTTTACCTATCTGTTCCACCAAATGTATTCATAGATGCAGTGAAATGTGCTAGTCTATCAGCTTCTTCAGATAATGGGTGGACAAGAGTTATTGTTGAGAAGCCTTTTGGACGTGACTCCAACACTCACAAAATCCTTGATGAAGTACTTACACGAAGACCAAATTTTCAGAATCGACCATTATTTGAGAAGGGAACTCGATTGGAAAAGGTTCGGTGACGAAAGAAGAATCATATTCGAGTTTAGTTTTGTTTGCAGAGAGAAATGCTAAAAGATGATTAACATGAACACTGCACATCAAGTGTTCGATGAAATGTTCAAGAGGGCTGAAAGTTCATAACATGATTCAGAAGATATAAAGTAGTATGTGATGATGGCCTTCATTGGAAAAGTAGTTGAATATGAGTTTAGAGTTGTTGATGGAATGTAGAAAATCAGTCTTTCTCACCACACATACATGACAAAGCAAATCATAGAAGAGGTCACAAGAATTTGTTGATATAGAATATGGCAGTATCACCAAGAAGCAAGAAAGTTAAAACCTTGAGTTGTTGAAGTAAATAGCTAGGAGGGCTGGAAAAGCGACTGTAGTCACCATGTGAAGGGGCGCAGACCGACTAGTTTAAGCAGATGTCTGTATTCTGCTATTTAAGTGGTATAGAGAGGGCACCCAACCAACACACCGGCTGCAGCCACCATGTGAAGGGGCGTAGAAAAAGCCGTATGAAGTGTGTATGGTGGAGTAGTACCTCCTATCACAGAAGATCAACTTTCTCAAGAGTAGAAAAACATGACTTTTTTGAAGTATAGCTGCCGAATCACTTTATGGAGAAGAAGAAAGAGAGGGAGAAACCAACACTCATAGAAGGGTCGTGTGCTACTCATGTGTTCTTGATTGTTCAAGTTGTTTTACAAAAGCCTCGAAGAGATCGATCGTGCACGTGTGGTGAAGAAATAACCAGTTTTTTTATAGGTTTGGAGTTCAAAGTATCTCACTCCCAACTTAAGGGGGGTGTTGAAGAATATGAGTTTAGAGTTAGTTTTAGTACATTTGATATCTTAGAACAATAAATTTGATGTTTTAGGTATTATTATAATTGTTCGAATTCATAAGGGCATTTTGGTAATTTTCTGTACTAGGAGTATTTTGGTCATTTTATGTTTTACAGCTCCTTAAATAAGGGATGATAAATTGTATTAGTGTTGAAGGTTGCTGAGATTAAGAAAGAGGGGGGCGGCCTCCATTGGAGGTCCGCCCCCTCCTCCGATCTCCACATTTTCCTTCATTGTGTATGATCTTTTTCTTTTTCGCTACGCAACCACGTTTTCAACATAAATGACGCATAAACTCTCTCTATATATATGTGTGTGTGTGTGGCCTTGGATGAACATCATGTTAGTGTTAGGTCTGAGGATACATGCATATACGACTGCGTGTTCTGTAGCGCGATCTCATCCTTCAATCGTCTCTAACAAGCAACATTTGGTGAAGCTTGGCAACATTAATGCAAACTACAAAGTCTAGTTCATGATGTTCATATCCAAAAGCCTTGAAACCAATGCATGTTTTCTATAAGTACATCAGATCTTAAACCTTGCTTCCGTCTCAGGATTTGCAGCTTATAAAATTTATTCTATTCATCAATTTTCTTTTGAAGTCTAGAGTCATTTGCATGCCTTATGGGCTTCAAATCATGATTTACACATAAGTTCGCAAAAAAGTATGAACGTCCGAGCATCATGGAGTAGAGGTCATCACACTCAAGTTATATATACAACTAAGTCTTTTTTCATACTAGATGGGTCAGCTTCTTTATTTCATGGAACTCAATCATGTGTCATCCTAAATGATAACTCAACATAAGCTATAAGTGAGATCCTTCTTTATTATTTTATTCTAACATTTCTATACTTTTTTTTCTTTTTTAACATTTTCATAATTTGGCTTATGTCTTCTTACCAGAGATAACTTTGATTGTCTTTGTAGTGGGTCACGCAGTCTGGATCCGAGATCCAGACCTGCGTAGAAAAGAACATAGTAACGCTCGGGTTATGCAAAGGGGCAACCCTTTGTTGTCCTTGGTTGGCCAAGGCAGGTAACGGCTATTAATGTCGGTTATTAGCCTAGTGAATCTATATAAGAGGGCAGAGGAGAGGCAGCCTGTTGTAGAGAAGCCTCGGGAGGAGTTGCATGAGCCGAAAAAAGAGGAACGGTCGCCGGAATCCAGTAAGAAAATCTCTATTTTTATTTTTATCAAATTTCTCATTTTTAGTTGATAAAAGTAAGTTAGATCATAGGGCTTTTGTTTGATTCATGCTAAACCTTCAAAAACAAGTCTTAATACGCGAAAATCGGTTCAAAATAAGTGTAAACTCGTGATTTTTTTCTCAAATTCAAGTTACAGGTTTTCATTAATTTTCTGGCCAAAACGACACCGTCAACAACCAATCATGGGTTGGATTGGAAGAGGAGGCATAGGTGATCGATTGGGGACCATCATCGGCCTTAATCGGGGCCAGAAATCGACGAAATCAATGTCGAAAAACCATGAGAACTGACCCTTTTGGGAGTGTCCCCGTTTTCATGTTGTGTCATGTCCGAAATGCATTGAACTGATACTACTTCATGTCGTATCCTCGTATTACATGTTAAGAATTAGTTTTATGTCAAAACAAGTTCTATGTTAGGTTCTATGTCAAAAATAGGTAAGGTTTAAGTCATGTCTTTAAATGGGTTTTTGAGTTAGAAATATGACATGTGTCAGTAGTTACAGGTTTTGTATTGACATAGTGATATAGATTACTTAATGTGTCACTTAATTTAGATCGGATATAAATCTAGGTGTCAGTTTGGATCCTGAATAGCTTAAATGGATCTAAATTGAGTTTTAGGTGATTTTAGGGTCATTTGAGATCCGATTTTGATACGGTTTGTTGCGTTAGATTCGTAGTTAAATCAATTTTTATATTTTAATTATTTGTAATTGTTTAGAGATTAAAATTGGAAGATTTGGCGGAATAAGAGTGGCCCAACGGTTTGGAGATTGCATCTTAGCGCTCCTTTAGGTAGGAGGTTATACATTCTTTTACAGAACCATACTAGAAGTTATTTTATTTATTTTAAATAGATTTAAATATGCATGATTGATAAATATTATATTGATGTTTATGAAATGATATTTACAATTATGGGTTATTTGATATGCTTTTCAAATAGAATGTGTTTATGGTATTGATTAATAAAGAGCATGTTTTGATATGCATGTGTTGTATAAACATGATATTTAAATGTTATGGATGTGGATTTGGTTTTGGATATTCGTTGATCAGATTGTGATTTGTAAATGTGATGAACTGTAAATAGTTTTAGAAATGTAATGATGTGTGAATATACGAGTCATACTGGTGTGGGGTCTTTAGAGACTTAGAGGTCCCTCGAATGATCCGACTTGGAGCGAATACATGGTGTGTTCCCGAACACTCTTCCATGAGAGTCAGCATGGTTACCGTCGTGGACGAGGTTAACGAGGTCACGTTAGGGAGGGTCAGACGACTCCCGTGGCCTTTAGGACAGACACAGTATGAGTTGTAATTATCATAACTAATGATGTGTGTATGCATGTGTGTGAGTGTGTGCATATGAATTTGAGATGATGATTTAAAGGTAAAACTATACTTTAATATGAAATGATTGTGAAATTATGCATGCTTTTAGTATGATTTATGTTTACAGATGTTTAACCTCCCTACTGAGCTATGTGTAGGAGCTCACCCCATTATTTTACAGCTCATCTTGAAGATAGCACTTTTAAGACACACGGAGCAGAGTAGAAGTTGGATAGAGCGGCATTTTTATATATTAGATGGTATGATAAGTATTGAACGATTTAGAAAGTCTTGTTATTCGGGATTATTATTAGGTGGGCCCCACAAAATTTTGGGCGTATTGTTTAGAACTTCTATATGAATATTTATTTCAGTTAGATATTTCATTGAGTTTGAATTAAATTAGTATTGTTTTGAGTACTTCTCACCATCATGCCCGTGTGAGAAATGACCATGTGGCTTCGGCTCGGGCCGGGTCCATGTCGTGACCCGAGCTAGTGTGACAGTCTTTCTATGTGTTTATACCATTTTAATCTATTTTCTCTCATTTTACCATGTTAACATCACTCTTAATTTACTTTTAATAATCTCATTACACGGTCTTTCTTTCTGTGACCATTCATCCATCTCAACATCTTTATTTTTGCCATGACCATGTTGATAATTAACTGCCCAACACTCACAACCATAACTCTGGGGGGTCTAATTGATGCTGTATAATATTTATTTTTTAACTTTAATTTTTATCTCCTTATCACATAAAATACAAAAATACTTGGTGCACCTTTTCATACATAACATTTTCATTAATTTTTCTATCACTATGAAAATTTGATCCTAGATATTCAAGAAATACAATATATATCAATCGTAATTTATATATCATTTGAAGTAACGAAATGATCAAATTAACATTTCATGTGTCTTTGTTCTACTAAGTCTAAAGCCTTTACTCAAGTTATACATATATATATATATATATGGAGAAAAAGAAAAATAGAGATCTATAAAAGTCCTTCATCGACTAACTTTATACAGTATAGGATGATGAGCTGGGGTGTTGATATTTTGAACAAGAGATGCTGAACATATCCAATGATTCCAAGAATGAGCAATTAATTTCTGTCTTTTGAAAGTAAAGGAATGGCGTCTGAACTCAACCTATAATTAATATTTCTCCTCAAATCAATTCCTTATTTGTTTATTAACCGTCGTTAATATCTAATACAAGTCGGAGGCTCAATTGTCTCTTTGAGCATTGAGATATTTAAAGGCTAGACCTCGCCGGTCCTATAAAATGGCAAGTTGGACACTATTTATATATTTGCACGCATTTGCCAATTAAAATAAGCGCGTCAAAAGTTGGTGCAACTAGCTAGCTGAGAATGGTTGAATTTTCCTTCAAAATATCTCGTGGATGAAATCACGTAATTGCCCTCCCTAGTTGTGTGATACAAAAATAAACTAATTAAACCCTACAACAGTTTTTTTTTTGCTCAATAACAAAATTATTAATGAAAAGGGAAAAAGAAAAAGATGGACACCCTACACCCGAGTTCCATAACAAATCGACCCAAACCTTTTAATGGATTATGGATTCGGTTTCGTTACGGTAAGGACCAAGAAGAACGTAAGGTCAGCTTTCCGTGTTTACATGTATAAGAGAGAGAGAGAGAGATTGGTTTTTTACCAACACGATTCAAGCTTGATGTTTGGTTATTGACGTATTATTACTATCTTTAGCCTAAAGTTGACTACACGTCATATCATTTCATATAGGTGTCCTTTTTTTAGTCTAATTAATGACGGCATTCATGTTTTCCACAGGCCTTCAAGTCATTTTATATTTGTGCTGAGCGCCTGCACGTTCACGCACACACCGCACGGAAATGCAAAGGTCCAACAGAGAGAGAGTAAAATACAAGAAAATTACACTGAAGTCTCTCTCTGCCTTCATAAATTCAGCTGCGGTTTCGGAAGTATGAGAGAAGCTCTGGCTTTTGATTCATATTTTAACGGGCACCTACTTCTATGCGCATGGGAAATTTGTGTCTGTGTCGTTGAGAACGATGAAACCAGTCTGCTTCAACTGCCATTTGTAGAATCATAGAGACATACGAACCCAATACAGAAATGTGTTGGTGGAGAGCTTCCATTAGCATTTGGCGACGGACTGATGATATCCGGATTGATCACTTGAATATCCGAGCTTAATTTTGGCTTTCAAATTTCAGTTGATTGACGAAACGCAACTTGTAGGGACACCACCAATCTCTCTCCATCGGTGGCACTTCAGTAGCATCAAGGACAAAGATCCAAATACGATGTGATCTTGATTGAGAAAGTAAAAATCATCAGCCTTTTACAGATACCACTGAGGGAGATCTTCTTGGGGCAACAAGAATTACACAGATAATTGAACTCAACCCAAAAGTCTAGCCAAAAAGCCATCTCATTTCTAAGCTTCGAATTCAAGTTTAGACTCGACAATCTCCATTAAAGGATCAAATTCACGACTCTTAAGCTTTGATGCTTTAACCCAACCTAACCGGCATGAGTCCTTAAGACTCGTCTCGTATTCCATGCTGTGCAACAAAAGGAAGGAACAGATTGTACCTTCCCATTCTTATAATTTCATAAAAGCAAATTGAAGTATCTAAAAATAGGTGGTGGCTTCTTTTCCCAAGATATATCTTCTAATCTATAATAACCGATACAAGAATTGGAGGCTCGAGTCGGTCCGGTTCGCGGGGTCCACATGAGTCCCAGAACCACGTCGGCCACGCTCTCCCCTGAGGAAAAAGACAAGCGACAAGTCGCGCAACGCGACGATGTGGAGGTCGGCCAGCCCAGCCAAGTAACTTGGAAGAGTTCAAAATTACCCACGCTTTATCAAAAATGTAACCCGCGGCTGACCAAGGATTATTTTTTGAGTTGTTATGGTAACAGTTAATGCCAAGGTTTCAAGTTAATGTAGTGTCATGTTATGCTAACAGTTAATTTAACATAAGTTAAGATTAATTTTTTTATTGTTTTTCCAATATTTTTATGGTCTTTTTTTTAATATTTTCAAAATCTAGTTCATCTTCTTTTGATCTTTATTCATAATATTTTAAACATTTTTTTCTATTTTTATCATATACTAATATCACTTTCAATTTGTTTCTAATAACCAAACCAACCCACAATACAAAGGTATACTATGAGGCAATGAACTTTAGCTGAACTGGCATAGAAAGTAACTGAAATATTGGGTCAATGGCATGCGTGATATTTTTTAAAAGAATGGGCGTGATTTGGACTTGGTAGTCTGTTCATCTCCTACCTACCTTCTTTTTGAATTACTCTCTCTAGATTCTCTTTATTAAGTTGCAGACCCAAATTTAGCAAAGTTAATCCTACATTAAGCAAGCTAGGTAGACCCCCCTACCAGAGACGCATATCTTGGGTGTTGAACTGGGGACCTTCAACTCCAAGGATTTCTTCAATCCAACCCAGGACCAAGAGAGCCGTATCTTTCTCTCTCTGTATCTCACGCCACGTTTCCGGCTTGTGTCCACCATTAAAGCCTATCTCACCCTCAACTTTCCGCACTCTCTCTCTCCGTGCCCACCCTCCATCTAGATCTGCAAAAATCTACAAGTACTGAAAGTCTGAAACTTACTCTCTCCTCACCCCCGTTTGGCTCGGCGAAGGAATTCCCGTTTTTGTAGGTGACGACGGAAATAGCGTGCAAGGATGTGTGGAGGGGCGATCATCTCCGATTTCATTCCGAGTAATCGGGGAGGAAGCAGGAGGCTCACCGCCAGTCAGCTTCTCAACGGCGTGCCGAGTTATCACTCCAAGCCGATTAAGACGCCGGAGCCTGTTCTCGACCTCGCTGAAGATGATTTTGAGGCCGACTTCCGCGAGTTTAAGGATGAATCTGACGAGGAGGAGGATGTGAAGCCCTTCTCCTTCCCCAAGCTCACCTTCTCGTCATCCTCTTCCGGTAACCTCCACAAGAAATGAAACAAAAAAAATTCCTTGATTTTTTCAGTGGGTAATGCTTGCTCTTCATAATAACTGAAGAAAGATCGGGTTTGGAGGAGATTTCATAGACAGCAACGATAAAAAAAAAATGAAAAGGCTGTTCTTTGTACATTTGTTTATCTTTCATTTTGTAGGATGATCTTATTGATATTGGTATATGAAAGAAAGGGAAGAAGTAGAGAAGAATGATTTCTGTTTGAGGATTTAAGATGACTACCCAAAGAGGGAAGAAAAATCTCCTTCTCTTGCTTGAAATTCTTGTTTTCTCAATTTTTTTAATCAGCTTCTTTCCAAAGGTGTAGTGTAAAGCTTTCTTGCATAATCGTTGTTGTTGTTGGAAAAGAGTAACGTAGGAAATTGAAGACTGATGCCGTCTGTCGGTGTTTGCATAAAAAACACGACTAGGGGAGAAGGCAAGGGAAAAAGCGTTCAACTTTTTCTATTTAATTGATTTCAGTGGCTTCCCCCCTCCTTATCAAGGTTTGCGGGAAATGCCTATGAGTTGTTTAACTGAAGTTAGGTAAACCCACCTTTCGGAGAGAGAGAGTACTCTTAGCAACTATTCCTCCTTTCGAAGAGTCTCCTTGGAAACCTTAGAAACGATTTACGTTTTGTAGAACAGAAAAATCAGGGAAATGAAAATATAAAAGATTAGCTGAAGAAAATGGCTTGGAACTATGTTCCTTTTGAAACTTCTTTCAGTAAACACAGAAACGATGTACATTTAATAGGTAGAAAAAATAAGAAAAGAAAATGTTTTGGGTTTCACTGAACACTCACGAAGTGGCAGTCAGATCCTCTCATGACCTGTTTAGATATGGCCTTCTCCTATGACCGACTGATCTATTTATTTTTTGCTGAAAATTTCTTTCTCCTATTTTTCTTTGGCTAAACCTAAACTTTTATGTAAGAAAATTGAAGGTGTGGATCTTTAAGGTGGTACCCTTTCTTTTTCTTCCTAAATTTGAAGCTACTTCTTAAACGCACCACATGTCGTTTTTGTGGAACGAAAATTGAACATGAGCGAAGCAGAAACATCACGATCTTGGCCCACAACGAGATAAAGAGGGAGATCTTATTTTTGTGCTAGTCGTATTGCTTTTTTTCTCCTTATATCTATGCCTTCTATTGTGAATGGCCAGTGATTGCCAGTTAATTGGTTTCTTCAATGGACTCTAGATCTGTCAACTGCTGTCAAGTCTCCAGAGATCGAGGGGCAGCCTGGAAAGAATGCAAAACGGAAGAGGAAGAATGTCTTCCGGGGAATCCGCCGGCGCCCATGGGGGAAATGGGCTGCAGAGATCCGAGACCCTAGGAAGGGTGTTCGTGTCTGGCTTGGAACCTTCAACACTGCTGAGGAGGCAGCAAGAGCTTATGATGCTGAAGCCCGCAGAATCAGGGGAAAGAAAGCTAAAGTCAATTTTCCTGATGAATCCACCTCTCAGAAGCAGAAAACTCATTTAGCTGAGAAGAAACCCAATACTAACATTAGTTCTCGTATGGTTCCAAACACGAAAATGCAACCAAATTTTAGTCTTGCACAGCCCAAAGCCTCGAATCTGTTCAAGAATTTTGGATATAATGTTGATGGAGATTATATTATGAGTAAACCAAATTATGCAGGTTTGTTCTCCGAACTTGAAAATGAATTCAAGGGTTTTATGCAGTCTGATCAGAGTAGTAATTCGTTCGATTGTTCTGATTTCTCATGGGAGCACGATCCCAAGACTCCATCTGAGATATCTTCTGTTTTTCTGGAGCCTGTGTTGGGGTCTGGTGAACCAAAGTTTACCGATGTGGATCCAAACAAGAATGGACATGTGAAGAACACACCAGAAGGCATGAAATCTGTGGAAAATAATAGCGATGCAACTGAATTGTTGGAGGAGTTGTCTGCTTTCGAGTCCTATATGAAGTTCCTGCAGATTCCATATCTGGAAGGAAGTAATGACCAGCCAGTTGAGGCCCTGTGTGGTGGAGATGCTACCCAGGATGCACCAATAGATCTGTGGGGCTTTGATGACATCAATATGCCTGCTAGTGTTTACTAAGGCGGAGTTTCAGATGATGGTGATGCTCTGTAAATAAGAAGCAATGTAAGGCTTTGCTTTGCACCCTATTTGAATTCCCATGCCGCATTCTTTTGCTCTTTTGATTTGAAAATTGAATTAGGATCTGCTTTCCTTCTTATGTGTCAGCATGGTTAATACACCTATGCTGCCTTTTCCCTGGTCACGTGCATAAGAACAGGTTTTTCTCCAACCTAGTATGTTGCATGCGCGTCTTACTTACATGTTTATGTTTGTCAATGTGATCCTTAAATATTGATGTCAAAATTCAAAAGTGAATCGGAGTGGTGGAAGCAGGAAAATAAAGTCTGATAAAGAGAGAATGCAAAACATAACATTAAGGAACAGTCAGAAACATCTAGAACTGGAGGGAATACGATGACAAGGTTATTAATATCGTGCTGTTGTAATACGTGTGTGCTCTGTCACCAGATTACCTGCAATAAACGTGTAAAATAGTTAAAGAAGCAAAGAGTCTCTTCTCTTTTATCTCCTATAACGTCATTTGTTCATGAAAGTGGGAACTATAAAAAATGAAATATGTGCATGACTAGTTACTGTATTGCTGATATGGCTTATTCAAACTTAGGTATGAATACCTCAATATACATACTTGTGTGTGGATCTGGTTCTTGGTAGGACATTTGTGTGTAGATGTGGTTCTTAGATATTATTCAGCAGTGATGAGAGTGATTCCATGTAGTCTATGGTGAGAGTGATTCCATAATTAAGGGAGTTGGAGACATCTGGAGAACTAGAGAATTACTAGGATAAAATTGTTAAGATTGATCTACATTATAACATAAGTCTTAGGATTCATTACTAGATCACTGCCAGTTAAACTTCTCACGCGGTTAAACAGCAAGTTACATGGTTATGAATTTATGATATATATACACGGACACAGACATACACACAAAGAGTATCATAACTTCATGGAAAATCATAGAGCATGCTCCATGTAGACATTGTTAATCTTTAATGGCTAAGCATGTTCATTTTGTATTTGTTCTTATGTTCTCTCTCTGTTTCACTTTTATTAAATTCTGTTGGTTGGTTTCTATTGCCCCTTTTTGTGTCCCTTCATGTGCGCTCTCAAAGGAAGTAAGTTGGATGTGAGACTCCATTTTCACAATTTCTCGTGAGATTCGTTAACATCTCACTTTTCTTTTTCCTCGTGATTCCTCCCTCTGGTGTTTGCATATCACAGCATGGCCCTGGCATTTGTTTTGTGAGTTGTTTGGTCTGTATTTCATTTACTATGTTCTTGTATACTTTCTGTCTGTAACTTTGGTAATATTTAATTTGATCAGGGTAGAGTGCTTGACGACAATCATGGAGAATCTCGGAGTCATTCTGCTACCTGCTTTTGTTTGACTTCTTTATGTAGGTGGTAATCTTCGATAGAGATACTATGTTCCGGATTTCGCGTTTCTTTGTTCTGTTGTGGTACCAACAATGACTTGAGTACTTGGTTTTTATTGGTAGTCTGTTCCCTTTGAGCAAGACATGCTATATTGCCATGCCTTCCTCTCTGAATCCTAATGCCGATGAGGCAAAGGGTATACTTGGTTGTTTAAGCTGATTTCACCTTCTGTTAAAACCTCTAGTTTCACCTTGAAGTGATGCTGAACAATATGAGAGGATTGCGGGGTTTGAATGCAAATGTTAGTGACCACTGGTTTGAAAGCAAATTAGACCACATACGAAGCTATTCACAGATTCTTTCAGCTGACTAAGACTCAGCACCGAAGCATGTTAAAAGATTGGCTTCATAGGTTAGAAAGAACACATCACACTAAGGAGTGGCCGTCTGCGCCCATCCCAGCTTCCAGAAGCTCATATTGGCATAATATTCAAAACACGTATTACCTTGGAGGCTACATCATATAAAGAATGGCCCTTTGCTCTCCAATGTGTACCGAGTTTTTGAGCATAGAGATTTGGGTTGTTCATATGTAGGTAGCACGGTTCAATGAAAACCGTGGACGATCTCTCTCTTTGGTTCTGGGTCCGTTCTATCGGCTTCTAGAATGTTCAGATCATCTTGGATTTAATGTGGGTGAGATGACAATTTCTGGTATTTGGTCTGTGCTGTGAGCGGATGCTGCCAAAAAATGTTCTTTTTTCCTTTTCTCCCCGTAACCTCGAAACCTCCTATGGGGAACTGTTGCCACCCTTGTAGGTGCCGAGCCCTATTATTTCTTTCTTGTAGTTGGTATTGGATTTAAATGGCTACTGTTGACAGCATTGATTACATCGTCCTTGTGTCAGTTTACCTACTTGGTTTGCATGCAAACACCAAAGTTTCTTCTCTCTTATCTTAGGGCACCGGCGATTGGATGATTTTAGGATGACTTGTATGTCCTTCAGTATCTTATCAGTTGGAAGCTACTGGTACCTCTTACTATGAAGAATCTGTGGGCGAGTTTACATATGTACACGCTCCTGGTTGTAAACCTGCCTCTGTTTTAGGCTCACGTGATTGCCAGGGGATCCCGTCCCATCTTGCTTGAGCCCAACCTCGTCTTGGTTAGCTTGTCTATCACCAAGTTAAGTCCTTGACCAGGTAGCTGAGGGTACTTTGGTGATTGTTAGTTACAGAAGAGGAGGAAGCGTCTTGGGGAGCCCCTCCACGTGCGTGCTACTTGTCTGGTCGCCTGCGGTCCATGTGCGGGCACGTGTTACTGTTTCGTCCCCTGCTCATTCCTGGGTTCACCAAGAAAAGAGGATCGAGAGAACTCGTTCTATCAGACGGGATATGACTTACACTGTGTCATGAGGAATGATTCTCCATATATTCTGTGTCAACCCATCTTAGGTAACAAAATGAACATAAATCCTTGACTAGAATATTCATGATTCAGAAATACCTACAGTTATGCTTCTAATAACAAATTAGTGAGCAGAGATTATGGTTGGTGGACGTCAAATGGGAAAAGAGAGATTTTCTCATGGAATAGTTGCCCTCGTCAATGATGGTTTCCTTTGAATTTTGAAGGAAGAAATAATGAACCGATCACGGGCATCTTTTCGTGCAGGTTCCTCTTTCAGAAACAAAAGATGAGTGAATCACCGTTTGAAGATATTTCTTCCCGTGGCCTCGACGCGGTGAGTGGTGTCAATTTTATTTGATGTGTGTTTGTGTGCGCGTGCGTAAGAGAGAGAGAGAGAGAGGAATGAAAGTCAATGGTCTTATCGTTCTCACAGTGCCGGGAGGAACCAAAACCACGATTCTCTTGTGCTGATTTTTCTTTTCTCTTTAGCTTGGTAAGATGCAGTGCCCACATTCATGGTGATTAAGAAACTGCTAATTAAGAACGCATAAGTTTTGATGCAGTTCTTACCTTGCTGGAATTTGAAGGCCTGCTGCAATCCTTGTTGAAGCAGACGAGAGACTACCCCAAGACTGGCTTGACAGACATGTCAAACACTTTCTTCAAAGGAACAGTGTAAAAACAAATCAAGACTTGTACGGAATTATATATGACAATTTCCTCAAAGAAAATCACTTGTTCAAGTTTCTTGCTTCATATCTTTGTGCAGTGACTTCTTGACATTTGTCAGCTGCTTGTAGTTCTGGTCGTCTCAGCTTTGCAAACAGCTCTGATTGCCTTGTCTCTCCAATCTCATGACAACAGATGTGTCTTCACAAAATATAGTTTAACAAGATAATAAGAAATAAGCTAAGCTTAGCTGAGAGTCATGTAGCGAGTGCTTATCAAATTCGGAGAGTTGCGCCTGGCCGGTGATTACTCTCTCTCACACACACACGCACACCATAAGGGTGCTCATTTTCAGTCACGCTTTACAGGTTGCATGGAGGAAGATTCACTAGCAAAACTCATTAAAGAGAGAACAGATCCTTGTCACTCTTCATGACGGAAGGCATTCCCGTACAGATTTTTTGGGGTTACATTTACTTGCGACAAATTTTAATCCTAAAAACCAAAACCATGAACAAAAAATTAAACAATTAGGATCAATTGGCTTGGCTTCATAGATCTTCATGAGATCAATCCGTCAAATGCTGTCCAGCTTCTGTGTAACTTGCAACTGTCAATGCAACTGCTGTCTCAGTACCGATCTCCATGTTGACCATGATGTCCAAGACTTAAAAAGCCTAGTTAATACGAAAACATACCCTATTTGAAGCTCTTGCAGATCCTTATTCAGATGAAAGATCATAAAATTTAACGTTGAATTAAACAAATGTTCAGGACTGATGTATTAACTGAAGGGTCATCGGGAGCAAGGCGTAGATAACCAGGACCTCAGAGAGTCCACAGTCTAGTGGATACGAAAGCCTTTGAATTATTTGAATGTGCATGATCTATGCGATTATGTACAATTTAGCTACTTTAAACTACTTATTCTCTAGACAAGGTGTATACAACTGCACATATATTGCCGCTGAACTTGATAGTTCTGAAGCTAGGAGTATACAGTTTTTGCACTTTGTTTTGTCAGTCCCTCTACAAATATTTGAATTCAATGTGAACTGACTACCAAAATAAAGACTGGTTCATCGACACTGTTCCACTGTCTTGTTAGCCAAAACAAAGTCAATGATAAGGGGACCAGATTTGGTCCCTTCAAATTGATCCCACTGATTTACGGAAATTTAGATCTAAAATTGGAGAATATGGGACCAGATTTGATCTCTTCAACTTGATCACACTAATGACAGATTTGGATCTAGAATTGGGAAACGTGGGAATAAGAACCCTTACCTCTTCAATCTGCATTTGTGTTTGTAGTCTGACCAAGAGGATCCACACATATAGCAGAACTGAAATCCACACCTAAAGAACAAACAGATAGACGAATGTGTCAAAAAGTTGGAAACTTTATTATAATAGGGAAAATAACAGAACAGTAATTAGTTAGCACACAAAAAACCACGATAAAAGTGTTGAAGTTTAGATACAAAGCAGCACAGATACTGACGATAAGAATGAAAGGCACTGTTTGTCATTTTGCAAGAGTTAGGTTTTAAGCTTGGTTGCCTCAAACCTCTCAGCTTGAAGAAAGCTCAGGTAAGGGTATGGACCGAAAGATTATTGTTCTCAAGCCAAACAACTAAGCATCAACCCAGTCCTAAGGGAATATTTGGATCCTGACTCAGCAAGAATTGTATGATTAGGAGGAAATGGATCTTATACAACCAAGCACTATGCTAAGATATGTCCCAATTCGGATCCTTGAGATAGAAACCTGAATGTCGGAGTCTTATTCAGGTTGTCAAATTGGACAACTTTCTATATTCTAATTATGATTATAATTGGACTACAAGCAACAAGGTTACTAGGGAAAATTTGGTATGACACCAATCGCAGATAAATGAGAGAAGCTGAAGCTGGGTTATAAAATTTGAAGAAGTGGCCAAATAGAGTTCCAGAGGTGTGAGAAAATAGATGATGAGGAAGGGAGGAGGGTAGGCCTCAAAATTACTGGAAGTAAATAATAAAATGATTTTGCTTTTTTAGAGGTAACTGCAAATATAACATAAAATTAGCTTAATGGTGATTAAAAGGCCATGTAGTTGACCTCAATTAATCTCATAAAATGCCTGTTTATCGTTTTGGTTGGTTCTAGTTATGATTCAATCAGACTAAGAGACCCTAGCTGTTGCCACTTTTTCATGTAGAAATTCACTCAGTTGCATGTTCAAGTGAGCAAACCTGCAGGCTGTGTGCACGCAGCCTGAAACCTTCTCAACATAGATCATGCAATTGAAGTACCCCTGCCAGGTCCTTCATTTTGGCTTCATTTTGTCCTGTGTTCCTCCTTTTCAACTTTTGGAACTGGAAGCAACTCATCCCTGCATGCCAGCCCACATTGCAATGTGCACATACCAACATACAACAATGTGGACACTGCTTATCTTAACACCTTCTTTCCTGTTATCCCACAGCAAAGCACCGCAATCTGCAAAAGGGCAGTATATATTCTTGGATGAAAAGACTAATGATTTGATCAGCAATATTGCCCATCGTTCTAGGAGCTCGCTAGCCAGGATATCTCTGCATGATTCCATCTCAATCTTTGACATGCATCCAATCTCCATACAGCAAATTATTGTTGGATTCTCCCTTATCTTGGTGGCCACATTCTCCATGACACTGAGTACAGAGCAAGTGGATGCAGTGTTTGTTTTTGAATGATTGGTCCAGTGGTTTAGCCTCCAAACAGACCTTACAGAAGAACTTCTGCATACTGACCATAACCGATGTGTACCCTGTTTATTTTTGTAATTTGCAACATCCATCATACATCACTACTCAAAACAGAATGTCAACTATAAACTTCAAGCAAGGGTAGGACACTGGTTTGGTGGAACGGAATACTTATCATAAACATGAAAGAGGTGTACTAGTTTAGTTCTTTACACTACTTAACTCTCCACATGAACTTCATTTAAAGAAAATTGGCTAAGAGGATCCTTTCAGCTCTGACGTCTGCAAGAATTTGAAAAGAAACAAGATGTAACACCCTGGTTCTCTACGATGTTACAGAATAGATGTGTGTGTCTGTGCATGTATGTATTGATATAGACAGGGTCAAATTGAGGGCTACTTGCATCATCCGATGTGCTTACACCAGCTTCATCCACGGCCATTTTGCTTACTCTCGTTCTTTGATACACATAGACCATAAGACAGAATAGGATTGGCATGAACAGGAAGGCGACGAAAGATCACGTGTTTCACTATGTTCGGGTCCATACTCTGCAGAAGAACTGCAGGTCTATTTTTTCAACATGTTTAGAAAAAGAGAACGAGAACAGATTCCATAAATAAGCTCATGGTGAGATGCTAATGACCAGATTTGATTTCTGACTTTCTAATTTCCTTCATCACTTAGTGATGAATAAATGCTGGTTATATAGATGCATAGTCTTTTCCCGTTTTTTATTACTTCATGAAATTGCATTGATCTGGGGATTCCTGAGTGCACATTATGTTATCGAAAATGACGGTGAAAATAGGTCATGTCTATTAAACCTTACTCGCTCTCAAACACCGGCTACCCCGATATGTGCCTACATGCGATTAATCCCGTTATGTATCTGTCAAGTATGTGTATCTTTTTTACCATGTCATCTCCAAGCAAACAGAGGACGCCTTTTCAAATACTAATTCATTTTCCTACCTGCTTATGCATGACGACATGTACCTCCACCGCTGAATCATAGCACAGGTAGACGCCTTCTTTCGGCTCTCTTTGTCCCTAATTGGGGAGAATGAAACGTCATCCCTGCCAGAGAATCGCACAACCAACGATAGATGATCAAATATCGTGAATGGACAACACATCGTGCTATCACAAAAGTCCAGAAACCGTTATGCGGCCACTACTTCAGTTTCATGATGCATGGTAGTACCATCATAACACTTGTTCTTCCAAAATTGGATGGTACTGCTTTGATCCGGCCAAGGAAAGAAGAAGTTGATCAATAAGGAGCAGACTACGAAGAGAAGTACCAAACCCCTTGGCATGATTTCAAAAGAAGATCACGCTCTCCCGCTCACAAGAAGAGAATGCTTATGGCAGACGACGAATTCAAATCACCTTCTCGCTTATCTAGGCCAACGAATTCAGAAAATACTTATGTAAACCAATCAATGTATTCCACTTTTGTTGATTCTAAGTTTCTAAGCGAGAATTCTTTTTAAATCCAATAAACTAATCAAACAATCAGTTTGGCGGAAGAATCTTTGATCGATCATATGATACGAGTTCATAGTGCAACATGCTGATTGCTGAATGAATCAACGTAAACGGAACGGACAACTGACCTCAGAAACCTTTTGGTCAACGATCAACGCCTCACAAATTATGGGCGAAGAGACTTTCTCAACTTTTTCACATTGTTTTGCTGAGGAAGACTAGCTGGGATTCTTCCTTGTTGGTTCTTCTTTATTCTTGCGGGCAAAGCGAGCGGTTTGTTGCGTAGCAACCAGTAACTCGGAAGGAAGGGCGACGCTTTCTAACTAACGTTTACGACTCTCTGGCGTACGCCGATTGATTGATAACAATTGCAAATTGCACTCCGACTAATACAAATAATTATTATTTTGAGGGGGACAATTAATAAATCATTTGCCGCGTGGGCTGGACCCCGGCTCGTTCAAAACGGTCTTTGGCCTGGCCCGCTTCGCCCATGCGAAGCTCATTGTTGAAAATTCTTAAGGGAGAGAGACTCGCTGCTTGAAATTCCAGTTTTCTATGAAAAGTCGTGTTTTAACCGAATAATAGACAATAAACAAAATAGTTTTTTAAGAAGATAACTCTTCTATAGAAAAATGGTCTTGTATATTTTAATGATTGAGAAAATTAAGAAAAGACATGTGTCCGTTATATTATTTAGCCTTGTGTCTGCTGAAGAAGATAGTTGTCCAGCCTTGAAAGGAGGCCCTTCTTTATTGATCCCTGCTTCATGGCGTTCCATTGTTTCCCGAGAATACAAAGATCAAGGAGAAAAAGCCTGTCAAAAACAAATACTATTAATCCGAACCGCATTCTTGCACCCATCTGAACGGCGAACCGAGTTGTCTTTGGGCAAAGCTTACAAGACTCGAAGATAGCTCCAGGTTTCAGCTCGGGCAAGGAGCTCGATACACGTCATTCAAAACCAAAGAAAAACAGAAGGATCACGATATCAATTGTGCATGTAAAGCAACGCCCGAGTTACCTCAGCTCTAAACCCAGATGGCACAGGATCTTATAAGAAACTTCAGAACATGCCGGTATCGAGATAAGAATTTTAGTACGGTAATGGGTAAAATGTGATTAAGAATAACAGTCAATTGAGGTACTTTGAATGACGGCACAACGAGGGATGGGTTCCACGACGCCACGAGGGAATGAGTTCAGATTAAAATACAGATGCTTATATACGTTTTGATTCGTCCTGGATGTTCGATATGGTTAAAGGAATAAAATTTAGCAGCCTAACCATGCGACAATTTTATCAGCAAAAGTTCTGTAGGGACAAAAATGTTGCAGATAGAACACCAAGTTATGCCAAGCGCAATCTTCCGAATTCATGTTCACAGACACGCACCACACAGGGAAGGCAGTTTAACGAGGAACTTGGCAGCAGCATGAACCAAGTCAGAGCTGATCAGTCTCCAAAACCTGAAAAATTCAAATATACAAATAGGGACAAGGAGGACCAGTGTGCACTATGAACATGATGATAATGGTGATTAGCATATAGAAACTTTATGTTACACAACCTATACAATAGAACACCAACAACGGGCTTCTCTGTTGTAGAACAAAAATTGAAGGGTTGTGGGAAAAAATTACAGAGGCAGGCTACACTGCTACTGCCTGTGAATATCCATTAGAAGTTTTTTGGGACTTACGCCCCGATTGTGTGTGAAAATTGGTCAGGCTGCACAGGGGGCAAATATACTCGAGACCATCTGTCTTTGCATAGTCCTGCATCAAGAATTACACTAAAATTCAGAATCATGTATTAACGCTGAACAATTTCATTAAATGGCGCTAATAACTTCCAGTAGTGTAACCTTAAATGCACCTAGACCTTGCCTTCTGTCACATCCAAAGTGTGCCCATTCACCACACATGCCACAGTTCACCCAGTCCCCAGCTGCACTACTGCAAAACGAAAAAGATTGAATCTTTTAACATGTTGATTCCTCTTGACAACTGCAGACCACCGGAGTGAATGTTTAAACGTGTTATTTGAGGTTGAAGGTCATCAAATTGTTAGTGGATCCTCATTTGTGCAAAGCCGCATTTTTATGTGTCACCAGGCCTTTTCTGATGAAACAAAGTTGAGACAATAATCAACTATGGCAAAAGACGAGCTACAAAGTTATCATACCTTCGACAAAGCAAGCAGCATTCACCATCAACGTCATCATGTGCTAACTCATACTCAAGTAAATAAGTTTCATAATGTCTTTTTAATGTGTTTCCAACACCCTGACAAGGAAAGTCAAAAAGTTGGTTAGGGGAAGCCGAACTGGTTCACCGAGAAACCAAATGAGCTTTTTAAGCAAATATAACGCAGTAAGAGACATGATTTTTTTTTCTAAATATGGGAGAGGACACGTTATTTCACACAAAAGAGGATGACTCCTTGCTGACATGAAAGAGAAATACAAAAGTCACACATCTTTCATTCAAACAGTTGGAGATTATGTTGCAGGACACACCGTCATGCGATTGGTTGTAGTGTGGTTCCGCATCTTTGAAAAGACCTGCCCCTTCCAATTGATGCCATTCCCAACATTGAAGCCCCCTCTTGAAACCACCTAATCATGAATGAAACCACATTCAGTAGTAAAGAACAAATGGCAGATGAACAACGTGGAAACCATAAGCAAATACTCATTCTCAAACACCAAGGAACGTCTTTTTCTTCTAAAGTAAGTTCCATTAAGAAACACCAAGGGGGTCGTACATCTGATGGAATATTACAGAAAACTTTCTGAAAAGAAGCTGAAAGATTCTCTTCCCCCAATTTGAGATCATCCAATCATCAGCAGATAAAAGCAATTGGGCACATATGTCAAATTGATAGAACTGTTTGCCAACATGGAAAGAAGTCCATTTTAAAAGCGTAAAGTTCATACTAAGGTCCAAAAAACTAGCATGCAGAGTATTGAAGGAAAGAAAATGCCAAACCACTCTCAGAAAGGAAATTGATCTAAACTAAATTAATAAAGACACACCGTCCTAGAGTCAAAAGAATGAAAGAAAGATTACATAGCAAACAACAGCTGCAAGAAGATTAATATCACCTCTTTATACAGATTGTAAAGATCCAAGCGCTTTGCATTAAGTATCGCATCAGGAAACTCAGCAAGTCCACCAGAAGGAACAAGCCGAGTATGCCCACGGAGGATGAGAAACTGCATAACATCCCTTAAGAATTCTTCCTGCAATAAATATAAAATGAAGGTCAAGAGTGACAAATTTTGTGGATGATTATGAAACATGAATATGCAGGGCTCCTTGTAAAACTATGAGGATGCAGGTGCATCTTTAACCAAACCACAACATTAGGCATGAAAATGACATGTATATGTTATGCCTTCTAATAGGAACATCTAAGAAAAGGAAGACCAATATAAGATATAACTCAACTACAACCACGTACTGCCCAGAAAACGACATAACCCCACCAACGAAGCAATACTGGCTTCAACATGTTGGAGGAAAAACAGAGATATGCCAATCATTCAACAAACCTTGAATCAAGTAATTGCATTGATTGCACAAACAATTTGCAACATCACATAGAAGAAAGTCCTTATAAGGTCTATCAAGCAAACCAACAAAAGATTACCACAAAGTATAATTTTTTTCCGACGAAGCATATGATAACTTCATGTCTGTACATACAATTAGATTTTTAAAAATATGAAATGTTTCATCCACCTATGCTTGAAAGATTATTTGCTTCTGAGATCATTATCGGTTAAAACCCTCAAAAGAATGTTTTGCTCTTAGCAGCAATCAAATACGAAAAGGTTATTGAGGATGTAAAAACATACAGCTCACGGTTAACATATCCAGGACAAATCTAGAGCCTAAATCTTGGGTTGGACCCACCATGCACAGTGTTCCATAGGCCTGATGTCAGTAAAGTATCAAGTAAGGGATGCCATTGGTAGGCTTAACCTCAGTCTAGCTGCTAAGTTCCACAACAGGATGACACATTTGAACCTCTTGAAGTTTTAGCAGGTAAATACGTTCCAGTATGACTAAATTATCTGATCATTTTATACATGTGGTTATAGGACAAAATCAACGGCAATAAGATTAGGATCCAATCACCTCAGAGCACTCCTGTATGGGACTTCTACTGCATCCATGCTTCTTCAGTGGCAAGGGATTCACAGGAATACTGGGTTGTGCCCGAACAGTGCTTGAGGATTTCCGATGAACTAGAGCAGATGCTGCATAATTGGGCTTGGAGGATGGCATACTGGAAATGTTTGTCTTTGTGAAGCTTCCTTCATGCAGTTCAACTTCAGAAACACCAGCAAAAGGCAACAACTTATGCTTCTTGGTGTGTGGAATGGGCCTCATGGGTGGAACTTTCAATCTATGTTTACTTGGTAAGAGGTGAAGAAACTTGCTGTCGCTAGTCTCTGTTTTCACATTCACGATGCTGTCCTGATAAGCAGTGGTAGTTCTAGAGACAGTATAATCTACTGGACTGCTGTTCAATGAGAGCTTTTTTCGACAAGGTGCAGGAGGCTTCAGCCACTCCGGCAGATCCATATGACAATCCAGAGGCATAGAGTCTTCTAAATTTTTGTTGCAAAAGAATAGAAGACGGTTGGCATCATCTTTTTCAAAAGAAGCAACAGCTAAACCATGAACGCTCGCAATGCCAAGTGTAACCAAGCTCCGACAAGAAGCTTCAGGTGCAAGCTGCCTTAGAACCTACAGACGTAAAATCTGTTAACAGCAAGCCATGGCAACCCAATACCAAGGCAAACGAAACATGACGACCATACCTCACAATAAACTGAAAACCAATTAAAATTGGAAGCCAGTTTGGTAAGTTCAGAACAAAGAAAGAGTTCACATTCATATCAGGAAATAGGGATCAAAACTTTAATAACAACAGCTAACAAACAGCGCATGCTGCAATAGCATACAAGAATTCACATAATAGATCCGTCATCTCTGGTCTTGGCATTTTAGTTTTTCTACCATCTAATGTTCAGAACAAGCAGAAAAAGAAAATTCAATTCAATTAACGGAGGCCATCTTTTTCAGCTCGAGTATTCATTTGAGACAGAAATGGACTTTAACAAAATGACCTCGCAATAACATTTCAGGTTATCACTATACAATCAGAAAAAAGAAGTAGAACCCAACAAGAGCTTGAGGTGGATGAGACTGACCTATTATGCACATAGGACAAATCACAGTTTTCATCTCCAATAACTACAGAGTCAACACTCAACCTATTGACAAAGATAGGCAAAGTACAAGACTTTGGCATGAAGGATACCTGTGCTGCCCATGTTGGAACCTTCATGCGAACTTCAAAAACGTTGGCTCCACATGCAATTGATGCAGATCTTCGGGGTTCACATACAGCCAACTTTGTTTCATCAACTTGGGGCACCGCATGAACCAGCTGATTTTTCTCGATGAGATCACTTTTGATATGGCTCTCCAGCAACTGACAACCCAGAAAGGTTAATCTTTATCACTCAGTATATAGAAAAAGAAAAGATACAAACTACAGTAACAACATAAGTTCAATGATTTGAGGCAAAACCAAAGACCTACTTGATCATCGAAACAGGTTTCTGCACTACCCGACACCAAAAGCGATATGTGAGCAGAACCACAAGTAGACATATCACATCGCATTGTGATGACCCCACGAGAAATAGTTCCAGCAGCAAGAGGCGGAGGAGCAGCACTGCCCATGCAATGTGGAAAAGATTAGTGCACCATATTTCCATAGTACCAAGAAGTATCAAAACCATTACCTTCAAAAGCAACAACAACAACAACAACAACTAAGCCTTTTCCCATACTAGACGGGGTCGGCTACATGGATTCTTTGTTTCCACAGATCCCTATCGTGTGCCATGTTAGCAGTTAACTCCCAATAAGCTAGATCATTCTTTATTGTTTCTTTCCAACACTTTTGTGGTCGTCCTCTACCTCTTTTAATACTTTCCAAATTTAGTTTTTCTAACCTTCTTACAGGCTCTTTTGATCTTCTTTCTATATGTCCAAACCATCTTAAACGATGTTCTCTCATTTTATCCTCTATTGGTGCCACTCCTAATTTGTTTCTAATAACCTCATTATGTATATGGTCTTTTCTTGTATGACCACTCATCCATCTCAACATCTTCATTTCTGTCACAGACATCTTTTGTACATGTTGATGATTAATTGCCCAACACTCAGAACCATAAAACATGGCAGGCCTAATTGTTGCTCTATAATATTTACCTTTTAATTTTAATGGTATCTTCTTATCACAAAGAATACCTGATGCTCCTCTCCATTTTAACCAACCAGCATTAATTCTATGTGTAACATCTCCATCAATTTTTCCATCACTTTGAAAAATTGACCCTAGGTATTTAAAACTTTCTTTTTCGGGAATGGAATGTGTGCCAATTTTAATTTCTATGTCCTCTGAAGTAGCCAAATGATCAAACTTACATTCCATATATTTTGTCTTTGTTCTACTAAGTAGGAGGCCTTTGCTTTCTAATGTTTCTCTCCATAGTTCCAATTTTCTATTAACTTTTTCCTTAGACTCCTCCACTAATACAATGTCATCTGCAAATAACATACACCAAGGTACTTCATCTTGAATATGTTTTGTTAACTCATCCATCACCATTATAAATAAGTATGGACTTAAAGTTGATCCTTGATGTAACCCAATATTAACTTCAAAGAAGTCTGTCGTTCCTTCATGAGTCCTCACACATGTTTTTGCACCATCATACATGTCTCTTACAAGGTTAATATATGTCAATGGGATACCTCTTTTTTCCAAAGTTCTCCAAAGAACCTCCCTCGGTATCCTATCATAAGCTTTTCTAGATCAATAAATATCATGTGAAGGTCTTTCTTTTTTGCTCTAAAATGTTCCATAAGACGTCTCAAAAGGTGAATCGCTTCAATAGTAGATCTACCTGGCATAAATCCAAATTGGTTCTCTGTTGTACTTGATACTTGTCTTAACCTCCGTTCGATAATTCTTTCCCATAATTTCATAGTATGACTCATTAACTTAATACCTCGATAATTCGCACAATTTTGAATGTCTCCCTTGTTCTTATATACGGGTATAAGTGTACTTGCTCTCCATTCCTCGGGCATCTTTTGGTTTTTCCATATTTCATTAAATAGTCTTGTGAGCCAAGTGATTCCTATTTCTCCTAGTATTTTCTAAACTTCTATAGGAATATTATCTGGTCCTACCGATTTACCACTCTTCATATGTTTAAGAGCCTCTTTGACTTCATTCTTTTGAATACGTCGATAGAAATTGTGGTTTATATACTTTTCTGACTTGGCTAAATCTCCTAAACTAATACTAACATCTTTATTTTCATTAAAAAGATTATAAAAATAGTTTTTCCATCTATTTCTTATATCATCATTTGCCACTAGAATTTTTTCATCCTCATCTTTTATGCATCTAACATAATTAAGATCTTTAGTTTTCTTATCTCTAGCCCTAGCTATCCTAAAAATATCTCTTTCACCCTCTTTTGAGTTGAGTTTTTTATATAAGTCCTCCCAAATCTTAGCTTTTGCTTCACTAACGGCCTTTTTTGCTTCCTTCTTTGCTTTCTTATAAGCTTCTAAAGAGGGGAAATTGACGTGAAACAGATCTGTTGCTATAAGTAGGTGAATGTAGAGTACAAATACTAGTGTTGCTATAAATAGGTTTAAATACGTTGTTAAACTAATACTAGTATCGCTTCCTAAAATCAGTACATATTGTATCACCAAGAAAAATAGGTTTAAATACTTAAGACAAGTGTTCCAACAAGATGGGAAAATTGACGTGAAACAGATCTGTTGCTATAATGGACAGCATTAGGTGTTCCGTGGGACAAGAAACCTACTCAAACAAAAAGGTGACAAGAAGCCTACTCAATCGAAAAGGTTAATGTTGTAACACGACGATGAAATTAACAATGTTTTATGATGCCAAGTTTGTTGAGGTGTATGTGGGGTCATATGAAAAAACACAATTTGTGATTGAGGTTATCAAAGAAAATGTAGTTTGCATGGCACCAATAAAAGATAAAAAGTTAGGTGCACTTAGTGGTTTAGACATTAGTAGAGGCAACTATATCGAGCTCCGGTCAGACGAAAAGGCACGAGAAATTAGATGGTAAACATTTTAAAAGATGTAGAGTGAGGCCTCAATAGTGTTGGAAAGAAAGACAGTATGACTGCACTTTTCTTGGAGTTACAATATGACTGCACTTTTCTTGGATTTACAACGCTACACTTGTTCTTACACATGTGGCAGGTAGCATCAGAGTCAACCCACCATGAGTTAGCATCTTCAACCATGTTAATCTCAAATATATAGATGACAAGGTTTTCCTTTAAAGAAACAGAATTCTTTTCTTTATTTTCCTTCTTTAAATGCCAACATTCTCCCATATATGTTGTTAAAAATTAGTATTACTGTTTTAAGGAAAATAAATTATCTTCAACCATGTCAACCTGGAAGTATTTTCCTTTCTTTTTTTTCATTTAAAATCACTTCTATTATTATCATGAGATTTATGAAAATCTCGATATCATTTCTTTGAGGGCTTCTTGGATTGTCCATCTTCTACAAGAGGGACTTTCTCTTGATTTGTTGGCTACTTAGAATCATCTTGTTTATGATATTTTCTTCAAGTTCAAGTTGTTCAAGATATGTGTTTCCTTCTTGTGTTTAAGCTATGCTTAAACTCTTTCCAAGAAGAGGGAAGTTTATCTATGATATAGGAGACAATTATAATTTCATCAATTTCCATTTTTTGTTATCTAAAATTGTTTAAGATCCTCTCTATTTCATGAAATTGTTCCATGACAGATTTTTCATCAATCATTATATAATTATTAAGGCAGGTGACTAAGAATTTCTTACTTATGGCATCTTTGGCCATGTAGCACGCTTCAAGTTTCTCCCATAACTCCTTTACATGCTTTTAGTTTTGGTTTCCATTGGACAAGGCATCCGACACTCCATTAAGAATGCATCCCATGTATATATAATCATTATTGTCTCCTTTTTCTCTTGCATTAAACTCCGCTCATGTAAGGGATCACTCTTGCATGGTCGGTCCCAAGTCCAAATAAAGTAGGAGGGTTGTGTTAGGCTCCTGACAACCGACGTAAAACTTTGTCGGATTTTTATACCATGGATTACACAAATTATGAGCATTGTGTTGGGTCGTCCCCACCTAACGACGCGTTGTAGAGCCTGAATGCAGTGAAAAGTAAGCAAGGTCCACTACATTTTCGTACGGATGTAGTGAATCAATTGCAAAGAGGGTTCCCACATCATGGATGGGTGTGGGTAAAGAAGTTAGTTCCGCTAAATTACCACCCGAATGTAGTGAATAAATTACAGAGAGGGTCTCCACATTTTTAATATGAACAGATGCGGGAGGTAAGGAAGCTAGTCCTAGATAATAAGATTCGTATTGGTTCTTAGAATATCGGAACATTGTTCAGTAAGCTAATAGAGGTGGTAGATACTATGATTCAGAGAAAGATTCATATTTTATATTTACAAGAGACAAAGTGGGTTGGAGAAAAAGCAAAGGAGATTGAGCATATAGATTTTAAATGATAGTATTCAAGTAAGGAAAAGGCTCGAAACGGAGTTGGTATTATCATAAATAAAGATTTAAAGGATAGTATAGTAGACATACAATGATATGGTGTTGAAATTAGTGTTAGGAGCAAAGGTTTTGAATATAGTTTGTACTTATGCACCCCAAGTAGGACTAGAAGATAGTATAAAGACTGCTTTTTGGGAAGAGTTAGATAAGGTGATTTAAAGAATTTCACAAAAGGAGATGATTTCTTTAGGAGGAGACTTAAATGGGCATATCGGTAAAAAGGCATTAGAATATCAAGATATTTATAAAAACTTTGGTTTTGGAGATATAAATGAGGAAGGTAAGGAGATTTTAAATTTTGCTATGGCATTTGATCTCTTTCTAGTCAATACAATCTTCAAAAAATGAGATGAACATTTAATTACTTATAAGAGTAGCTTATCACAAACACAAATTGATTATTTTATTTGTATAAAAAAGATAGAGCGTGTTGTAAAGATTGCAAGGTAATTCCAAGAGAAAGCTTAACCACCCAACATCGACTTTTAGTTATGGATTTATAAATTAAAAAAATGGACAAAGAAGAAAAGAGTGCATCGAGCTATTTGTACTAAATGATGGAACCTCAAAAGTGAGAAAGAAGATATATTTAAACAAAAAGTCCATAAGGGAGATGTTTGAGATTATGTTGGTACACCTTGTGATATGTGGAACAATATAGCTCTATATATTAGGAAAGTGGCGAAAGATGAGTTAGGTGAATCTAAGGGAGGTATACCGGCACAAAAAGAAGCATGGTGGTGGAGTGAAGTAGTGTAAAATAAAATCAAGGCAAAGAGGGCATGTTACAAATTACATTATGCTAAGAAAACTAATGAAACTTTAGATGCTTATAAGAAAGCAAAGAAGGAAGCGAAAAAGGCCGTCAACGAAGCAAAAGCTAAAATTTGGGAGGATTTATATAAAAAAACTCAACTCAAAAGAGAGAAAGAGATAGTTTTATGATAGCTAGGGCTAGAGATAAGAAAACTAAAGATCTTAATTCTATGAAGATAAAAAAATTCTAGTGGCAAATGATGATATAATAAATAGATGGAAAAACTATTTTTATAAGCTTTTTAATGAAAATTAGGAGATTTAGCCAAATCATAAAAGTATATAAACCACAATTTCTACCGATGTATTCAAAAGAATGAAGTCAAAGAGGCTCTTAAACACATAAAGGGTGGTAAATCGGTAGGACCAAATAATATTCCTATAGAAGTTTGGAAAATCCCATGAGAAATAGGAATCACTTTGCTCACAAGACTATTTAATGAAATATGGAGAAACCAAAATATGCCTGAGAAATGGAGAGCAAGTTATCGAGTACAACTTATACCCATATATAAGAACAAAGGGAGACATTCAGAATTGTGCAAATTATCGAGGTATCAAGTTAATAAGTTATACTATGAAATTGTGGGAAAGAATTATCGAACGTAGGTTAAGACAAGTATCGAGTACAACAGAGAACCAATTTGGATCCATGCCAGGCAGATCTATTGTTGAAGCGATTCACCTTTTGAGACGTCTTATGGAACATTTTAGAGCAAAAAAGAAAGACCTTCACATTATATTTATTAATCTAGAAAAAGTTTATGATAGAGTACCGAGAGGGTTCTTTGGAGAATCTTAGAAGAAAGAGGTATTCTATTGACATATATAAATCTTATAAGAGACATGTATGATGATGCAAAAACATGTGTGAGAACTCGTGAAGGAATGACATACTTCTTTGAAGTTAATATTGGGTTACATCAAGGATCAACTTTAAGTCCATACTTATTTATAATGGTGATTGATGAGTTAACAAAACATATTCAAGATGAAGTACCTTGGTGTATATTATTTACATATGACATTGTGTTAGTGGAGGAGTCTAAGGAAAAAGTTAATAGAAAATTGGAACTATGGAGAGAAACATTAAAAAGCAAAGGTCTCCGACTTAGTAGAACAAAGACAGAATATATGAAACGTAAGTTTTATCATTTGATTACTTCAGAGGACATAGAAATTAAAATTGGCACACATTACATTCCCAAAAGGAAAGTTTTAAATACCTAGAGTCAATTTTTCAGAGTGATGGAAGAATTGATGGAGATGTTACGCATAGAATTAATGCCAGTTGGTTAAAATGGAGAGAAGCATCAGGTATTCTTTGTAATAAGAAGATACCATTAAAGTTAAAAGGTAAATATTATAGAGCAACTTTATCATTTGATTACTTCAGAGGACATAGAAATTAAAATTGGCACACATTACATTCCCAAAAGAAAAGTTTTAAATACCTAGAGTCAATTTTTCAGAGTGATGGAAGAATTGATTGAGATGTTACGCATAGAATTAATGCCAGTTGGTTAAAATGGAGAGAAGCATCAGGTATTCTTTGTAATAAGAAGATACCATTAAAGTTAAAAGATAAATATTATAGAGCAACTTTATCATTTGATTACTTCAGAGGACATAGAAATTAAAATTTGCACACATTACATTCCCAAAAGGAAAGTTTTAAATACCTAGAGTCAATTTTTCAGAGTGATGGAAGAATTGATGGAGATGTTATGCATAGAATTAATGCCAGTTGGTTAAAATGGAGAGAAGCATCAGGTATTCTTTGTAATAAGAAGATACCATTAAAGTTAAAAGGTAAATATTATAGAGCAACTTTATCATTTGATTACTTCAGAGGACATAGAAATTAAAATTGGCACACATTACATTCCCAAAAGGAAAGTTTTAAATACCTAGAGTCAATTTTTCAGAGTGATGGAAGAATTGATTGAGATGTTACGCATAGAATTAATGCCAGTTGGTTAAAATGGAGAGAAGCATCAGGTATTCTTTGTAATAAGAAGATACCATTAAAGTTAAAAGGTAAATATTATAGAGCAACTTTATCATTTGATTACTTCAGGGGACATAGAAATTAAAATTGGCACACATTACATTCCCAAAAGGAAAGTTTTAAATACCTAGAGTCAATTTTTTAGAGTGATGGAAGAATTGATGGAGATGTTACGCATAGAATTAATACCAGTTGGTTAAAATGGAGAGAAGCATCAGGTATTCTTTGTAATAAGAAGATACCATTAAAGTTAAAAGGTAAATATTATAGAGCAACTTTATCATTTGATTACTTCAGAGGACATAGAAATTAAAATTTGCACACATTACATTCCCAAAAGGAAAGTTTTAAATACCTAGAGTCAATTTTTCAGAGTGATGGAAGAATTGATGGAGATGTTATGCATAGAATTAATGCCAGTTGGTTAAAATGGAGAGAAGCATCAGGTATTCTTTGTAATAAGAAGATACCATTAAAGTTAAAAGGTAAATATTATAGAGCAACTTTATCATTTGATTACTTCAGAGGACATAGAAATTAAAATTGGCACACATTACATTCCCAAAAGGAAAGTTTTAAATACCTAGAGTCAATTTTTCAGAGTGATGGAAGAATTGATGGAGATGTTACGCATAGAATTAATGCCAGCTGGTTAAAATGGAGAGAAGCATCAGGTATTCTTTGTAATAAGAAGATACCATTAAAGTTAAAAGGTAAATATTATAGAGCAACAAATGGTTATGAGTATTGGTTAACCATCAACATGTACAAAAGATGTCTATGACCGAAAAGTTATTAGATAGATGAGTGGTCACATAAGAAAAGACTGTATACATAATGAGGTTATTAGAAACAAATTAAGAGTGGCACCAATAGAGGATAAAATGAGAGAATATTGTTTAAGATGGTTTGGACATATAGAAAGAAGATCAAAAGAAGAACCTATAAGAAGGTATGAAAAACTAATGACACCAATAGAGGATAAAATGAGAGAATATTGTTTAAGATGGTTTGGACATATAGAAAGAAGATCAAAAGAAGAACCTATAAGAAGGTATGAAAAACTAAATTTTGAAAGTATTAAAAGAAGTAAAGGATAACCACAAAAATGTTGGAAAGAAACAATAATGAATGATCTAGCTTATTGTGAGTTAACTGCTAACATGGCACATGATAGGGCTATGTGAAAACAAAGAATCCATGTAGCCAACCCCGTCTAGTATGGGAAAAGGCTTAGTTGTTGTTGTTTTTCCTTCCTCCTTTTCTTCTAGCATTGGTTATAACAAGATTGAGCACAATGGCAACTAAAAATCCACTCAGCCAACATCATTTAGTGCAGAGTAAACCTCTTTTGGTTTGTCTTGGTAGATTTATATTCATTACTCTTTTTTTAAAAGACTGTCATCTAGATGACAGTTCAAATTTAGGTTGGGTTCAAAAATTGCACTTGATATCCGCATCCCACTGCTTTATATTTATAATTTTTGAATACATTAAATACATAGAAACATGTGCAGCACAATCACAATCATGTCAAAAGCACGTGTAGCACAATCATATAGGGCTGGTAAGCGAACCTGGTTGCTCATGGTCCAGCTTGCACCAGTTCCTTGGCATTCAGTTTGTATAGGATACGAGCTGGCTCATTAAGAGTCACAAGAAAACACGAACAGCCCACATTGTCCATGCTTTAATAGTTTCAGCCTAGCATTGGTTATAACAAGATTGAGCACAATGGCAACTAAAAATCCACTCAGCCAACGCCATTTAGTGCAGAGTAAACCTCTTTTGGTTCGTCTTGGTAGATTTATATTCATTACTCTTTTATTTTAAAAGGCTGTCATCTAGATGACAGTTCAAATTTAGGTTGGGTTCAAAAATTGCACTTGATATCCGCACCCCATTGCTTTATATTTATAATGTTTTAATACAGTAAAAACATAGAAACATGTGCAGCACAATCACAATCATGTCAAAAGCACGTGCAGAACAATCATATAGGGCTGGTAAGCGGACCCGGTTGCTCATGGTTCAGCTTGCACCAGTTCGTTGGCATTCAGTTTGTATAGGATACGAGCTGGCTCATTAAGAGTCAAGCAAATACGAACAGCCCACATTTTGCATGCATTATACAAAAAAAAAGAATCGGCATAGTTGATATTTTCATAAAAGTTGTGTCCTTAAGAGATGATATGAAGGTTGTTTTACTTTCATCATCATTTATGATTTTGGTTTCCAAAGAGGCAGAAAGCAACTAAGCGACAACTTCAGCCATTCAGCCCATTCCCATAACCATTTGGTGTCATTGGGTTCAAAAAAGGCGGTGATCATATTGTAGCCACTAACCGGGTGATCAGGAATTCTGATGCAGCCACCACCTGGTTTCATTTTTCCTCTCCCACTTTTACAAATGGTGTTTTCTCATTCAATTTCTTATGTTTTCTTTTTCTCTCCTGTTTGTTTCTATACTCCCCATTTCTTAGCTCTACTTCTTCTGCTTACCCTTTTCATCTTTTTTCCTGTCTTTTACGTTTTAGGGAGGTACTCTTCGATTAGGCCAACGTCTGAACATAAACACAAAACCCAACACAGCTTGTTTTCAGCTCACTGAGAACAACAAGCCGCTCGTGAACATGTTCGATTATGTGCCGTTCATGCTTATATGGACACGAGCTGATCCACCACAAATAGGCTATGTCCAGTTCGCACTACTCATTTACCAGCCCTACAATCACAATCATGTCATCTGCACATTGTATCCATGACTATTGGACACATATTCCAGGTGGAAAACAGCTTACAAATGCAGCTGAATGAGAGTTTGATGTTATGGTCAATTTCAGAAAGCACTAGCAGGCAAGTGAACAGGGTAAAAACTGAATGCATTCTCAAGATTAACGTAGAACCAAAATGTTTCTCATTGAAATTCTAAGGATGACCAAAAGATGGGGCATTCCACTGAGCAAAGGATGATTGAATCAATTATTAGATATCAACAATGCACTGAAGCAGAAAAAGAGAAGGAATAAACTTCAGTTTAAAGATACTTGAAAACAGATATAGTCAGAAAACAAAATTAAGATCAACAACAGCTTACCTGACTTTATTATGAAGTTTACTCCCACGTATCTGAAACCAAAAAACACGAAACTTGTTAAAGCATAAGGAATAGATAACCATAGAAACCATCCCATAATAAAAGGTTGCTGGTGAAATGTCAAGTGTCCATATAGGTGTGAAATGCAATTATAAGCTGGTTAGAATAAGACCAGACTCCAGATGCCAGCAAAAGATTGCATTATTGCAGATATAATTTCCCTGTCAAGCAACATATGCTCAAAATTGATAACTAGAACATGGTCCTGTAATTTCAATAATCAGAAACTTCTAGAACAATCAAAACCTTCACCAATTTACAAAACATGGATCCTTGGCATATAAAAATCCATTACTGATGAACTTTGTGAGATGTACAAAGAAAGATGCAGCATCTTGGATTGCGTGGAATAGAGGCACCAAGTTGGCCAAAAAAATTGAACTCGCCAACTTCTAGGATGAGGCCTGATGGGTTCAACATAAGGGCGCATGTAATGTTGCTTGATTGAAGGTGTTTGGCCTGAAAGCCTCCCTTGTTGAAGGGTCCGGAACCTCAACAATCTCAAGGATAACACCTAGGACATGTGTGGAGACCCGTCACAAGGACAACCTACTGCTTCAGGTGTCCCCAGCACTGCAAGGTAGTCATAAATAACAAGCACGTGTAGCAGTAGTACCGGGCTCAGTGCTGAATAACATAGTGACGTCATGCAGCAAAAATAAATATGCTAGAACACAAATGCAGAGCTCACTTCTATGTTGAGTAAAGCATTCAGACCATCCTCCAAAGCTCCCAGCAAACAGGCATCCTGAAAAAGAGTAATTCAGATATAAAATATCCAAAACAGTGCAAATAGAAAATCAAGAATGGCAAAAGAAAAACTAAAACAATGACAAGACCTCAAGAGAGAAAGTGACAACTAAAGACAATGGAAAACCAGCAAAAGATTCAGAAATGACTCAGCGTCACTTTTCTTATTCTAGAAAGAAACCAATGCTTTTTACTTTTTTTTCATGCTTCACAAGGAAACCAAAGAAAATCAGAACTTCTTTGTCAAATGTGTAAGAATAGATGGATTAAAATGTTCTTATTTTATGCAAAGGATTAATTATGAGAATGTTAAAGCATACCTGGTTGCAGGGAACAAGGACTGAACTCAAACTGACCTTTATTTAAGCAGCAAGTCATCCATATTTACCAAAGAGTACACAACTACAGGAAAGATACGACTTAATGCATACCTGGGTGCAGGGAATGCCACAAACAAGAAATCGCATGGTCACTTCATCATCATATATTTTGATAGCAGGAAGCAAACTGGGTGAATTTTCTTCTTGATTCATATTTGTGATGTTAATCTTTGGGGCCTCTCCAAGAAGCCGTGGACCAAGCTTCGCATTAACTTTTTGGCCACTAGCTGGTCCACGGCTGTTTTGAACACAAAATAGCCTAAAGGATGCAAATGCAAGCTGGAAGACATCCCATGAATGGCTGATGGAACTGTTATTTCAAGGAGCAACAAATGAGGCACAGCCACCATAAACAAAATTTGCAAAAGGGTGAAAAGATTTGTTGGAAAAGTTAAAAAGTACCTCCGCAAAACTGATACCAGTGCTTGACAAAAATGGAAGGCTGAGTAATAGGACAATCCATTTTTCCAGTAGATAACATATGGAATGCCCTGCAGAAAGGAAAACCAGAAAATACAGATTCAAATTAATGCTTTAATCAGATCTGTGGTAACTAAGAGTGCCTCACACTACAGGACCTAAAAGAACATGATTAGCACCCAGCTTTCAACCTCGTGAACAAAAGGAAGAAAACCTCCCAGCATAAGGAGACCGACTAAATTGTGCACAGTAACTTGGCAGCACATGATAATCAAGTTCACGAAATGCCCATCCACTGCCTCATTCTTGTTTGTGTAACAAAAACCAGAACGTTTTTCACCATTCTTATTTGGAATCTGAAACCTACCTGACAAATATCAACCAATATATAACATTCTCAGTGGGTTACTTTTTTAGACATTGAATTTTCCAGAAAGAATCTGATATCCTCAAGATTTGTTCATGAAGTACAACAGAATCCTGGAAAGATAAATACATATTCTCAAAAGTAACTCTTCAGGTGTCTAATTAGAGGCTTCTAACATTTCCCTTTGCCCAAAAAAATTCTGAAATTTAAATTTCAAAAGAAAACTCGTGAAAATTCAATTCACTTTTAAATGGTACCGTTCTTGGTTATCCGATCATACTAACAGGGAAAAAACTTAGCTTTCAGGACATTTTAAAACTTTTTTTTATGAGTTTGAAGTGCACACGCCTGAATTCTATATGTTGTACCTGTGTACCACACATATATAATTACTTGTTTCCAATAATCGAAGCCAACAACAACAACTAAGCTTTTTATCATACTAGACGGGGTTGGCTACATGGAATCTTTGTTTTCATACAGCCGTATTATGTGCCATGTTAGCAGTTAACTCACAATAAGCTAGATCATTTTTTATTGTTCTTTCCAACACTTTTGTGGTTGTCCTCTACCTCTTTTAATACTTTCAAAATCTAGTTTTTCATACCTTCTTATAGGTTCTTCTTTTGATTTTCTTTCCATATGTCCAAACCACCTTTGTATGGGAAAAGGCTTAGTTGTTGTTGTTGTATGTCCAAACCATCTTAAACGATATTCTCTCATTTTATCCTCTATTGGTGCCACACATAATTTATTTCTAATAACCTCATTATGTATATGGTCTTTTCTTGTATGACCACTCATCCATCTCAACATCATCATTTCTGTCACATATATCTTTTGTACATATTGATGATTAACTGCCCAACACTCAGAACCAGTGTTGTCTGACGCGTATCGTATCGTGTATCGCTGGGCTCCACGATACGGGCGTATCGTATCGTACTTTAATATTAAAATAATGTAAAATTTAATTAAAATTCAATAAAAAATCGAAAAAAATAAAAACAAATCAGGAAAAAACAGGAAAAATCTGATAATTGCTTTAAATTCATATAATGTAAGTTTAGTATAGATTGAGCATTCAACATTGAACAATTGCATCCAAATTTACATATTTTGAATCCAAAAAATAAAATACAGACACAATTTACACTAGAGTTACATACAATATTACATTTTACAAATTGTAATCAAGATCATCAACTAAATAATCTTCATCTTCTCCTCGTTGCAGATCCTCATCATCAGCCACGCCCGCACCTTCTTCTTCAAAATCAAATTCTTCATCTCCATAATGTTGTTGCACTCCTTCCAAATTAATCCAGGCAACGTCTTCTTCTGTTAGGAGGGCATTTTCTTCAGTGTCTTCCATATCCCAATCTTCTAATATATCAAAATTATCCAAACTTATTTGATCAAACTGGTATTCTTCTCTATTTACTTTTTTTAATTGCCTACGACACAAACAAAGATAAACAATTAGTAAGTAATATTAACAATTGAAAACTGAAGTTAAACAATATTGAATTGAAAATCTAAAAGTAATAGTAATACAACATTACCTTTCACGAAGGCGCATATTACAACGAATATAAACCAAATCATTAAGCCTTTTGTGTTCCAACTTGTTGCGTTTTTTGTATGGATGTGTTCAAAAACACTCCAATTTCTTTCACAACCTGTTGCACTACAGGTTTGGCTTAAGACTCTTACTGTAAAATCTCTAAGGTTTGGACAATCACTTCCAAACCTATTCCACCAAACATCTGTAAAAAAAATACAAACATTAGAGACATAATAATCTACAGTAATGTAAGATGCAACTTAAATATGAAAATAAACAATTTACCTAAACGCATCGTAGTGCGGTTGTGAATTGCAACAGGCAAACCCATCAAGTGAAGAGCATTATCATATATCTCTATCCCTCGATGTATCGCATCTGCTATGCTCTCATCAGGGACTAATCTGTCGATACAATCAATGATTCCTCGATTAACCTCACCGTCCCTTTTGAAGGTTCCTGAGTACTTGAATGATGGGTTTAGATAATATATTGCTGCATGAATAGGCTGATGCAATTGTTTATTCCATCTACTATCAATTATTTTCCACACGGGCACATAATCTCTCTTTTTTCCATTAAAATTATTTTTGATGGCTTTTTTTGCCCTGTCCATGGCTTTATAAAGGTAGCCCATAGATGGTTTCTCCTCGCTATCAGTCAATCTCAAAACTTTCACTAAAGGACAAGTAATTTTCAATAATCTGACACATGCATTCCAAAATGAACTTCTAAAAACTGTTTCTGCAATCTCATTCAACTTTCTATTTCTTCTGTTTTGAGGCAACTTTGCAAATTGTTACCACTCATCTGATGAGAACATTCTCTTCAAAGCTTGCTTCTGTCTCACAATACTCTATACAGATAAGAAGTTTGTTGCGAACCGAGTTACAGTTGTGCGAAGAAGCTCTGCACCTTCTGTATATCTCCTCATCATACACAAAACAAATGCATGGTTGTAAATGAATTTTGTAATATCTTGGCAACACTCAGTTGCTGCCTTTATTTCATTCATCTCACCAATGTCCTCGAGGATGAGATCTACACAATGGGTTGCACATGGTGTCAAGTAGAAAGTCTCATACATATCAGCTAACTCCTTCCCAACTGCTTTGTAGTTAGCTGCATTATCTATAATCAATTGGACCACATTTTGTAGCCCAACCTCCTATATAATCTTATCAAATTCTTCTCGTAGGATCTCTGCAGTGTGCCTCTCCTCTAACATGTCTAGAGATCTCAAAAACATGAGTCATTTAAGACAATATAAAAGAAAGTTTAGCAATGTCCTTCCTCGCCTATCGATCCATCCATCTGCTATAATAGTGCATCATGTTTCCTTCCACGACTGTCTCAAAGTCGAACAGTATTGTTGCACTTCAATGATGGTCTGATCTAATATCTTCCCTCTCAACTTCTGATAAGAGGGCATCTTGTATCTTGGACCAATGTTTGCAATTGCATTTGCCATTGCTTGAAAATGAAAACCGTTTGCTGCATTAAATGGAATGCATACATCATAAAACCATCTTCCCACTGCAAGGTTTGCCTGATCATGTAGTTATTCTAAAGCCATAGCAGCACGAATTCCTGGTTGAGCACCAGGTGTAGTGGAAGGAGGAAAGAACGAATGTATGCTAGAAGAAGAAGCTCTTCCTCTACTCTTTTCTGAACTTTCTCTTCTGCCACCTCCAAAGTTTTCAACTGCAACCCTCTTTCCTCTAGTAGGTGCTCGTGAACTGCTACTACCAATCTCTATTCTAGCATCTGAAGGCAAACTATCAGTGAATCCAAATCCAGTGGCAGTAGTATCATTAGCTTCTTCATACATCTGAAAATCGTCCTTTTATTGTCTCCGTTCTTGTATGTTCTCAATTATCTACAATCATTGCTATTGAATACCTTCTGGCAAACTTCTAACTTTGCCTGTATATAGAGCAACTTCTTTCCTGGTTCCTGCTAAGTGGTGTTTCAACCTTGAAATTCTATCACTAACCACCTTTTCATAAAATAAGCATATGATTTTTAACCTTCAACCCTCAACTGGTATACCCCACTGTCATGCCGGATCATCAGACTTTGAATGAGAGTCTCTACCACCCCTTCCTGCCATCTCAATGGAGTACTTTAATTCAAACAAAAACCTGAAAATAATAGCACTTCGTAAATCCCCTAATCTTCAAATAACACTCAAATCGAGTGTCTCCCACTTCATGAATGTAATAAAAATCGTATACACACACTTAATAACTTCATATTTTGTCATTCAAAAAAAAATGAAATAACACAAAAAACAACAAATATAAAAGAAAAAAATGGAAAAAACATTAAAAATATACCAAAATCCGAGTTTGGAGGCTTGCACGGATACCGTAGGGCACGATTTTGGAGCTTTAAACACTAAAGAGGCGAAAACCGGCTCTTAGGGAGCTTGAGGAACCCAAGAGGAGAGAGGAAACCCACGAAAAATCACGAGTTTCGGTCGGTCGGGAACCCTTTATAAGGGTCTCAGGGCGTATCGTACGATACGGGTGATACGCACCGTATCGCATGATACGGTGCGATAAGTTGTTAAAATCGATACACCTAGGTGTATCGTATCTCAAAACCATTATGGTATCTTCTTATCACAAAGAATACTTGGTGCTCCTCTCCATTTTAACCAACTATCTTTAATTCTATGTATAACATCTCCATCAATTCTTCCATCACTCTGAAAAATTGACCCTAGGTATTTAAAACTTTCCTTTTGGGGATGCAATGTGTGCCAATTTTAATTTTTATGTCCTCTGAAGTAACCAAATGATCAAACTTACATTTCATATATTCTGTCTTTATTCTACTAAGTCGGAAGACTTTACTTTCTAATGTTTCTCTTCATAGTTCTAATTTTCTATTAACTTTCTCCTTAGACTCCTCCACTAACACAATGTCATATGCAAATAACATACACCAAGGTACTTCATCTTGAATATGTTTTGTTAACTCATCAATCTCTATTTATAAATAAGTATGGACTTAAAGTTGATCCTTGGCGTAACACAATATTAACTTTTTCCAATACTCGAAGCCATTGGAACAAAATAAGTCGTGTTAGAACACATTTGATTCAAGAGTTAAAATTTTGTACTCGAAAATTTCTACTCCAAAAGGCAGAAAATCCTTGTTTGAAAGCACTTGCTGTAAAGTATCAAACAAACAAAAGAGGGACAAAGTCCAAATTATGGTCTAACAAATCAGACCAGCCTGTTATCATCTAGGCAAACTCCTGATGTAAAATGATTGTCGAACATGGTTCACTTTCTTCGTTGGCACTTTTGAATGCTTACAGGACCCGGAATTGTGTGATATGGTGCATCTTCAAGTGGTAACTGGTGAGCCCCTCATGTACTATCGGAGACACTACTTTTTTAGTACACATGCAAAGCTATTTATGACACAGACCACATAAACAGTCAGAGAACGTTATTAAACGTTTGCAATTTCATATTATTTGCGAGTATAATAATGCTGCAAGATCACTTTGGGCAGATGCCAAAAGCCATTGTTCCTTGAGCTACAGGGTAAAATGCATGAGATATTCATTTGAACTAGGAAACACCAAATAGACAAACCCACTATGTGGAAAATAGTGTCATTCACCTTTGACCGAAGGGCCTCTGCAAGCTTTTCACCATTTGGAATCTCCAAATATACCTGCAGTCACAAACTTGAAATTCTCATAACATGAAATATACTAAGCAATACATTTGTTGCTAATTTATGGGATATGAAAAAAAAGGAAAAGAAGATGGAAAGGTGATTTGGTAAATACATTGCAGAAGTTGAGCTGTTCGTGAAGTATGGACAACACACACAATTTGGAAACATGTGTCACAGATATTGAGACAAAGTAAACTAGCGCTCCTATAGATTTAGAGAATCTATGCCCAGCAATGTCAACACACAACAAAATGGCGTGCATAACAATCACTTGTCAAACATGAAAGATTTTCACTGTTGGGCATGATAATCATGGTGTAACACTTTTCTTTGTTACAATGGGAGGCCAAAGACAGGTACGCACACCCCAGGTACCAAATTCATGACCTGTCAGTCAAGTCCCATAGCCAGGTGAGCTGTCACTTTGAGTGCTGGCATCACATATGTTAGTTCATATGTTCTGTATGAATAATTAAGTGAGTCAGCCATCGCCAACCCCCAAACAAATATTTGCGACCTTCCCCTTTTTGTGACTCCTCAGCAATGTGTGTTATTGGCATATTGCACATCAGCCAATTTGATAGGCAGTTATTAGTAAGTGCACTAATACTGGATGTGAAGCACCAAGACCTTGTCAGGGATAACAGACGAAACTGGATTCCAATTAACTACATACTCATTACCAAGATCTTAATAATCAGATTTACCGCACTAGACCCCTCGTGCATCGTCAACAAATTAAGCCTCATCTAAGTCCTAACTGCAAAAGCATGCATATCTTCCAAAAGTATAAGTACAAATGCTTGACGCGTGAGAAGTTCACCACAAGTTCTATAATATTAGAGAAGGGAAAACTTACTGTGGTTGGCAACACAGAGCAAAAAAGACTAGTTATAGCTTCAGCAGTGGATAACTCAGCATCTCCCCAAACAAGGGAACCAATCTCCTCCTTAACCTCGTTTGAACTTGCTCCTTTCAAGTACACAAAGTCAGGCTCCAACAGTTCCACGGACCGTCTAAATTCATCAGTACTAGGATTATTAAGTGTATGAACCTGCAGATTTTACACAATAACAATCATGTATAGCACTCCCAATTTCCCGGCATTCTTATATTCTTCAAAAGTTCAGGTGAAATAGAAAGCTCCGTGCCATAATTTGTGAAAGCATGCAGATAAAGAGCATCACAATGAACTTAGCTAAATTTACGGAAGAGAGGCATAAAGTGAAGCCCTTTCTACGTTCAGTTCAGTAAATTAATATTAACAAGAAGGAACAATGTGTTTTTACTAGAAATAAGAATAGTAGAACGATCTCCGACATCGAAATCAATCAATTGAACAACTAGAAAGCTAGAGAAGAAAGTAATTACCTCTAGGCGCCCAGCAGATACAAGTTCCGGGAATACATAATCCGTCCTGTCATTGTTAGTCTCATGTGCTTTTTTATCCAATCCGTTCCCACAAAACACTGCCAAAAGTGAACACGCTTGTTTTTGTAGAGCATAACCTCCTTGAACCTGCCACATCTTGTATAGATGACACCAACGGATTAAACTCTTCTCATGAAGTTTGTGAGGAGCTCCTGCTTTCTATTTCAAATTCAAATATGGTGGACTTGCAACTAAGCTTCCAATTCCTCACCAAATGCAACGTACCAGTGAACTTCCGTTATTCCAAACTTGAAAAAGTGGATGGGAGCAATCACACTCTGATTTCCAGATTCTACTCAGATACACAAACTACATCGAAACCCATAAAACTTGAAACACTCCTAAAGCAACCAAATGCGGCCTATTCCTCCACAGAAATCGCAGAATGAGATCAGCCCCGCGAGAGAAAAGAATTCCCGAAAACCCCAAATTTTCCTCTCCTTCTCTCTCCGGCGATCAATCTCCGATAAGAGAGCAAAAGAACGGAAAACAACCAGTCACCGAGCCACGACCAAGAATCAAGAAGAACAACGAGAAAGATGCACGGGATAAGAGAAAAAGAGAGGAAGCTCCAAGCTCTGACGGAATCGACAACCCTAAACCAAAGAGAGAAAAGGGGAACACCGAAAAGTAAACCCTAAGACTCACTCGAAAGAAAATCACGCGCACAAAGAGTTATAAACACACGCATTGACAAACCGAGAGTACATTCTAAAAATAATTAAAATTTTCTCCCACCACCACCATCATCATCATCGACCCCCATCATAAGCCATCATCATTATTTGTAGGATGGATGAATGGATTGGATGCTACGGGAAAAAACAAAATAAAAACTGGAGATAAATCGGGAATGAAGAGAAACTTGTCAAGGGGGGCCAAAAATTAAATGGGTGGCTGTCAGTTTTATTCGTGTGCATACTCATAAAGGTCAACAAATGAGAATCGAGAGAAGCAAACCAATGAAATGCTATTAAAAACAAGGGGAAGGCGGAAAGGGAGTAAAGCGACGCAAGAGAGATTTGAGGAGTATTTCTTTCCAACGTGATTCGAGGATTACGAAAAAGAGGAAAACAATAATACTTTGAATTGGAATAGGATTTCCTGCGCCAGATTTTATCCATCATTTTGTATTTTGGCTTCTTGGCAATGCGACCCTGACCGGATTCGATTGTTGAGAAAGAAAAGTTTATGAATCTGCCTGAACCTCGAGCACGCTGACTCCCTTTTTGGTTGATGGAATTTAAGATCGATCCCGATTTAACGACGAACCTCCTCTCGTTTTGGACTACTCGAAACATTATGAACTTTTTTTCCTTCCGAGAAATTTGTTTGTTTGACAATTATAGTAGCTTCATACAACGCTCTGAATCTCCCCCCTCACCTCTCCCTTTCTCTCTCTGTTGGTCAAATTGTTGAGCATAGAAACGGGGAGAAGGCGAAACTCTCGCAATTAGCAGGAGGCATCTAAAGATTGTACTCGAAAGTTCATTTCATTGCATCATTTCAGTCTTTGAAAACTTCAAAAGCTTTGCTTTTACTGGTGGATTTACTGTACTTGACCAAAGAAGGCCCACAGGATTGGTTTGTCATGTTCCTGTTTTTTTCTCTATTTTGGTTATCTGGGCGTAATTTATTGGTCATTGCTGTGTGTGTGTGAGAGAGAGAGAGAGACGCACACACGCAAGAAAGCTCTCCTTGACAAGGAGATCGAGTTTTCAAGTTGAGGTTCAACAGTTTGATACCCAGGGTGTGCATATCTATCAATCAGGTTGGCTATGCCTGACCTCAGCTTCCGCATAAAAAATCATGCTTTGATTAAATCTAATAGGGAACTTGGAACGTAGTGACTAACCATCTGACCTTTTCTTGATAGACGAACCGGGGTTTTGGTGAGACCCTTCGCATGCCTCCAGGCATCGAACTCATGCCATCCAAGTCGAAGGTTCATTTGAGTTGACCCCCAGACCAGGAGAGCAACAGCTCGTTATACCACCATATTGCCTTTTGAGGTGCAACCATGTCAAGTTTACCGAACCTTGAGACTTTGGGTGGAGTCTGAAATCGGGTCGTTCCATTTTAGGAGAGAGGCATTTTTTTTCTGCTGTGTCCGACATATTTAGATCTGAACCTTTTGAATCCAAATCAGTTTTATTTCCAAATTCAAATGGTTTTGGCAAAAGCACAATTGTACTGGACCTGAACGCCATGCATTTTTAGCAAAACAAGTGAAAAGTTGAACTGATAAGATTTTCACTTTGAGGAAGAAGCCATGAACGGCCCCTAGTGAGTTCATTTGTCTCGTTCACCACGCGCTTGGAGAAGAGTCAGAGAGTCGCAGCATAGTGGCTCGCCTTCAAACATACGTTGGCTAAAATTTGATGCAATGGGGAGGATGTACGCCACCTATTGAACACTCACGATGTCCAACTTGTAAGTCGAGCCCCCTGCCATGCCAGGTGCGCCGCTAAAATTTGATTCCTTGTGCAGTAAATATTAGTTTCCGTTAAAAACATTTACAGGCCTTTTAAGACACTTGAATGCAAACAATATAATGCAGGTTTCGGAACTAAACCCAGTTACTACTGCTCTGACTTCCTTATTACCAAAATAGTCTTACAAAATTACTTTATCCCAACAAACTTGCTGTCTGTGAAAAGTGATCATGAAGGACAAACTGGGGATATGATACATTCTCTCTTTCCATTTGAGCTGCTGCTATGGGTGTCCTCCGTCCGGCGACCAAAATCATTCAAGCAGCCGCCGGAATTCTTCTCCGCCGGCCGGTCCAGATCTTCTTCCGCACGGCCCCACACGGTGGGGAGGTCCCGTCCATTACGGCGGCGCACCTCTCTCGCCGTTCATCTAGGAAGATCCGACGGCATCGGCACTCCACGCTGCAGAACCCCTGGTCCCCCCTGCACCAAATCCATCCAGGCAAAGAAAATGAAAGAATTGTCTACTTGGATATGGATCTACGCCAATATGTGCATTACTCAGAAGGCGTAACCTACGGATATCAAGCAATATCCGACATCCAGATTCGTGTATTGGTACCAGAAGTGGTGCGATCCCGTGCGAAGCAAAACGCCTCTCTCTCTCTCTCTCTCTCTCTCTCTCTCTCTCTCTCTCTCTCTCTCTCTCTCTATATATATATATATATATATATATATATATATATATATATATATATATATATGTGTGTGTGTGTGTGTGTGTGTGTGTTTGTATATATATACATACATATATATGTGTGCATATATCTAGAGAGAGATGGGCGACAACTCTCACCTGTACATGTAGACGTCCATCTCGGGGCTTAAAGTCTTCTTGCAGAGAGAACACGACCGCAGAAAAGCCAACTCCGGTAAGGGAGACTCGTCGGGAACCAGATTCGGCCGCGGGGATCGGAGGGATGATTTGATGACGACGGTGGTCTTCGGGCTTGAGCTTTCGATGACGATCTTCAGGCCGACAGCGATACGGTCTCCGACATCGGAAGCCTTTGCATCCACCTGATTCAGGTGTGAGTCGCACTCCACCATCAGATCCAGGGAGCCTCGGCTTTTCCGAAGCATATTATTCAGCAACTCCACCGATCAAGAGAGAAAATACTATCCCAAAGAGCAAAGAGTGTGAAGTGAGAGAATTTATGCGCGAGTTCTCGTCCACACAAGGAGAGGGGAAGAAGACGACGATGGAGAAACCGTACGCAGCGAGAGAGAGGGCGAGACAATGGAAGGGAAGGGTTGTGCTACGCGTGTATATAAGAGGACGTGTGTCAAATGATCTTGAGGAAATCGAAACGAAATATGGAATCACAAATACACGGTCAACTAACCCGAAATTCATAGTATAATATTTTATATATTACAAAGAACCGCGTATATTTTACTCGAGACCATGTTTAAGGGAAGCAAGTGTCCAATCGCTCAACAAGAACTGTAGCAGGTAAAATGTAATATCTGAAAGTCACCGTGAATAACTGATCTTTTGACCGTAATTCTGCAAAATCTGCCAGGAAGTAGTCATCTCCATCCTTCTTTTTTTATCTTTTCGTTTGTTTCTCTCTTCGCCGTTTGTTTTCTTCATCACCTTTCAGCTTCAACTTTTGGCGTTTAGCTTTGGACGGTGATGCCCTATCATACCCTTGACCTTTTTCCAGAATGACTTTTTCTTTTGTATGGATGTTTTTAAATTTAAAAATACTTTAAACAGAAAATCAAATATTTTTTAAGCAAGTTTAATGAGTCATTAGGATCCGTAAAATTTTCTCTCTTAAGACGGAAGCTGCACAGTACTAAAGTACTAATACAAGGTGGACAAAACGGTAATCTTCTTTTAAGAACTCCACCATATTTTAGAAATTAAATAAGAGTTTGCTTTAATGTATTTGTTTGGATGGGTTACTTCGTATGGTGTACATATGTGTGTGTATAGTATTGCTTCAAAATTATGAGTTATATATTTAGAATGTATGATTAAATGACGCCTTAGACTGTTTCCTCTTTGTCTTAAAATGAATTTCTGTGAGAAGTTTAAACAAATAGTATAAGATGGTGGGCCTGAACGTCACATGCAGTTTTGGGTTGGACTTAGATATTTTTGCAGTTCTATATTAAGTAGAAAAAGTTGATTAAATCTTTTTGAGTCCCGTTTCCATCGCCTGCGATCACGATTTGAGGTGACCGTATATGTCAATATCTCTAATCTTTTGGTCTGATTTAATCTCAGTATCTCAAACACTAGCTTAAATTTTCCTTTGTGCTTTTAAGTGCCATGTCTTACTGGAAAAAAAACATCCATATTCAACTCATTTGTTGTAATGCAAGTATGCTTTTATTTTTTTGCTAAGATAGATTTAGGTTGTGAGGTGCTAGAATTATAAGCCTAAGCTCACGTGGGTTTGTAACTATGATTGGAGAGTGGTACTCATGATTGAATTCTCACGTGAAACAACTTGAGAAAAAAAGAGGAAATATTTGAATTTTAGTGAAAAACTCTTAGGTGTTAAAGTTTTTAATTAAAGTTGGACCTACGAAACCACCATTTTACGTCAACAACGGATTCTGCATTTGATAAATAACGGAATTTAAAATTATGTGAAGTAAAAAAATGAAGGTCCAGTTCCTCTAGAAGTTTGCATAAAACGTACTCTATATTCTCACAAGCTATTATCAAATTGAATAACTAAGGTTATGTCTGATCAATTGGATTGGAACCGCAAATAATTGGAGACAATAGTGCCAGTTACATGTGTTTGATCAAGTGCGGCACTCGCTTGGGCGTGTGGATCTTTCATCTGGTTATGCCGTAACCAAAGAAAGTGACAGACCAACTGTCTACGAGAACTCACCGTAACCTAATCTGTTTGGATTGGGTTCAGACATGACTCACTCAACGGCTTAGATTTGGAATCAGGTGCTATTACTATATAAGATAACAATAAAGTGCAACCTAACCTTCCCCAGTGGCCACTTCCGAATGAGCTGCCCAAAGTGAGTTTTACTATATAAGATAACAATACTATTAGTGATGTATCTAGTTCAAAATAATTTACATAATTAAGATGTTTCCAAACACTTTATACGCATTTAGGTTGCATGAACTATTAAATTGTGAGTAAATAACGTGACTCGTGTGAACAGCTTTGCACCTCCACTTATTTTCCTTTTATCTGTTTCCACACCACACCACACACACACACACACATATATATATATATATATATATATATAATCTAGATTTAGGGAACCCACCAACAGAGAGAGAGAGAGAGAGAGAGAGAGAGAGAGAGAGAGAGAGCAACTGTAGATGCTTATATCATGTGGAAAATCGTATTAAGACGGAGCTGAACATCACACACTCCCAAGTGGCTCATGGAAGCTTGTTTATTTCTTCATTATACGTTCTAAATATGCTAGAAGACCATCTCAACCGATCAGCATGATGTAATTAAATGCTTCTTAAGAAGATTGTACAAAAAATATAATTTGTCTCAGTTCAGGATTAGAGAATTAAATCTACTAAATTGCTTGCATTAAAGTTATGCTTCCAACTTTAATGGGTAGCTCATGTTTTGCCTTAGCAAGATAACAGGCGGAGATACCAAAGAATGTCTTTTCTTTCTTTCTGGTACAATGGGAGGCCGAAGACAGGTAAGGCATGCAAACCCCAGGAGTCGAACTTGCGGTCTACAGCCTTGCCAGGTGGGGAACAATGTTTTAACGAGCATACTACGAAAATTAAATCTGTAAGAGTTTGATTCATGCTTATATACTTGGATAGCAACTACTGGTTGTGCTGTTTTTCACTTTGATTAGGCTGGGCTTTTTAGGGAAAATTGGTTGTCTTCATTGTCTCTATTCATTAAAATTGTGTCCGGTTTGCTTGAAATCCTAATTGAAGACCTCATCACTTAGTGATGCACTTACATACAAAACCAAATTCATAAAACCTTGTCTAAATACGACCACAAGAGAGTTTGTTTCCCAATGAAGTCTTGAAACCGGTGTTCCTCTCTATATTTATTGTTATCAACTGTAAAAGAAGAATACATGCGTTGGTGTCTACAAACCAAATCTTCCACTTGGTAAAGAGTGTGGGAGTCTCAACTCCGTGTTTGAATTCTCGATCTTTGATTGTAGTGACAGTAGAACACCTGCCATGGAAGCACACTACGTTGTACGCTAAGTGGCTTGAAGTGCAGCCCAGGTAGGTAGGGATGGTAAATGATGCTAAAAGAATGTAATGTATTATTCTTTTACCAAGTGAAAGCCTTCCAATGAAGATTTGTTTTCCATAAGAACGTACTGAGCTAATATTTACCCGAGCAACATGTCCTCAAACTACTTGCCGTTCGTTTACGATGATTCTATGAACCAAATTCAGAGAGAGATGTCCTTATATATTATCATCAGCATGGCCCATCATTTACCTTATGTAACCTAATACCATTACTTGGAGTTGGCGTATGATTTAAGTAGAAAAAGGAAATGTCATCTAACACGCTTTCACGAGGCGAATCATGTTCATTTTTATGTGAACCGAGCATGAATGAGCCAAGGACGGATTGAACTGCACGAACCGCTTGGTTCATTTACCACGCCCAACGGCAGGTTTCAGAGAACACTTCTGCTTTCATTTTCGTTTGGAACCAAATGTTGGGTAACATGCTTTGATCATTTCAAGGGATGATGATAAGCTTTTCCTTTGTCATTATCTTATTGTGATTTATCTCCACATTTGCCCGATTTGTTTCCTTTATTTGTATAAGAAGCTATGTATGCATTAACTAGGTCATTTTAAGGACTTGAATTGGATCGGCTATAGATCTAGGATGGAGCAAAGAATATGAACCCTTGTCATTATTCTTGAATTGGATCGCTCTTTCATTTTATTTTAAACTTTTACTTCACATTCTTTAGATTTATTATTTTTTACTCTAATAATATTCGTCGTCTCATGCATATGTGTGCTGCAGCCGACGAACATTTGCATCGTTAGCATCAGGAGAGACCGCAGAAAGTAGTGTGTATCATCCTCCATCAAGCACAGTATTATCAAAGTTAGCTGAAACCAGCAATCCTGGAAAGAAGCAAGAAGCTACCTTTTGGACGAGGGACCCCGTTACATGTTACTGGAAGCCCGAAAACCATTTTGGGGAAGTCGATGCTGCCGAGCTCAGAGCCAAACTGCTTCCCCCAAGAAGGACTGAGTCGTCTGGCGGCCTTTTATTTTTCCATTTTTTGAATTTTCATTTCCAAATCATTTGTGGGGAGGTGATGTTGGATTAATGTTAATTGTGGTTGGGTTAATTAAACTCATGTGCATTAATAACATTTAATTTATGTCGGTATTCCTAAATATTCAATTGATGCATGATTGTTATATATATATATATATATATATATATATATATATATATATATATATATATATATATATATGAAAGTTGTAAAGTGTAAAAAATGACATGTGAAGAATTTGTGGATGTGATGACCAAGAGGAGACAAAGTTTAGACTCATAGAATGAGACAAACCACATGTCCTTTTATATGGTGGATATCTCATGAACCTTAGTTCAAAGAACTTTGGAAGGACATGCTAGACCATACGCAATCATTGGACCTGGTTTGAGAATTACGTTGTGTATCTTTTTGCACGAAAAATGAGAGGTGTGCCGTTTGGATCGGATCTATGATCCGTGATTCAATATGCCTTCTATAAATAAGTGATGTTGACTCCCTAACTAGTAACATTTTTTGTGAATACTCTCTCCTCCTATCTCTATTCATTGCTCTCTCACCTACGGTTGTGTGATTGTTACTCCTTCTAGCCGCTCTTCTCCTCTAAGGTGTGGTCGAAGTTATGTACGTGTCTTTGAGTTGTGTGTGCATTTTATCCTAAGATGAAGGCATAGATACCTGTACGTATTGTATAGCGGGGCGATTTTTCTAAGGCAAGTCCGTAAGGGCAACTCATTCAAATAAGTTCTTTTCTCATTATTGCTTCTACTTCTATTTTTCGTAAAGTTTGTTTATGGTTTACTTTGGATGTTGTTATTGATTGGGACATCATCTTTTCTGTAGTAAACATATCTATTACTGCTACCCTCCGACCTAAGGTAGACTTGATCTTGATACAAAAAAAGTTTGTCGGTTCCTATTTTAAGCATTGATAGTAGAATATGAAAATTAGGTTAACTATGTTAGGGTTGCATTTGTATATCGAGTCGGATTATCTCTAACCCGATGATACTTACCTTAGAAGCTCGGATAAAATCGTTAAGTCGAAGAAGAACATCCTATGTCACTGTTGTATTTTATTTATATTATCGAATATTTTATTTAATGTATATAGTTCTTTTCCTTCCACTTCAATGAAAGATTTGTGGGTTGCCTTAAATCGAAAATACAACACTGAAGACCTCGATATTGAAAAATGAGTTTCTTAAGTATCAAATGATAGAGGAAAAATATGTAACCGAATAGACATGTGAGTTTCAATTTTTATGCTATGGCCTAAAGGAAGTCGAGAAATAACTTCTTGACAAGTTTATTGTTATGTTTATTATTGAGAAATTTCCTAAGTCTTGAAAGAGTTTCAACTTACATTTCAAGCATAATAAGAGTAAGATTATTCTTGATGACCTTATAGTAGACATAATAATAGAAGAAGAGTATAGAAGTCAAAAACCCATTATGCTTATAGATAGCACCCATAGAATTAACCTTACAGTCGAAAAAAAACAACATTAGTGATCCTAAGAAAAAATATACAAAGTATAAACCAAAGACCAAGATCGAAAAGAAACTCTAAAACAAATTGTGATGACTTTGTGATTAGGTTGAATATTAGGAGAAAACTATGACCTTGAGGCATCGTTCGACCCTTGAAATCAAGGACAAAGGGCATGTGAACTTGAAATTTTCTTCAATAATGGTTCTAATTCTTCAATAAGTTAGACTTATTCCAATGATATGTTGGAATATCCTCAGTGATCCTCCTTTAATTATGGAGGGATTAAGGTAAGATTGCAAATATAATAAAGTCGTATTACACAATTTATTATAAGGTGTTTCTTTGAGAAGGCTATTTGTGTGATGTAGAGGATCAATTTAAAATTTTGTTGATTCTTGTATAAATTTGTTAGTGATTTCTGGTTATAAGTGACTGTGTTGAAGAGAAACTTCAGTTAGTAGAAAAGAGTGCTGAGGATGTTGTCAACCATACCACGAGAGAGAGTCCACAACAAATCCAAATAAAATCGATATGAACTTGTGTGTTAAATCATTTTTTACTCTGATCACAGGTTCCCGCTTTGGCCGTACATGAAGATGCTAGTTTCTCTGTGGTTAGTGGTGCCTATATTCAATGGAGAGGCTTACGTATATGAAAATGTTGTGAGGAAATACTGGAAGATCGTGGACCAGCTGACCTCCAACATCACAGAAGGACAGAGAAAGGCGCTGCAGATGATATGCCTCGATGCGAGGAAATCTGTCGAACAATACATCGAAAAATATGGACTAGAGGTCTTTGAAAGGGTTGTAAAAGCGGTAATTGTTTTGTGTTGATAATTATTTTGTGTAGAATGAGGCTAGGAATCGAAACCCTGATTTTCTACTTTGTAGGCAGAGCCCTTTCCCTTAACCAATTACGCAGAATCCTACAAAGACCCGCCTAACCCTGTTCGACGCAGCTTGCCCTGCTTTGGGGTTGAAGATGCAGACCCAGCAGTGGTTTTCTCCATTGAGGACTCGAACCTCGAGACTTGCTTAAGGGGAACAAGGGCTAAACCACTTGATCCAACAAAGTGTTGGTTGTTTTGATTAACAAAAGCTTATCGTTTCATAGAATAAAAATCCATTGTTGTCAACAATTATTTATTAGCAATTGGTTGTTTGATATATGGATCAGGAGTTAGCTGTCATGTAAACTTTGATTTCATAAAAAAAATGGTAAACTTAAACCTTATCCTCAAGATTATCATAGATATAAAACACAAATGTGGTATATGTGTACAAGCGAAGCAACCTAGAAAATATTTCCATACGATTAACAGGAAATCCGAGATTTTGGATTTAGTATATATTGATATTTGTGAATTCAATGAAATGACTACTACGGATAACTAAAATATTTTATCACATTATTGATGACAGTAGTATATAATGTTAAAGTTTTAGAATAAATTTAAATATTTATAAATGAAATACAAATTGAAACAGGCAACATATTTAAACGATTAAGGTGTAATAAGGGAGGATAGTATAGCTCAAGCCTTTTCTAAGAATACTATTAAAACAATGGTATTGTTCATGAGGATATTGTTCCGATATTGTTCATCTAATCTAGTGATATTTCCCAACTTTCTTTGGGCCTAATTCTATTTTTCACTAGGCTTTCTTGCGGTGCTTAGCTAATGAACTTGTGGAACTTATTAACCCACACCTACATTATTAGATCAAACGTGTCATCATTTTAGGAAAACAGGGAAGTCGATAACATATAATGGAAAATAGGATTCCATTTAAAACAATTTAAAAGATAAAAGTTATATTGTCTTTAGAAAATAATAGGATTCCATTTCATAACTAGGCAAAGTGCACCAAACATTAACACACAATCTAAACAAAACATGAATCAGGTGCAATGTTTACTTAGTACAATACATAAATGGTCAAGAAAGATAATTATAACAGATCAAAACTAGGCGGATGTTCATCATTCTGTCTCATACATCTATTTTGCTTGTGGTTAAATAGGGAATCTGTTATCCTTCTGATATACATGGTTCTGTATACCCCTTCTTTTTTGCAGCTTCCTTTAGATCAAGGAGGTGGTGAGGGAAAGGCCTTGTACATCGATGCTGAGGGCACTTTCAGACCACAAAGGCTTTTGCAAATTGCAGACAGGTACTGGAAACACAACTTAAGGCTTCTCTGATGTCACATATGAAACATAACAGTGTACAAATTGCAGATTTGGATTAAATGGTGCTGATGTATTGGAGAACGTAGCATATGCTAGAGCTTATAATACTGATCATCAATCAAGACTTCTGCTTGAGGCGGCTTCCATGATGGTAGAGACCAGGTATTGCAAAATTATTTGATGCTCCATTAGACTTTATGCTGTATTAAAGAAATTACTGCTGAATTTCTGACACAATTCAGAAATTATGATCTTAGAGCATATGGTTGCATTTTGACAGTCGCATGGCCAGTGAAACATAGTTTTGGTTGTTTCTTGAGTTTGGATTGCTCAACTGATATGTTACAGTGTCCATGTTGATACCCTTGATCTGGTCTAACTAGAAAGATTGTAGTTCTCCAATAGTCGTGACAGCATAACCCACCTTTATCTGGAGGCTGGTATACATCTATGATTAGAAATCTTCGTTCCATTCCTAAGGTCATTCTGTTGTTATGCTGCATGAAGGTAGGTTGTTTGCACATTTATCAGTCTTCTCAATAATTTGTCGAAAGATGAAGTACCTTGGTGTATGTTATTTGCAGATGACATTGTATTAGTGGAGGAGTTTAAGGAAAAAGTTAATAGAAAATTGGAACTATGGAGAGAAACATTAGAAAACAAAGGCCTCCGACTTAGTAGAACAAAGACAGAATATATGGAATGTAAGTTTGATCATTTGGCTACTTCAGAGGACATAGAAATTAAAATTGGCACACATTGCATTCCCCAAAAGGAAAGTTTTAAATACCTAGGGTCAATTTTTCGAAGTGATGGAAGAATGGATGGAGATGTTACACATAGAATTAATGCTGGTTGGTTAAAATGGAGAGGAGCATCAGGTATTCTTTGTGATAAGAAGATACCATTAAAATTAAAAGGTAAATATTATAGAGCAGCAATTAGGCCTGCCATGTTTTATGGTTCTGAGTGTTGGGCAGTTAATCATCAACATGTACAAAAGATGTCTGTGACAGAAATGAAGATGTTGAGATGGATGAGTGGTCATACAAGAAAAGACCGTATACATAATGAGGTTATTAGAAACAAATTAGGAGTGGCACAAATAGAGGATAAAATGAGAGAACATCGTTTAAGATGGTTTGGACATATAGAAAGAAGATCAAAAGAAGAACCTGTAAGAAGGTTAGAAAAACTAAATTTGGAAAGTATTAAAAGAGGTAGAGGACGACCACAAAAGTGTTGGAAAGAAACAATAAAGAATGATCTAGCTTATTGGGAGTTAACTGCTAACATGGCACACGATAGGGATCTGTGGAAACAAAGAATCCATGTAGCCGACCCCGTCTAGTATGGGAAAAGGCTTAGTTGTTGTTGTTGTTGTTTTATTTATTTATTATTCGGTTCTACTGAAATTCATATAAAAGCTGCCTTTGTTTGTCTGCATCTTCTGTACCATAAAGAAGTTTATGCGTATTTCCTTGTCAGGTTGTTTTATGTCATTGTTGAAGCATATGCGCTGCTTCAAAATGTTGTTTGTGGCCAACACGGCATAAACTTTGATAGATACACTTCAAACGTATCTTCTGGAGTGCTTATGCTTGAACAATATCAATCTTTTGAAACCTTGATTGTGGACAAGGTGAGCTGATTTTCAACAGAAGAATTTGAATAGTTCGAGAGTCAATACTGATTCTAAATATTATGTAAGTACACCTTCTGATATGTGGAGGAATATGGCTAACCACATTAAGAAAGTAGTAAAAAATGCATTAGGGTGAATCTAAAAGCGGCATACCAACACAAAATGAAGCTTCGTGATGGAGTGAAGTGGTGCAAGATAAGAGCAAGGCGAAGAGGACATGTTACAAATTACATTATGCCACGAAGACTAATGAAACTTGAGAAGCTTATAAGAAAGCAAAGAAAGAGGCAAAAAAATTATTATTAAAAAGGCCGTTAGTAAAACAAAAGCTAAAATTTGAGAGGATTTATATAAAAAGAACTCAACTCAAAGAAAGGTAAAAGAGATATTTTTACGATAACTAAAGTTAGAGATAAAAACTGAGTTTGTTAGATATATCAAAGATGAGTACGAGAAGATTGTAGTGGCAAGTAATGATATAAAAAATAAGTGAAAAAATTATTTTCATAAACTTTTAACAAAAATATAGGTGTTAATATTAGCTAAGGAGACCTAATCAAATAAGAAGAGTATATAAACCATAATTTCTACTAATGTATTCAAAAAAATGAAGTGAAAGAGGCTCTTAAACTTATGAGGATTGATAAATCTATAGGATCAAATAATATTCCTATACAAGTATGAAAACTCTGAAGAGAGATGGGTATTACTTGACTTACAAGATTTTCAATTAAATATGAAAAACCAAAAGATACTCAAAAAAACAGAAGAAGAGTACAATTATACCCATATACAAGAACAAGAGAGTCATTTAGAATTATACAAAATATCGAGGTATCAAGTTGATGAGTCATACTATGAGACTATTAAAAAAAATTTATTGAATATAGGTTGAAACAAATATTGAGTACAACACAAAACCAATTTGGATTCATCCTAGGAAGATCTACTATTGAGGTTATGTATCTATTAAGATGTCTTATAAAACATTTTAGAGCAAAAAAGAAGTTTCACATGGTATTTATTGATTTAGAAAAAACTTATGATAGAATGCCAAAATATATTCTTTAGAGAGTTTTGAAAAAGAGAGGTATCCATTTGACATACATAAATCTTATAAGAGACAAGTATGATAGTGCACAAACATGTGTTGGGACCCATGTTAATATTAGAATCCATTTAACTAACCCGAAAAAGGCTTAGTTGTTGTTGAGATTGAATCCAAATCTTCTTTAATAGGGCATGCTATCAATGTCCCATAAAAAAGACTGGGTGCCTCAGTGTGACTTGATTTCAACCCAATCAAATATCTTCCAGCAACTATACATGTATTGACAGTCACCTCACTCCCCATGGGTGTAACTGTAATCAACAACACATATGCAAACGTTGTTACGTTTTCCTGGTTAAAAAGAAAATTACAAGATCACGTTGGCTTGGTTGTAGGCTTTTACTCATAGAAAGAGAAGATAATGGGGCAGAAGTTTTTGCACATTGGCTTTCAAGTCAACCCGTGGTCAAATTAAAATTCGGTAACCATGTAGACATGTTATTATTCAATGCAAAAGTTTAAACCTGAGTTCGATTCATTTGCCTATCATATTTAGCTCTCTCTCTCTCTCATGCGCGCACGCATACACAAATGGAGATGCGACGTAGTCAAAATGAAATAGAGGGGTCCTGGGGACACTCCTAAAGGTAAATAATCAGTTAGTCACTTTGTTTGGTTAATTTCTTTTCAATTTATTCAAAGCAGCATTCCATGGGCATGGATTTTGTCTCATAAATAAATAGGATGCGACGAAAATTTCATTTGAACTATGACATGCAAATCCATCACCTAAAGCAATAGTTTTTAACAGGTTTGCTCTCATGATTGTGGATAGTGCTACTCTCTCTATAGGACAGATTTTTCAGGAAGAGGAGAGCTGTCTGCCAGGCAAATGCATCTTGCAAAGTTTCTTAGAAGCCTTCAAAAGCTTGCTGATGAGGTAATCACGACCTTCTGCAATTGCTTGAAAACTTTTCATTTTGGACGTCATTTTTTAACAGTCCCGCTTTCATTTGAAGGCACCTCTCTCTCTCTCTCTCGCATGTGCGTGTTGTAGACAATGATCAACTCCACCTGGGGAGCGTCCTATACTTGGTAGTCATGCAAAACGTTTGCTCAACTTAGGACTTTCAAGCAATATGGTGTCTTGCCTTCTGGGCCAAAGCATGGGTCTTGAATTTCATGAAGATGTGCTGAAATTACTTCCTAACAATCTCTTCCTTTTCTTTTACTGGTTCAGTTTGGTGTAGCAGTTGTTATAACCAATCAAGTTGCTGCTCAAGTGGATGGGTCTGCTATATTTGCTGGGCCCCAGATCAAACCCATCGGTGGAAACATTATGGCTCATGCTTCAACCACAAGATTTGAACTCCAAACTCGAGCTTGTTTCTCATGTCGAGGAGTTTCCACATGCAATTAAGTGTCAATGGTCCGGAAATGCTACCTGGTGTCACCGGGCGAGTTTCAGTGACCGGTGTTAGCGTCAGGTTTGTCAGTTGTCTATAGAACTCTTTGTATACGTTAGTAACTTGGATGATAACTTTGGAACTACGGAGGCTTTTGTCAAGTTGTGTGAGTTTATCAATTAATTACTTTCACTTCCATTTAGTGTTTGATGGCAGACAGTTCCATTTAGAACACTTCATCTATGAAACTTTAAGGATTGAAACCCTATAAAGAAAAGATTTTGAGGATTGATTTTCAAGAAAAAAACATTGATCTAGTGTTGCTTTATTTGATGCAAATCATGTTTGTTCTTTTTGTTTATGTCTGAAAGTTCATGAGATATTTTGGTTTTCAAGCAAGAAATGTCACATGTGCCTTTGCATTGACCTTGTTTTTTGTGTAATTTATGTTTTATAACATGTCTTATTTCTATGCTTTAATGCACAATTTATTCAATCATCCATTCGTTCTTTATTAAGTTGATCTTTGACATTGCTAAGTAGGGTCTGACCAAGCAATGCATGTTGACAGATGTCTGTTCTCAATGTCTGTCCTGTACCTTATCTTCTACTCTTCCTCTGCCCTTTTATCCTTTTTCATCTTTTGTACCTTTGTTTCTTTTGATAACCTTGTTTAATTAACTTGCAACAGGCTTGCTCTACGGAAGGGAAGAGGAGAAGAACGCATATGTAAAGTCATAGCTTCACCTTGCTTGGCTGAAGCTGAAGCACGATTTCAAATTTGTGTAGAGGGTGTCGCTGATGTCAAGGACTGATTCAATCCAGTAATCTACCTTCAATTTTGCAATCTTCCAGTTCGCAGCATAAACGTGTATATCTATTGGAGTGTGTAACGTTGTCATTTTTGTTACATAGATTCATAGATTTAAAGGAGAGTGTAGTAGACATACAACAATATGGTGACCGAATCATGACCTTGAAATTAGTGTTAGGAGTAGAGGTTTTGAATATAGTTTGTGCTTACGCACCCCAAGTAGGACTAGAAGATAGTATAAAGACAGTTTTTTGGGAAGAGTTAGATAAGGTGTTTCAAAAGATTCCACAAAGGGAGATGATTTGTTTAGGAGGAGATTTAAATGGACATATCGGTAAAGAGGCATTAGGATATCAAGGGATTCATGGAAACTTTGGTTATGGGGATATAAACGAGGAAGGTAGGGAGATTTTAAATTTTGCTATGTCATTTGATCTCTTTATAGTCAATACAATCTTCAAAAAACGAGATGAACATTTAATTACTTATAAGAGTGGCTTATCACAAACACAAATTGATTACTTTATTTGTAGAAAAAAAGATAGAGCGTGTTGTAAAGATTGTAAGGTAATTCCAGGAGAAAGCTTAACCACCCAACATCGACTTTTAGTTATGGATTTACAAATAAAAAAATGGACAAAGAAGAAAAGAGTGCATCGAGCTATTCGGACTAAATGGTGGAACCTCAAAAGCGAGAAAGAAGATATATTTAAACAAAAAGTCCTTCAAGGAGATGTTTGGAATTATGTTGGCACACCCTCTACTATGTGGAACAATATGGCTATACATATTAGGAAAGTGGCGAAAGATGTGTTAGGGGTATCTAAGGGAGGTGTACCAGCACAAAAAGAAGCTTGGTGGTGGAGTGAAGTAGTACAAAACAAAATCAAGGCAAAGAGGGCATGTTACAATTACATTATGCTAAGAAAACTAGTGAAACTTTAGAAGCTTATAAGAAAGCAAAGAAGGAAGCAAAAAAGGCCGTTAGTGAAGCAAAAGCTAAGATTTGGGAGGACTTATATAAAAAACTCAACTCAAAAGAGGGTGAAAGAGATATTTTTAGGATAGCTAGGGCTAGAGATAAGAAAACTAAAGATCTTAATTATGTTAGATGCATAAAAGACGAGGATGAAAAAATTCTAGTGGCAAATGATGATATAAGAAATAGATGGAAAAACTATTTTTATAATCTTTTTAATGAAAATAAAGATGTTAGTATTAGTTTAGGAGATTTAGCCAAGTCAGAAAAGTATATAAACCACAATTTCTACCGACGTATTCAAAAGAATGAAGTCAAAGAGGCTCTTAAACATATGAAGAGTGGTAAATCGGTGACCAGATAATATTCCTATAGAAGTTTGGAAAATACTAGGAGAAATAGGAATCACTTGGCTCACAAGACTATTTAGAAATATGGAAAAACCAAAAGATGCCCGAGGAATGGAGAGCAAGTACACTTATACCCGTATATAAGAACAAGGGAGACATTCAAAATTGTGCAAATTATCGAGGTATCAAGTTAATGAGTCATACTATGAAATTATGGGAAAGAATTATCGAACGTAGGTTAAGACAAGTATCAAGTACAACAGAGAACCAATTTGGATTTATGCCAGGTAGATCTACTATTGAAGCGATTCACCTTTTGAGACGTCTTATGGAACATTTTAGAGCAAAAAAGAAAGACCTTCACATGATATTTATTGATCTAGAAAAAGCTTATGATAGGGTACCGAGGGAGGTTCTTTGGAGAACTTTGGAAAAAGAGGTATCCCATTGACATATATTAACCTTATAAGAGACATGTATGATGGTGCAAAAACATGTGTGAGGACTCATGAAGGAACGACAACTTCTTTGAAGTTAATATTGGGTTACATCAAAGATCAACTTTAAGTCCATACTTGTTTATAATGGTGATGGATGAGTTAACAAAACATATTCAAGATGAAGTACCTTGGTGTATGTTATTTGCAGATGACATTGTATTAGTGGAGGAGTCTAAGGAAAAAGTTAATAGAAAATTGGAACTATGGAGAGAAACATTAGAAAACAAAGGCCTCCGACTTAGTAGAACAAAGACAGAATATATGGAATGTAAGTTTGATCATTTGGCTACTTCAGAGGACATAGAAATTAAAATTGGCACACATTGCATTCCCCAAAAGGAAAGTTTTAAATACCTAGGGTCAATTTTTCAAAGTGATGGAAGAATTGATGGAGATGTTACACATAGAATTAATGCTGGTTGGTTAAAATGGAGAGGAGCATCAGGTATTCTTTGTGATAAGAAGATACCATTAAAATTAAAAGGTAAATATTATAGAGCAACAATTAGGCCTGCCATGTTTTATGGTTCTCAGTGTTGGGCAGTTAATCATCAACATGTACAAAAGATGTCTGTGACAGAAATGAAGATGTTGAGATGGATGAGTGGTCATACAAGAAAAGACCGTATACATAATGAGGTTATTAGAAACAAATTAGGAGTGGCACAAATAGAGGATAAAATGAGAGAACATCGTTTAAGATGGTTTGGACATATAGAAAGAAGATCAAAAGAAGAACCTGTAAGAAGGTTAGAAAAACTAAATTTGAAAAGTATTAAAAGAGGTAGAGGACGACCACAAAAGTGTTGGAAAGAAACAATAAAGAATGATCTAGCTTATTGGGAGTTAACTGCTAACATGGCACACGATAGAGATCTGTGGAAACAAAGAATCCATGTAGCCGACCCCGTCTAGTATGGGAAAAGGCTTAGTTGCTGTTGTTGTTGTTGTTGTAGATTCATTGCTGTTCATAGGAACTCATGTGTTGCAATTCATGAAAAGCAGTCGGTGCCTTTGGTTAAAAAACTACTCTTATAGGTGCTGTGGTAGTACTAAATGTTGTTACCCTTCGTATTATGTGACAACGAGCCTTCTATGTTCATAATGGCCACTGTTTTGTCAGCAGAGAATGAATACTCCCATTGCCTATGTGTCATAACATGCTTACCAGCAGCGCTATTTAGTTTTTGGTTATCATATTCTGTTCTTTGACAGTTTACTTTTGGCGTATGCTGTCTGGAACACAGGCGACTTTGATCATCAGTAAATAGAGCAGAAATTTACTGGAATGAATAAATAAACTAGTGTGACAAAAATTTGAATCCTGCATTGTTGCATTATAAAGTTCTTAACATGTATCTTTATCTTTCACATAAATAGAGGATAATAGTAGTGTGATAAGAAGAAATGGAGAGGAGCATCAGATATTGTTTGTGATAAGAAGATACCATTAAAGTTAAAAGATAAATATTATAGAGCAGCAATTAGGCCTGCCATGTTTTATGGTTCTGAGTGTTGGGCAGGTAATCATCAACATGTACAAAAGATGTCTCTGACAGAAATGAAGATGTTGAGATGGATGAGTGGTCATACAAGAAAAGACCGTATACATAATGAGGTTATTAGAAACAAATCAGGAGTGACACCAATGGAGGATAAAATGAGAGAATATCGTTTAAGATGGTTTGAACATATAGAAAGAAGATCAAAAAAAGAACCCGTAAGAAGGTATGAAAAACTAAATTTGGAAAGTATTAAAAGAGCTAGAGGATGACCACAAAAGTGTTGGAAAGAAACAATAAAGAATGAACTAGCTTATTGTGAGTTAACTGCTAACATGGCACACGATAGGGATCTGTGGAAACAAAGTATCAATGTAGCCGACCCCGTCTAGTATGGGAAAAGGCTTAGTTATTGTTGTTGTGGTTTTGATCCGAGCCAGGAGTTTGTCTACCGTTCATTGGTTGCATTCAATGCAAGATGTTTCAATATGGCAGTTCAAATTTGTTTTACTAAGGGCACTTCTTTGTATGCACTATCCCCTACCACAAACTGCCATCCAGCATACCTTAGTTCTTTCTTTTCAGTGAGCGTGAGTGTGTATGTGTGTGCATGGTGGTGGCGAGGTTCAAGGCCTTGGCTTTTGGATGGTTGGGGCAAGACATTCCCCACTTGGGCAACCAAAGAACTTCAGCTTCACAGTATCAAGATGAGATACCAAAGTTAGGTGAAGATAATTCAATATGGATTAACCAATACACGGTTCAGGTCTGTACAATCAAATGCGTATTGAAAAGAAATAAAGGATGTAAAGCAAGATTTCAAGGAATAGCCAATCTCGTCACCTGGTAACTGGTTTGTATTTCAACCATACAATATCCAAATATTTTCTGCCCCCAATTCATTGTTGATCTCTAGCCCTCTGCTAGCTGCACTGTTCTCATCCCACAACTTGGACATCCGCTCTAGCTGCTCCAAGCTCACTGAAGCAGCAATTAGACTCTTTCCCAGCTCTCCCACCAAGTGGTCTGCGTGAATTCTGAGAATAAGTTAGGGATGATCCACTTTGGTCAAGGTGGACTAAGCAAATTAATTGAAGGAACCTAGCTTGTCTATCAATTGTTTGACCGCAAAAATCAGTCTGATTGCCTGCTTTCAAGGTTGTCTACATAGTGGATTTTTGAATTCAGTTTATCAGACAAGCGATCCTGAAGGTTCCACCAAACAATTCCCTCAGATAAATTGATTTGCTCTTAGTAAAATAGGTAGTTTTGCCTACAGTTAGCCTGTTGCAACACCAATACTCAAGTAATTTTTTGGTTTAGAATCTGCATCTGATTGAGCGAATTTGACTGCATTACTCCCGTTTGCATAATCCTGAATTCGGTCAGGACCGGTCTATTCAAGTTCACTTTCAACTTAAAGTAAACAAGAAGTCTTAGTATTAAGTTCCCATGAAAGCATCAATATTTGATGCAATCCTTTCACCAGTAATCCCTGCAAGAGCAGTCACCATTCTTGAAATGATGCAAGCAATTGGGATCTTTCAGAAATATCTCACTTCCGTAAACCCTAGAAACCAACTTGATATGATGATGACAACCTAGACAGACCCTGAGGTTTTTAACCACCCTAATAGGCTGAGCGGATGCCTTCATGAGACCAAATGCAACTGCCAACTTCTCACTATGTATGCCAACAATGTCCTCACCCTCTTCCTCCTCAACCTGAAGGCCTTTAAACCCTGAATCAAGTTTAGTAGCCCTCTTTTCTTGGTTGAAACTATCAAGGCTAGCATGGATGGGCTCAAACCACTGTGTACAATGGTCTCCTGTCATAAAATTATACACCACATTGTTAACTTCAATCCAACTGTTACCAAGAGAACTTGCAGTCCCGTTGATGCTCACAGGCTTTCTTAACCTTGAAGCTTCTTCAGACCTCCCATCTAAGGTATATAACTGCTCCAAAAGCCTGCAATTTATGGAATTGCTGGGCTGCAATTCCATCAACTTCTCGACTGCATGGGTTGCTGATCTAATATTACCGTGCATCCTGCAAGCTGTGAACAATGCACTCCAGACAGCTGAATTTGGTTCGGTTTCCATTCTCCCGATCAAATCTTCCGCTTCTCTCAGCCTACCAGATCGACCATAAAGGAAAATCATGGTGACGAAGTGTTCTATAGTTGTTGTACATGAGGAATCCTCACTTATTTTAGAGAACAATTCCACACCAACAGCGACCATCCCCAAGATACCATATGCAGCTATCATACTTGTGAATGTTATATGGTTTGGTTTGACACCGGATGATATCATTTGATCGAACAGGCCTAGGGATAACTCAGCTTGTCCATGATAAACATAGCCGGAAAGAATTGAGTTCCAAGATATGACATCCCTATATGGCATTGTGTCAAACACAGCTCTGGCACTTTTTATGTCCCCCGACTTAGAATATGTATCTATTAGAGAATTTGCAACCACAAGTTCCGAATGTAAACCAAAACGAAGGATGTATCCATGAATTTCTCTTACCCTTTTCATACTTAGCAGGTTTGAAAAAGCAGGCAAGATGCTCAAAATGGTTACGTAATTTGGTCTAACCGAAAGAGATTGCATCTGCCTGAAAATCTGAAGCGCCTTCTCACTGTTTCCATTTTGCACTGATCCAGCTATTAATGCATTCCAGGAAGATATATTTCTCTTAACATAATCTGTTCTTTCCATTTCATGGAAGAGTTCAAGAGCTTGCTCCTCATCACCACTCTTCATGTATCCGGAAATCATTATGTTCCAAGTCACGGCATTGCGACGGATGCCTGATTTGTGAAGTTGACAGAACAGATCATAAGCCATGCTGGAAAACCCAGCTTGTGTATATCCTGCGATCATGGAATTCCATGTGAAAATATCTCTTTCTACAACTGAATCAAACATTGCCCTTGAAGCATCCAGTTTCCCACATTTAGCATACATGTCAATCAGTGCATTGACCAGAAGTAGATTGGCCAAGGAACCAAGTTTGATTCCCATAGAATGTAACCCCACTCCGTTCATCAGGTCTTTAATATCAGCACAAGCTGACAGTGCGCTTGCAATTGTCATCCCGTTAGGATTAACTCCTGCTAACTGCATCTCAATGAAGAGATCTAAAGCTTCCTTCCCTCTGTTATTCTGAGAATACCCTGATATCATTGTTGTCCATGTAAAGACGTCGGGATCAATACCATGATTCTTCATTCTCTGCATCAGCTTCATCGCAAAATGACAATTACCACATCGACTATATCCTGCTATCAGTATATTCCACGTCATTGAGCTTGGCTCTATCCCTTCAAATAACATCTGATCAAACAACTCCAGAGCTTCTCGGTTGAGACAAAATTCACAATAACCTGATATCATCGAGTTCCATGAAACACGATCTCTCTGCGGCATGAGATCAAACAGTCGTCGTGAAGCTCTGAGATTTCCCGATTTCCAATACATAGACATCAGTGAGTTCGATATATGAGTCAGACCATGAAAACCCATCTTAATTGCCATAGAATGGATAATCTTCCCCATCCCTACCAAACCCAAATTACCACAAGCCTGCAAAGCTTTTGGCAGCAAGAAAGCATCCGTGGTGATTCCTTCTTGGATCATTCGAACAAAGAGCTCCACGATTGGCCCCCACAGTTCTTCCCTTCCATACCCACCTATTATCGCGGACCAAGTGAAGATATTTCTCTCCGACATTACATCAAATACCTTCCGAGCTTCAGCCAAACCCCCGCATTTCGCATACATACTCACCAATTTCGTTCTGATGAACGGGTCGCGGCAAAATACAAAATTTGAATCAATGTGGGCATGAATTTTTCGTCCTTCTGTTATCGAATTCATGTCGATACACGCCTGCAGCATGGAAATGTAGGTGCTTCGCTTTATTCTCTGACCTTTCCGGACCACAGAGTCGAGAAGCTCTACTGCGTCCCTTAGTTTCCCTTGTTTGGATAAATGGATAAGTTGGTGTTGTACGAATAGATGACACTCGTCTGGCTTCGTCGTTGCAGCCTTTCTTCGGCAGAGAACGGGGGGAATTGGCGTTTTGAGTGTTGATGGTGCGATGGATTCTTGTTTTTGTTTGGGAGTGTGGATAGTTGGAGCTTGGGCTCTGAAACCACACATGGCGATAGAATTCTCCATTTCTGCTCTTTCTCTCCTTCACTCTCTATTCCTTTCTTCTTCTTCTTCTTCTTGGTGGTGGTGGCCGTCGTCGTCCTCTTCCTGATTCTGGTTTGTTTATTCAGAACCGTCCCAGTATGAGTTGCTGGAAGGAGCTGGTAACTGGGCGTTATCCATAGTGCAGGGAGACCGGCTGCCGAGACGATAGCGGTCAGGTTTTGGATAGACTCGTGGTGTCCTGGACGACTCGTCTCTCTCTCTCTCATATATATATATATAAATATGTACAAACTCGATCAAATTTTACGGGTTTTTTTATTATACTTGTTCATCTGAAAAATAATGATCGAAGATAAATAAGCAATGTCAGTGATGGCACGATCCAATCACTCGATCACTTTTTTCTTTTTTAACAAGTTTACATATTATGATTACTTATTGTTTTTCGATAATATAAATATGAATTAAAAAGCTTTAAGTTTAAAAAAATAATGTTATTAAGCTCATATCCTAAAAACAATAATAAAACAGTATCGATAGCCTATAAATCCAATCAAATATATATATATATATACTGTCGGATGATTAAAAACAGTACCAACAAAACATATAACTATGTTCGCATCGTCATGGGTCATCAGTGCTCATGTGATAAAAAAGACACTTTGCTGGCATCATGATCGTTCATAAAAAAAAACGACCGAACGACTTAGTACTCTCAAAGTACTTTATTATATATATATATTTATTTATTTATGTATATATTTTCAATGGTACGAAGTATGTTGCTTTCTTATGTATAATCACAATGTAAACTAAGGGCCCGTTTGCATCTCGAAGGCATGTTTGCATCGCCGAATACCAAAGAAACAGAAATTCATAGGAGTTGTGGTTCTGATTTCAAGTTAGAATGCGAAGAAAAACGGATTCCTCCAGCAAATCGGGTTTGTATTTCAAGTTGAATGTCCAATTGATACGGGAGGTGTATGCATAGATAGGAGTCTCCATGAGGTTTTCTTTCTTCTTTCTGAGGTTGATACTCGCAAGAGTTGAACCGCCTGACCACCTGCATATCAGAGGAAGGCCCTTTTTATCTCAGTTGTGGTTAAATTTGCTTAGTACGAACGTTACTTTGCAGCTGGACCGAAGAATGTGTTTTCATGAAAATTTCAATTAGGAGTGGCGCTCAAAGTCAAACATCACGCACGAGGGCACCTGAGCCAAATTTGGCTAGAAAACCAGGGGCTATTCGTATATTTTAAGAACTCTCACCTTTGCCGGTAAACGGCCCGGCTCTTCTTCACTTTCTTCCTCCTCCTTCTTCTCTCTCTCTCACTGGAGGTAGGGACATGGCGAGCCACGGAGCTACCGTAGCCCTCCCGAAGTCCGCGGCAGTTTCCAAGGGATACAACTTCGCCTCTTCCTGGGATCAGGTTCTCCCCCCCCTCTCTGTTTGAGTGTGTATATTTATCAGATCTCTGTTTTAGACTTTGAAATTAGAAAAGCGTGATCTCTAAATTCTCCTGCGTGATAAGCTTCTTCTTCATCGGAAAATGTATCTTTCCTCTCTGTGATGGCGTGTGAGCTGCGTTTTACTGTCGGTCGGTCTATAGAGCTCATGAATTACTGAGATATTTTCCGTACGAAGGTCTCTGGATCTGAAATCTTGAGATTGAGATAAGAGAAGTGCAGATCTACTGCATTTTCACGCCCAATTGCAGTAGCAAGGCGTAATCTTCAGTTAAGAATATTAGCTAGTTGGATAGCTTTCCGTAAATGCCATTGATTTTCTGTTTCGCCGAAATCTTTCATGTGTTTCGTGGAATTTGTCCGATATTTTAGGATAGTGCTGGTTATAGAGCCATCAGGGCTCAATATGCTGTATGTCAGTATGTTCTAACATAACAAGAGAAGTGATGAATTTAACATACTTTTCTTGTCCTCGTATTCTATCATAATGCAAGTAGATATTCCCCTGGGTATTAGAAGAAAATCACGAAGAAGTTAAGCACGGATACGTCTTTTACAAATAATACTGGATAGTTGTTCTTGCTTGTGGCCACTGATGTATAATTGCTTTGCACTTGATGTAAAGTTTCCTTTCTTGTCACTTAATATTCTTGAATTGCATAAGTTATGATTTAACCATAAATTCACTATTCAGATTGTAGCGTTCGGTCTACTTCTGCTACTGTTGATTACCAAGTTGATTAACATCTATCTATACATTCCTCACTTGGACTGTTTACGTTGAATCATATCCTGATGTTCTTTTGTGTTCAAATTTTTAGAATGCTCCCTTAACAGAAGAAGCACATGCAGCTGTAATTGCATTATCTCATGCTGTTGCAGAGCGACCATTCCCTGCTAATTTGGTGAGTATAAGCAATTATTGGTCTGTAACTGTGAATTTTAAACCTCTCACTCCTTTCTGTAAGAATGAACCATAATAACAGTGATAACTAATTTTTGATCATCGTCTCTTTTTCGTTAGTTGCATACCACAGGCAGGGGGACTTATAAGCCAAAGTGTTGCTTTGTATAAACTCATTGGATGTAGTCTGCTTGTGTTTCCAAGTTGCGAAGAATTTTAGATTAGAAAAGAAAAGAAGCTTCAGAGTACTGTTTCTTTGGATCTCCATTTTACATGTTTGCTGGCATTTAAAACTTTCATAATAAAAATGCTTCTAAAATATCCTTCAAGTAGCATCACCTCAGTGGTTGAATTTTCTCAACTTTACCTATTACGTTGTTCAGCTTGATTCATGAACTCATTGATTTCTAGCTCTGGGTTCATGCAGTCTCAGGAGCAACATGCAGTTCAGGAGAATTGTGTTTCCGATTTTCAAAATGGTAAAAACTTAGAAGTTTCTTGCTCAAAAGAGGCAGTGCTGGTTAACAGCCACGAGGTATGGTTGCTAAATTCTCCTCACCTAATTCTGTCTGTTCAGTATTGCGTCAAGGCCCTGATAATGAATCAGACAACATAAATGGTTTCTATTAACTTTCATCATTAAACTTCACAATTTATTTTTTCTTCAATTTAGCGCCATATAAGATAGTGCCATCATCCAGTCATTAGTAAGACAAGTATTTGTGCAAGCTTCCAACAGAAAAGAACTGAACATCTCCTTTAGAACTTACTCCTCATGTAATAAGTTCTGTGAAATTGCATATGGAATTTACATACTAAGTTATATAACGTGGCTTGTAATTTTCACTAGAATTTATCTTTTATAACAGCAGTGAAATGTTTGGCTACTATGCATGAAAATTTTACAATAGGTTTATTTATTTATATTTGCTTGGATGACCTTTTGATGTTTGTTGGTTCCTATGAACTTCGCATATTATATTTGTAGAAATACTGTGACGCTCATTCATAAAGGATGATCTGTGAGCATCATTGAGGTAGAAGGGCAAGGATGGGTATTTACATGTGTTTGCTGCTTCCTTGAAGGGGATGGACTTATGAGAAGAGAAAAAGAGGGTTCTTATTAGGAATTTGAGGATGGTTATTGGGTTGTGATGTTTGAGTGGTGGACAAGGACACGAGTAGGACTATGCTATATCATTGTGTGTGCAATTTTGTCTTACTTAGTGTATATTGTTGTCTGTGCGTTTGTGTCTTATGGGGGTCTTGCTTGGTAAAACAAATATTACAGATTCACATGCCTGCAGTTCCCTGATGAGTAGAAACTCTTTCATGGTAACCAGTAAAACGGAGATATGGTTCTGGTTATTCCTGTAGTTGTTGTGGGTTTCACCTTGAAAAAGATTACTTTGCCTCAGTTATTGCTTGTTAGAGGTTGCTTCATTGTCAGTTTACCGTTTTGTTGATTTTGGTGTGATTGAGAAGATTTAAATGAACAAAATCGATGAAGATGGAATCGCCAATCGCAGTCTCCCCCTTGGAGCTGCCACCCTCTTTCTTCCTTTCTTTCTCTTCTATCGCAGTCTCCATCTTGAACTCATTGGCATTCACATTGTCCCTGATAAAATGGCAATCGATCTCTATATGCTTGGTCCTCTTATGATATACTTGGTTAGATGCAATTTGGATTGCTGTCTTACTATCACAAAAGATAGGATTGGAAATCAAATTTCCATAAGCAATGAGCGTAACCATTTTCCTTCACATATACCTGAGGCAATTACCCTGTATTCAGCTTCTAATGTGGATCTAGCCATAACTGTATGCTTTTTACTCTTCGAGGATACTACATTACCTCCCAAGTGATACATATCCTAAGGTAGATTTTCTATCTTCGATAGTTCGAGCCCAGTCTGCATCTATATATACTTCTATGTTCATATGACCATTATCTCTATATATTATTCCATATCCTAAAGTGCTCTTTAAGTACCCGAGTATGGGAAATACTACATTACTACATCCATATGCATCTTTGATGACACCTGCATAAATTGACTCATCCTTCCAACTACATATACTATATTTGGGCATGTAATGGTCAAGTATATCAACTTTTCAACCAGTCGTTGGATCTAGTCACATCAGTCCTGTCATATCCATCATCCAATTGCAGCTTCTAGTTGACATCCATGGGGTGTTAAGAGGTTTACAATCCAATATTTTTGTATCATATAGTAAATCCAATGTATACTTATGCTAATTTATGAATATATTGCACCAGAATACACAACTTCAATACCAAGGAAATAGTGAAGTCTTCCCAAGTCCTTGATATCGAACGATTGATGTAATTCTCGTTTTAGCCTTTTAATTTCTTGAATATCATCATCTATCACAATTATATCATTAACGCAAACTAAAAATAGAGTTAGTTTCACTCCTTAACAAATAATGTATGATCACTAACACTTTTGGTGTAACCCAATTTAATTATAGTGATGCTAAACTTTTTAAACCAAGCACGAGGTGATTGTATTAGTCCATATATAGCCTTCCTCAATCTAAAGACTTTTGTTGTTGTATCTTTATATCCTAATGAAAAACTCTATTTATAGAGTAATGTTTACAATAAATAGGGGAAAGAGGAGAGAAAAGAGGAGCCAAGGCTGGCTGACAAGCATCTAGCTGTTGGAGGGCTCCAACAGCTGGTTGTTGGCGAGCCATTGAAGTACTGTTGGGAGACTCCAACACCTAGTAGTTGTTGGGGCCTCCCAATGATTGTCCAGTAATAGGCCCTGGTGGGTTGTGTTGTTCCCACAAAGAGGCACGGGCCCTAGTGGTCTGTGATTCTATTACATCATATTTAACATTACTAATGAAGGGAATCATTGACTGTATAAGCCAAGAACTTACAAGAGCATCTTCTTTTAACCACCTTTCGTACTCTGGATTATTTTTGTCCAAGTATACCTACATTCTCTTGACAAATCCCAGTTTTTTCTTGATTTGAGGACCAATTCGATTGATCTTGCCCATCTCTATAGTTTTCCCCATCCAATTTGATATTTGTAATCTGAAATGGTTCTATTTTTGTCTCAATCATACCTATTGAGTTTAGAAATTCCTCCTTTTGTTTTTCTTCCATAATTTCTGGTTTTCTACAACAACTTGCACGATTTTAATTTCAATATTTCTAGTAACAATGTGTCTAATTGCTGCAACTGTTTTTGGTGCGTTGAAACAACCCTAGTCTCCTGCTAACTGCTTCTAAAAATCCCGATTTCGTAGCTACCATGTATTATCGACCACAAACCCTCGATCTTTTGATGAAGCACTAAAAAAGGCTCTGATACCATATTGATTTTGGTGTGATTTAGAAGATTTAAATGAACAAAATCGATTAAGATGGAATCGACAGTCGCAGTCTCTCCCTTAGAGCTGCCACCCTCTTTCTTTCTTCCTTTCTTTCTCTTCTATCACAATTACACTGCTGGTAGGGTTTTTACCTTTGTAACCAAGCATTACAAAGTGGCTTACTTCAAGAGTGCCATAAATGAATCTAATTTAAAGATACCTTTAAAAACAAAATACTAAAGACTTCTAATAGACACTAGGGACTTCGTACTTCTTAACACGTTTATGTTTTTATTCTTTCTACGTCATTCCTCAATCTCACTGCCATCCTTCCTCAGGTTGTGGTCGAATGGCAATTGGCAACTTTGAATAGGACCACCAACATCTCCAAGCCTGATGAGCTCACTGTGAGCCAAATACATGGAAATGTCTTTGTCAAGGATTTCTAAGTAGGGACACGTCCCAAAAGATCATCTATTACTCTGGTCCCTGAAACTTTATTTTTGCTTATCTTAATTTGATTGCTTCTTTTTCTTTAATCTTTGAATGACTGGTTTCATATTAGTTTCACCTTGTGTATTTGCTTTCAGTTCTACAAATGGTTTACTGAATTGGAGTCAGCTATGAAATCTGAGGTTCGTTTTTTTTTCTCCCAGATGATCATGGTTTTGTTTTTTAAATGTCTGATCTTTGTCCTTACATACCAGACGGAGGAAAAATATCGCCAATATGTAAACACATTGACAGAACACATTGAGACATGTGATGAAGTCTTATCCCAAGTATCTCCAAATTGTTCATTTTCAATACAATATCTTATTTATTCTGTTGAAAGACTTGCAGATTCATATTTAATTGTCTGAAAAATTCTTTCCTTTCAGTTTCCATTACCTGTATGATATCATTCTTAGTTTGGCTCTTTCATATGTTAATGCAGGTGGACAACACATTAAATTTATTCAACGAACTGCAACTTCAACATCAAGCAGTTGCAACAAAAACGAAGACTTTGCATGATGCATGTGAACACCTGGTGGGTAGTTCTGTTATGGAAGCCTTTGTGGAGAATATGAGTCAATCCATGCAATTCCAAGTGACTAGTTAGCTTTATCTAGTGTAATTCCCTATATTCAACCAGCCTGTGAACAGGCAGCTTCAGATTATGACATGGCCATGTAGTTAGGTGATTAATGAATGAATCAATTATTCTTTTCTTTGTACGGGGTTTTGATTGTAAAACAAGTACTTTGTCTTCTCCTTTTTTTCCCTCCTATGAAGAAGATATGTGCTTTTATTAAGTGTAAGATGACATTGATTATGGCTGTCAATGAAAAAATTCTTGGCTTTATTTTCAAGCCTTTGGTAGTATTCCTTTTCGTAGAGTATTTAGGGTAATTTTGTGAAGAGTATCTGAGAATCAGGAAAGAGGTATACTCAAGACTTCATGAGAAGTAATGGTCAACTAATGGATGAAAAGAAAGAAATATGGGATAAGGAAAGTAGAAAGAATGTAGACTGGGAACAACTGTACTGTTGATTCATTTGCACAACAAGTTGGGCAAATTCTTCCAATTATCTTTCACATTCATGACAATGAAGCAAAGTTTCCACTGTCTTTATGGTACCATCCTAGATGGAGCACATACTCTTAATTGATTTAGCAGTAGACTGGATAACCAGTGTTGATGAATACATTCCTGCCTATGTATCTGATGGCTCCCATAAGAAAAGGTCAACGCTATGCGATGATCCATATCAATGGATAACAACAAAATGTTAATCTGACATACACATTATGATTCTATCTTTAGTGATGTTCTTATATAGATCTTAAGAACATCAAAGATACTTTTACTGACTTTCTACTTTGAAGAATTGGGATTTAACATGATAATGATATTATCTTATTGCACAGTTCCACTTGCTGAAGTTTTCACTGATGTAGTTTTTGTGTTTTTTTTCTTCCATTGATAAATCTTCCCATGATGAATTTTCTGATAGTAACAGTCTGTAAACAGTATTGAAAAAGAGATCAGGAGTCAGACTACTTTGCGCTTTGTACTCCACTTAGTCACATTCTATAACCACTGATGAGTAAAACAATCTTGACTAGTCTCTTTCTCTCCAGGAGAAGGCCTATCTTTAGTGCGTATGTTGCACAAAAAGTAGAGATGCATATGAGTTATGAAATAGGAACTCCATAAAAGGTAGGGGAGTAACATGCATACCCACACCCTTGCACATACTTTCAGAGGTTATTGCATGTATAAGGGATAACGCGCGTCAAACTGTATGTTTGCATATTCATTAAGGGGTCAGCTTGATGTTGTTCTTCACACAATTCCAGCTTTTGGATATGTTCATGAACCTTCAATGTTTAAGGGACACGTGAAATGATCATATGAAAAGGTCTTCTTGTATCTTCCTATAGTTTCATACTGTCCATGAAGTACGTAGATAGAGCGCTATAGTTGTGATTTTCTTTCTTCTATGAACACCTTCTGTAAACTCTTTGTTCATGCAGTAGAGCGCTGTTAATGCACTGCATAAACATGACTTCACTATTTTGGCAACAGTTGGCAGTTCTTTCTTCGCAATCTCATTTGCTGATTCGATGGTACCTGTTATGCATTTAAATGTCTTATATGTATGTGTCTTTCTGCTTTAAAAGAATGTGGTTCTTGCTTTTCAACTGCAGCTTGGTGAAAAGAAGAGATTAACACAGTTTGCTGAAGCAATTTGCAGTAAGCTGAACTATTTTGATGAATTGGAGAATGTAAGGTTTGAAACTATCTTGGTTTTACTGATAATTGCTATCTGGCAGATGTAGAAGTGTTGAATGCCAATGTTACCTCCTTTTTTATTGTCTTCCTGCATTGTTGTTGTTCTATATATGGCGAAAAGGCTCGTATGATTTAACTTCATACTTATCAATAAGCACCAACTTTGGAAGAAAGTCATCCTTTTGCTTATGTCCTCTCTTTATGGTCCCCTTACTCATGCTGAGGTCCACATTGTACAGTAGTTTAAGATGGTTATCAAAGTACTGTGTAAAGACAGCTTGTTTATGATACAACAACAACAACAACAACTAAGCCTTTTCCCATACTAGACAGGGTCGGCTACATGGATTCTTTGTTTCCACAGATCCCTATCGTGTGCCATGTTAGCAGTTAACTCCCAATAAGCTAGATCATTCTTTATTGTTTCTTTCCAACACTTTTGTGGTCGTCCTCTACCTCTTTTAATACTTTCCAAATTTAGTTTTTCTAATCTTCTTATAGGTTCTTTTGATCTTCTTTCTATATGTCCAAACCATCTTAAACGATATTCTCTCATTTTATCCTCTATTGGTACCACTCCTAATTTGTTTCTAATAACCTCATTATGTATACGGTCTTTTCTTGTATGACCACTCATCCATCTCAACATCTTCATTTCTGTCACAGACATCTTTTGTACATGTTGATGATTAACTGCCCAATACTCAGAACCATAAAACATGGCAGGCCTAATTGCTGCTCTATAATATTTACCTTTTAATTTTAATGGTATCTTTTTATCATAAGGAATACCTGATGCTCCTCTCTATTTTAACCAACCAGCATTAATTCTATGTGTAACATCTCCATCAATTCTTCCATCACTCTGAAAAATTGACCCTAGGTATTTAAAACTTTCCTTTTGGGGAATGCAATGTATGTCAATTTTAATTTCCATATCCTCTGAAGTAACCAAATGATCAAACTTACATTCCATATATTATGTCTTTGTTCTACTAAGTCGGAGGCCTTTGTTTTCTAATGTTTCTCTCCATAGTTCCAATTTTCTATTAACTTTTTCCTTAGACTCCTCCACTAATACAATGTCATCTGCAAATAACATACACCAAGGTACTTCATCTTGAATATGTTTTGTTAACTCATCCATCACCATTATAAATAAGTATGGACTTAAAGTTGATCCTTGATGTAACCCAATATTAACTTCAAAGAAGTCAGTCGTTCCTTCATGAGTCCTCACACATGTTTTTGCACCATCATACATGTCTCTTATAAGGTTAATATATGTCAATGGGATACCTCTTTTTTCTAAAGTTCTCCAAAGAACCTCCCTCGGTACCCTATCATAAGCTTTTTCTAGATCAATAAATATCATGTGAAGGTCTTTCTTTTTTGCTCTAAAATGTTTCATAAGACGTCTCAAAAGGTGAATCGCTTCAATAGTAGATCTGCTTGACATGAATCCAAATTGGTTCTCTGTTGTACTTGATACTTGTCTTAACCTACATTCGATAATTCTTTCCCATAATTTCATAGTATGACTCATTAACTTGATACCTCGATAATTCACACAATTTTGAATGTCTCCCTTGTTCTTATATATGGGTATAAGTGTACTTGCTCTCCATTCCTCGGGCATCTTTTGGTTTTTCCATATTTCATTAAATAGTCTTGTGAGCCAAGTGATTCCTATTTCTCCTAGTATTTTCCAAACTTCTATAGGAATATTATCTGGTCCTACCTATTTACCACCCTTCATATATTTCTCCTAGTACTTGCTCTCCCTTGTTCTCCTACTTGTTTATGATAATAAATTTTTTATTAAAATTTCTTAGAGTAGGACTTGGAGACTGTTTAAGTTGGAAAATAGGTCTATTTATTAACTGTTACGTTACTACCATGGTTGTGATTGTTTTTCTTCCCTCTTCAAATACCATCTATTTTTGGAAATGAGAGAAAACATCCCAAACTGATGATTGAATGGGAATCAAGTTCATTATCATGCTGAAATGCTTTCACTAACTCTGTGATGTTAGACAAGTATTTGTTCCTGAATTTCTTTAAATTTGGTAGCTGGCAATCTTTATCTTACACGTTAGAATTAATCAAGCCCAACTCTCTGTTTTGGAGTTCTAAGTCATGCTGAACTACAATGTAGGTTGCCGCTGATTTTTATTCACCAAATATCACTGTTGGGAATGGACGGTTTCTCCCTCTGCTGAAACGACTTGATGAATGCATTTCGTGAGTGATGCTTATTCTCTTCTTTGGATGGTTTGCCTCTTACTGTATACTTCGTATTGAATGTTTGCTTCCACACCATAGGTATGTTGAGAGCAATCCACAGTATGCAGAATCTAGTGTTTACGTGATGAAGTTTCGACAATTGCAGGTATCTTATGTTTAATTAGGTTAAGTCTTCCATATATTATTATACTTGGCCTTCTTATTTCACCTTCTTGGTTTGGTTCTTAGCTGTTTTCTTCAACGGCATTAAGGCTTTTTCATTTCGGTGCCGTGTCTGTGATGCAGTCTCGTGCATTGGGTATTGTCCGATCTCATGTGCTCTCAGTATTCAAAAATGCTTCTTCGCAGGTAGCTATTTTTTCTTTTGTTAATAACTTAATAGAGATTGTTGAAGAAATGTTTGATACAAAATGACATGTATCATCCTGGAATATGTGGGGCTATGAAGATACAATTCTATTGAGATCTTCAAATTGGAATTTCCCTCAAAATTCACATTATGCTTTCTCTTTGTCTGCCAGCTAAATTATGCTCTCTCAGAAAAACACATCAATGGGATAATTATGAGTAGCACGTCATGATATGAGGAATTAGACATGCACAAGCAAAATCACGAAGATTAACCAACGGTAGAAGAGGCCAAGAAGCCCCTGATGTTGTCTTTTGGTGTGTCATGTCATTCGTAAGCATGGCTGATAACCAATTGGCTGCGGTCTCTCTCTCTCTCAACTGCCCCCCCGCCCTTGGAAACCCTTTCTTCCTCTTTGACAAGAGCCAGGTTTAAATAACGTGATCCAATAAACATAGAACATATAGTAGAGTAGAAACTAGAATTCTGGATAGCTTGCTCTTAGATCTGGATGAGATCCTATTGTAAAGTTGTCTGCAGTACAAAGCACTTACATGGTGGCGGAAAGTGGGCACTGGTCAAAGAAGATTGACACTATTTTTGCATCTTATCGAGGCGTAGTGGATTTGTCATTGACTGCTGAAGTAGCTCAAAAAGTATAAGTTGGGTACAAGGTTCAACCTTATACAGACTTCTCTGCACATACACTCTTGAAAATTCTCACTATATGCAATTTCCTTTTTAAGATTTAATATTTGGGTACCATTTTTATGGCGCTCTTATGACACTCCAGAGTAACATGAGGGAGCCAGTGATATTAGTTGTCTTATCCTTGGTCATGCTTTGTCAAATGAAATTACTAAGTTCTCTGCAGTAGTAAAGTCAAGCTGCTCTTTGTGAATATCATGGAGCCTGCCGTTCCCTTTCTACATTTCTAGAGCTGTAATTTTCAAGTCCTTGGATGTTTTCATCACATACACAATGTTTGTGTGATACTCAAATCATACAATTCATACCACAAAATAAACTCCATATTTTGTCTTATTAGGTTCTAGCAGCAATCAAAGACAATGGCAAAATCACTGCCGTTTCTGGGGGTATAGAAGCATCTGTTTTATATGTTAAATTTAAAGCAGCAGCCGGTGAGGTAATTGCATGATTGATTTATGTCACAAAATTTCTTTGAAATGATCATGCATACTTTGCACATTACGTAGTATAGGTAATAACTTATGCTAAGATACTTTTATCTTTATCAGCTTCGGCCTGTTATGGAGGAAATTGAAGGCAGATCCTCCAGAAAAGAGTACATGCAAGTGCTCTTAGAGTGCCATCGAATATACTGTGAACAACGACTTTCTCTTGTAAGTTTGCAATCCCTCTGTCTCCCCTCTGCGCATGTGTGTTTGCACACATTGCCGCATCTGTGCAAGTGTTATGTGTATTCCATCATTTTGCTCAGATAAACTTTGGTTTTACTTGCAACTTCTTTTGCATAATTTGTTTTAGATAAAAGGAATTGTGCAGCAGCGGATTACTGAGTTTTCCAAGAAAGAGTCATTGCCCTCATTGACCAGATCTGGATGTGCTTACCTAATGGAGGTAACTTTTGTATTTTGGAATCCTAATATTTTGATGTATAAAATGTCTATATTAGGCAAGAGGACACCTTGATGCTACAATTGTTTCTTTCCATTCCGGTGGGCATTCATAGACCAAGTCAAATTTAGAGTACCATGGTCCTTTGCTAGCCATAAAGTTTGTATTGAAGAATATGCTTTTTAGTGTCAATTTTAATAATTTTGATGTTTTAGGTATTATTGTAATTTTCTGTAGTACTGAAGGTATTTTGTGTTTGACAAGCCATTATATAAGGGTTTGATTTCTTGTATTGGGGTTAAGAGACTAAGATTAAGAAAGAGAGAGAGGGGGGGCGGCCTCCGTTGGAGGACCTGCCCCCTTCTTTGATCTCCATCGTTTCTTTTTATTGTTTGTGATATTTGATCTTTTGTTACACTACCCACGTTTTCCAACATGGTATCAGAGCTTTCGATCGTTGGGAGCTACGGCACATGAACTTTCTCCGAAGATCTCAATCGTTCTCGTTCTCTAGAAGATCTCATTTTGTCTCTGTTGAAGAGGGAAAACTACGTTCTGAGGGATGTAGTTGTTGAGCTGACTAAAGCACTCAAGAGACAAGGTCTTGATATGCATGTGGCTGTATTGGTTAATGATACGATTGGAACATTAGATGGAGGCAGATATGATAACATCGATGTCATTGTTGCCGTTATCTTGGGTACGGGGACAAATGCTGCATACGTGGAGCATGCAAACTCGATTCCTAAATTAAGTGGCCCTTTACCTAAATATGGTGAAATGGTCATCAACATGGAATGGGGCAATTTTCAATGTCCTGATCTTCCATATACTGATTATAATGAGACTCTTGATGCAGAGAGTCTGAACCCAGGGCAACAGATATTTGAGAAGATTTAAGGAATGTATTGTGCGGACAATCTTATGGAGAATGGCTGAAGAGGCTGGTCTGTTTGGTGATAAGGTCCCACTTCAACTTGAAACACCATTTGCCGTAAGAACTCCCTCAATGTTAGCCATGCATGAGCATTGGCAGAAGGTAGGCTTGCTCCAAAGCTAAGTAGTAGTGTAGATGTACGACCTTTAACTGTGATGATTTCACATATGCTTATGAACATGTATGTGCTAGTGTCTCATCAAAATCAACAAATATAAGTGAGTTGCGTACCAACTGTTTTATGAAATGCTCAAGAGAAATGTTTACCTGCATATCAAGTGTTTGGTGAAATGTCTAAGAGAGATGTTTACCTGCACATCAACTATTTGATGAAATGCTTAAGAGGGCTGAAAAATTCAGAAAAAAATGCAGAAGAATGAGGATGGAGGGACTGTCATACTAATGAGTTAAGCAAGAAAGAGAGGCAACCGTGTGTGCGCGCCAAAGTTCAGTCGTGGACAAATTAGATGAAATATCTCCAATCTATCAATTCTTGTGAAGATTATAGTCATGAGGACCGCTGAAATGTGTTTTGCAACCATGAGGTTGGAAGCTGTTGAAAATGTTGCAACCAAGAAGCTACTAAAAATGACTAATCATAAAGGCTGAGTTGAAGATGTTGTAGTCAAAGAAGCTACTGAAAATGTTGCAACCAAGAAGTTTTGAAAATGATCAACCATGATGGTTGAGTTGAAGATGTTGCAACCAAAGAAGCTGATGAAAATGTTGCAGCCAAGAAGTTGTTGGTGGAGCCATGAAGCTGCTGAAGAATAACCATGAAGGCCGATGAAGAATGTTGTAGTTAGGAAGGTTGTTGAAAAGTGGACATTGAAGAGGAACGAAAAAGATGAAAAAATCAGTTTTTTTGGCAAGTTTAGAGTTCAAAGTATTTTACTTCCAACTTGAGGGAGTGTTGAAGAATATGTTTTTTAGTGTCAGTTTTAGTAATTTTGATGTTTTAGGTATTATTTTAATTGCTCGTATTACTAATTACATTTTGATCATTTTGTGTTTAACAACCCATTATGTAAGTGTTAAACTTCTTGTATTAGGATTAAGAGATTAAGATTAAGAAAGAGAGAGAGGGGGTGGCTTCCGTTAGAGGACCTGCCCCCTCTTCCGATCTCCACAGTTTCTCCACATTGTTTGTGATATTTGATATTCCGCTATGTTACCCACATTTTCCAACAACTTGAAATGCAAATTTACTGCAAAGCTGGATGTTACAGTGCTAGGCGTTGCCATTGGAATTTGATGTTTATGGGTTCCATCACATTGACCCGGTATAGGCTTTAGGATAAAGCCTGATGCGTAGGCTATCTGCCTCAAACCAGGTTGCAGCTGGTTAGTGCCTTATTGGATCCAACCATCTTGGTACTTGCTCCCAAGGAATGCTCACAACTTTTTAATATTCTGTGCTTAAGAAGATTCTCCTGTTGATGTGAAGTGTGATATTTGTTGGAGATCAAGTCTCGTCTTTACGTTATTTGAGTTTTGTGTAATTCTAGTATAGTTGAGTCAGAATAAATCTAGCTAGTGTGTCTGTGTCCAGTGATGTATATGGATCCTAATGAATCGGATCAGATTCATTAAGATCTATTAGAAACCGTGTTCTTTTTAAGTAGGGTCATTATGGTCTTTTAAGTTATAACAGGATTAGTATAAAGTGTAATTAGGGTTACTTTTCATTAAGTATGGATTGAATAAAAAGAAGGAAGGGGAGGACTGCACAACGGGAGCCGATTTCTGCCCTAACCCAGAAACAATCTCTCATCTTGCATTTCAGCCACTTTTATCCTTATTTTATGCTTGAAATCAACATGGTATCAGAGCTTAAACTCTAAGTTTCGGCTATCGTGGAATATTAACAGGGAGATTAAGAGGTTTCAATAAAAAATCATGAGTATAATCTATCGTTCAGTGCTTTGTTTCAATTCTGAAATGCAGAAAATTCAATAGAAAAAGGGGGCAGGTTCTTGTTGAACACGTGCAGAGTAGATAACTTTAAGAAAGCTTTTGGATTAAGTCGTGGGATTAAAGAACCCAATTGTTGTCTTTAATTCATTGTTCTTACAGTTTACAAATTCAAAGCAATTAGTTGAGATTACACGTTATAAGTTGTGGAATATCTTCCTAAGAGAAATTTGCAGAAATCGGTTGACACATTTGGAGTGTGAAATCATATATTATTCAGGTTATTCTATTCAGTTCAAATTATTCTATTCAGTTTCAGTTATAAGTTGTTGAATATCTTCCTAAGAGAAATCGGTTGTACTTGCCTGTACCAATATTCAATTTCAGTTAAGAGTACTTGCCTGCACCAATACTCAGGTTTAGATGTGCCTTATGTGTGGCTGAATCAAAGAGTGACTATCTACAAACAGTGTCTTCAGTGACTGATGGAAAGAATCAAGATGAGTGATACAAATGAAACCTATTCAGCGGATAAGAGTGAAGGGTTTCAAATAACTAATCTAAAACTGGATGGAAATAATTTTCTTCAGTGGGCCCGATCAATAGAACTGGCTGTAATGGCAAGGGGGCGTTGGGAGTATCTGACTGGTGATATGATTCAACCTCAAATTAACGATCCTCTATATTCCAAATGGCGCAGGGAAAATCCCTAGTCAGTGCCTGGCTCCTACAGTCGATGTCTCCATCCATTGTTAGTACGTTTATGTTTCTGGAAACAGCTAAAGACATTTGGTTGGCAGTCCATGATGCCTATGCTCAGAGGAAAAACATAGCCAAGAAATATGATATTATTGAGAAGATTAGACGATGCAAACAGGGAAACAAGTCAGTTAGTGAATATTATGCAGAACTTCGAGGTTTCTGGGAAGAATTACAGTTTTACTCAAAGACAAAATGTTAGAATCTCATACAAGAGAGGAATGAAGAGTTTGAAGAAAGAAAAGTATTTGATCTTTTATGGGGGAATCTCATCAGGGTATGAAGCAATAAAAAACAATATTCTAAGCATAGAAGAATTACCGACTCTAAGCACAGTATATTCACTCTTACTTCGAGAGGAAGATAGTAAACACTTAGAAAAAGAAGCAAAAATCAATACAGAAACTACTGCATTTGTGGGAAGAAATACAAATAACTCCTCTTCATTTTCTCGTGGAAGAGGTAGTTATGGTCGTGGTAGAGGAAGATTTATATCTCATTCTGATGAGAAATCCAAGTTAACCTGCTCTCACTGTAGAAAAACACGACACACAAAAGAGACGTGTTGGGAATTGGTCGGAAAACCCACTCAATTTCAGAATAGACCCAACATTGCTTATTTAACCAGTGAACAGAATGATAAACAAAATATTGAGGACAGTGCCAGTTCGCTAGCAGACATGAAAAAGGAAATTGAATTGCTTAAGACTCGCCTGATTGATTCACATGCTCCATCCACTTCCTCCAGTAATGAAGCTCAAGCAACCATGGCGTATCCATTCTCCTTCTTAGCTAAGGGTAATATGAATACTCCTAACTCACAGATATGGGTAATTGATTCAGGGGCAACTGATCATATGGTCAGTGGAAAGGAATGGTTTGATAGTTATGAGCAGACGCATGAACCTATTAACATTCGATTGGCAGACGGATCACATACTCCTATAGTGGGAAAATAGAACATTATTACTTCTTTTGGTGTACTGAAAAATGTGTTACATGTTTCGAGTTTATTAGTTAATTTACTATCCGTATTTGCTTTAACTCAAGATCTAAAATGCCATATAATTTTTTATTCTACTCTATGTATATTTCAGGAACTGAGGACAGAGAAGATCTGTGGTCGGGGTAATGTGAGAAGAGGTTTCTATTTTTGTGAAAACAAAAATAAAGTGGCGATGTAGTCGACAAGTATTAATGAAAAGTAGAAGGATATACCTCGCTGGCATCAGAGATTGGGACACTTACCTTTATCTAAACTTAGAGTTTTACTTCCTGAATTCAGTTTATGTAATAATTTCAATTTGAACTGTGAGACTGATTATAGTGGTTATAGTAAATTTTTTTTTACTTTACCCTTTAATCAAGTAATTCTGTTTATTCTCCTTTTGATTTGATTCATTCTGATGTATGGGGACCTTCCCACATTTTACAAAAGGAGGGTCTCGATAATATGTTTGCTGGCGGATGATTGCATGTAGATTTACTTAGTTATGAGTTTACTTGCAATATAAACATGCACTTACTATGATTAAGAGATTCATATAACAGCTCACTTTACAGCTACTTGTTAAAACACAACGATACGCTATGATTAATGCAGGCTTTAGGTGTCGATTTGGGTAAGAGAATGTATGCATTCTCATAGATTTTGTGAGTTGATGCCTCGGATGGCCCAAATGTTCATGTCGGAGAAAAACACGTAGTGGCAACTCCACAGGCAAAATGGTCGTTCTGGAAGAAAAGCTAGACGTATTATTGAAACTGCTAGTTCTCTAAGGTTGTCTAGTCTTTGTTCCTAGTGAGTTAGGGGTGAGAAAAGGCCCATTGCCGCCTTCTTGTGGTTTGATCAATAGTCCCTAGCTTCTCCATCGAATGCTCCATGTTATCTCCATGGTTGCAGCTGGTTTTATCCTGCAAAATGCATAGTTATGCTTTCTTCGGGTGTTTAGATGTACTTGTTTTATTCATGATCTCTCTCCAGGTTTAGATAAACTCTCAGCTCGAGCAATTAAATGTGTTTTTCTTGGGTATTCTAGACTACAAAAAGGATACGTTGTTATTCTCGACCCGATAATCGTTATTACGTATGCAGATGTCACCTTCTTTGAAGAAACTCCATACTTTTCTTCTTTTGAGTCTAACATTATCCTTGACGTTTTGCATTCCGTCTATTTTGGTCCATCTCTTTCTCCTTTGCACTGGGGAACAAGTCTTTCTGAAGCCTCACGATGAACAAGAAGTTCCTCATACAACCATTGAGTCATCTTCACCTCCTCTTATCACGTATCAACGTCGCCCCGTATTCACTGATCAACATTACGGGGAGTTGAAGACCCGGAAGAATCATGTCCTACTCCCTGACCCCTACTACGGACGCTTTGGATTCCTGAGACAATGGCACGACTTGCCAATCACCGCCCAAATTAGATGTTAAAAATGCCTTCTTGAACGGGGACCTTCAAGAAGAGGTTTATATGAAACCTCCTCCAGGTGTTTCTCATGGTTGGTATGTTTGCAAGCTCAAGAAAGCCTTATATGGTCTCAAACAAGCACCTCGTGCTTGGTTTGAAAGTTTTACGATGTGATTTGTTCTCTTGGATTTGCTTCTAGTAGTCATGATTTGCTCTCTTTGTTAAGTGTACTTCTGCACTTGGTCGTATCATTCTTTCTTTATATGTTGATGATATGATTATTACTGGTGATGATATTAATGGCATTACTTAGCCTTGAAAATAGAATTAGCCAGACGGTTTGAAATGAAGGACTTGGGTTTTACGTTATTTCTTGGGTATTGAGGTGGCTCACTCACCCGAGAGGTTATCTTCTTTCTCGGTCAAAATATGTAGAAGATATTCTTGAGCGAGCAAGACTTCTTGATAATAAGCATTGATACTCCAATTGAACTTAATGCAAAATACTCTTCTTCGATGGTATCCCATTATCCGATCCTACCTTGTATCGCACTATTGTTGGCGACTTGGTTTATCTCACTATCACTCGTCCGGATATTGCATATCTTTGTTCATATTGTTAGCCGAGTTTGTTGCCTCTCCCACTACTGATTCATTGGGCGGCCGTTCTTCGTATCTTGAGGTATCTTCGAGGCTGGTCTTTCGAGTCTCTTATTTTCGTCCACCTCATCCTTGGAGTTGCGTGCCTACTCGATGCGATCATGGTAGTGACCCCACCGATCGTAAGTCTATTACTTGGTTTTGTATCTTTTTGGGTGATTCTCTCATTTCTTGGAAGAGCAAGAAACAATCTGTTGTTTCTCAATCTTCCGGAGAGCGAGAAGTATCGTGCTATGGCGTCTACTACCAAAGAGATTGTTTGGCTTCGTTGGTTACTTGCGGATATGGGAGTTTCTTTATCTCATCCTACTCCTATGTATTGTGACAAACGAGTTCTATTGATTGCTCACAACTCCGTTTTCATGAGCGAACGAAGCACATTGAGATTGATTGTCATCATATTCAACCTTATTCATGTACGCTCAGAAGACCAATTGGCTGATATCCTCATTAAAGCAGTACCAGTGAATGGCTTCAAGCAAATCCTTACAAAGATAGGAATCACAACTCTTTAAGACTCAACTTGAGGGGGCGTGTTGGAGATCAAGTCTCGTCTTTACATTATTTGAGTTTTGTGTAATTCTAGTGTAGTTGAGTCAGTATAAATCTAGCTAGTGTGTCTGTGTCTAGCGATGTATTTGGATAAGTAGGGTCATTATGGTCTTTTAAGTTATAACAGGGATTAGTATAAAGTGTAATTAGGGTTACTTTTCATTAAGTAAGCGGGAGCCGATTTCTGCCCTAACCGAGAAACAATCTCTCGTCTTGCATTTCAACCACTTTTATCCTTATTTTATGCCAGAAATCAACAATATTGATGTGCGCGATAGTTGTTTCCTTCAATTCGAGAAAATTTCCCCTTAGGGGTGCAACAGAATTGAGTTGAGCTCAAGCACGGGCAAGCTCAACTCCAGCTTGTATTGAAAAAGCTATGCTTTAGCTCGAACTCCATCAAGGTCTTATCACGATGTTCAAGTGCAGCTCATTAACCAAATATGAATGATATTCATTTTGTTACTTCAAATGCTTCTTTCTGGCATTCATCAAAATGAACAAATGAACATGCAATTGGTCCAAAATTTGACTGATTGAGATATCTAAGGACAGTATTATGTTACCTCCTTATTCGAAATTAATAAACCCTTATACTCCATTTCTGGATTCCTGAGGACAAGGACTAAACAAACAATGGGAACCAGATCCATAGGTTCCATACCTTGTATGTTAGTATCACCCCATCTCATGGGCCTTATCAATATGTTTTGATAGCCGATTTCATGCGACTTACTCATAGCTTGAGGAGCTAGGTAGTACAATACCATCCCCAAAAGTGGCCACATGGACCACCTGGCTGTGATACTGACAGCACCCAGTGCACGGTACACATTTACACTAGTATGCCCTCTGAACCAACCAAGCTTGCCTTTTTCATATGCAGTTATGCACCCTTCAAGTCTCTTCCTTTAATACGAGATTAAAGAGATCAATGCAATTATGCAACTACAAAACAATTTCCATCTTTTACTTTTGTGTATAGAGCTCAATTGGGCTCGTGAGCTACTCGAGTTAAGTAATGGCTTGCTCAAGCTATGCTTGCTCTTGTTTTGAGCTCGAGCAAGCTCAAGTCGAGTTCAATTGAACCAAGTCGAGTTCATGTTATCCTCGAGCTTGAGCTCAACTATTTCACGGGTAGCTCGGCTCATTTGCACTCTATGTTATCTATAGCAGGCTGTAAAACGCTATAGCGGGTAACCCTTAGCGGGTGACCTGCCAAAACCGCTATAGCGGCCCGCTATAGCACTATAAGCCGACATTATAGTTTTTATTGAATCAGGTCGGGTCGATCAGCATCGACCCGATCCAAAAGATATAAATACACGAAACCCTCGTCCCTGTGCCTTCTCTCCCTCTCGACTAACTCTCTCTCCCCCGCCTCTCCATCTGCCGCCTCTCCTTCTGCCACCTCCACTCCTGCTCGTTTCCCGTCGCCGTTCCTTCTCAGGTAAGTATTCCTCTAAGATATCTCTCTCTCCCGAATCAAGCCATCAGGTCCCGCTCATCAAAGAGGCGAAGCCTGCCCTTCCGAGAAAATCCTACTTTCCCTCTCTTTCTCCCGCTTTCCCTCCTCGTGAGGTGAAGCATTTGCCACTGCCGTCACTTCGAAACCCTATTCTCTTCTACTCGTCAATCTATCTAATCCAATTATTGTAGGGTTTACTTCTCCACCAAAGATGTCGAGTGCCTTGGACATGACCATCGATGATCTCATCAACAACAACAAATAATATGGGATACGTTGTAATCTCTCACCTCTAGTTAGATCATTATTGCCAGAGGCCTTTCTGCCTCTGAAGCAATGTTGATAGAGTGCATGACAGGGATACGTATGCTTGGACCACCATGATTGCTAATGCTGGCTAGACAGCAAGGGACTGTCTAGTAAAGTTGTAATTTCTTTTGATCAGATGAGGGAAGAGAAACTACTGTCAAGAAAGGCCATTGCATTCCATTCCACTATCTAATGAAACCAAAACCAAGCCTTCTCCCGCTCATACTAAAGGGGGTTAGCGGTTCGAGTTCTCAGTTATCATTGTGCGGTATATCTTGCGACACATTAGTACTTATTTCTTGCAAAATATTATACTCAACTCTAGCAAAGATCATGTTCTGTAGTTTTCCTCCAAAGTTTGGCCCTTTCTCTACCTCCATTTGAAGTGTTCAGATTCGACGACCACTAGATGGTCAATGGGTTTTCTATTGATCCTGGAAGATGGGCCTTGCGTTTGGTTCAAAAGAAGGGCATGGTTTTCTTTGGCACGCGACACTTCTGTCAAGAAAGGCCATTGCATTCCATTCCACTAGCTAATGAAACCAAAACCAAGCCTTCTCCTACTCGTACTAAAGGGGGTTAGCGGTTCGAGTTCTCAGTTATCATTATGCGGTATATCTTGCGACACATTAGTACTTATTTCTTGCAAAATATTAAACTCAACTCTAGCAAAGATCATGTCCAGTAGTTTTCCTCCAAAGTTTGGCCCTTTCTCTACCTCCATTTGAAGTGTTCAGATTCGACGACCACTAGATGGTCAATGGATTTTCTATTGATCCTCGAAGATGGGCCTTGCGTTTGGTTCGAAAGAAGGACATGGTTTTCTTTGGCACGCAGTGTTAGTTGTTGCTTTGTTTCTTACCATATAATCTTATACTTCATTCAAGCTCAAATCAGTCTCCATTCCAAGTGTTCACACCTCATCAATGCTCCCTCTACTCCAAACCTCGCGAGGTTTTCTCGTCACCTTTTCTATAATCAGGTCTTCATGATGTAGCAACATATATATTCTAACATCTTTGTTGGTGCCATCGACATCTTCTGCACATCAATCGGTTGACTACCTTGTCATCGACACCAATAAATGTCCGAACTTTCTTTTTTGCTGTAGGAGTTTATGATATTCTTTTGCCTTTCTTTTTTGCTTTAATGTCCGAACTTTTATGCACTTTGGTTGGAGATGAGGCATACTACAAATAATATGGGCTAAAAGGTATGTTGCATTCCTCCTTTACTACTTTTTCCTTATCATTAGTGAGTGTTTTGCTCATTCATTTATCTGGTTATGTTTCTTGATATTTCTTAGAAGTTAGAAAACCTATTATATATATAATTTTTTAATCATAAATAAAAGTGTACCACTAAATCCGCTATATCCCCGCTACCGCTATATCAGGGTCAACCGCTAATAACCCGCTAACCGCTATTGATAACATAGCTTGCACTGCTATTTTCCCACGTATCATTGTATTAGGCGACCTCAAACTAGCAAATATCCTGCACATGAAGTATATGTAATCTTCAAACTGTATGCCCCCTCTATTTTGTTAATAAAGATTCTTGTGTGTGGACAAACTTCCCCATACTAAACGCAAATTCTGTTCATTGTTATTCTTTGATCTGCTGAAGGATACTTCTGTTTTGCATCTTTTTCTTTTGTGGATTGTATACAGGTTAAAGAAACTTAGCTAAGAAAGTTGTTCCACAGGTATTTTGAACCAACAGTATCTTTGTTTTTCCATTGTTGTTTGCAGGTCTGCCAGCTTGAGAATCGTCTATTTGATCATTTTTTCCCCTCATCAACTGATGCTGCAAGCATAGCACATTTAATAGATCCCCTGTACGTGTTATTGGTTTTCTGCATGTAAAATGGAAGTATTACTGGACCAGAATGATTTAGACAACATAATATGGAATGTAGAAGTCATTGAGATGTTAATGCTGTCAAGCTTGCTGTTTTATCTATTAAAGCATTTCAGGATAACAAATTCGATCTAGACATATGAAACTTTTCCTGAAAGTAGCAAGTTAGTGAACCTGTATACAAAGTGGATTTGTTTAGATTGTGTTGCTTAACTAAAACTTTTACATAGAGTTGTTGATCTAAACAGGGAGCTACCTTTCCAGGTGCACTTACTTCTATGACATATTGCGCCCAAAGCTTATTCATGAGGCGAATCTAGAATTTCTATGTGATCTTGTTGATATGCTAAAAGGTGAAGTCCTTGGTGATCAAGCTGCTAGACGAATTGAGTCAGTGGCAGGAATACGACCAATAGTGCTAAGAATCCTAGCAGATGTCCATGAGAGATTAACTTTTCGTGCTCAAACATGTGTGCGCAATGAGGTACTCATTGGAACATTTGCTTCTTTACGGACACGACAAACTTCTGAGTGGGAACATCTTATAAGACTCCATTTTTCTTTTTCCTTAGATATCAGGTTATATGCCTTTTGATGAAGACCTAGATTACCCTGCAAAGCTGGAACAGTTGAGTGAGCCGCAATCGGACAATAACAATGTTAGTAAGATCATAACCGTCATTCATGAGGGTTGTGCTGCTCCTCTCATTCTGACAATTTCTTCTAGTTTCTTCATTGTTAATCAAATATGGTTAGTACGTTTTTATACTAGTTTGAAATTCTGGAACAGTTGAGTGAGCCACAATCGGACAATAACAATGTTAGTAAGATTGTAATCGTCATTCATGAAGGTTGTGCTGCTCCTCTCATTCTGACAATTTCTTCTAGTTTCTTCATTGTAAATCAAATATGTTGTTACGTTTTTATACTAGTTTGAAGTTTGAAGTCATCATTGGATGCTTAAAAGTTGATAGTTCTCTCGTATTTGTGAGGTATCTGGTCAATGTGCACATAATTTGTTTGAAACAAGAAAATATGATATGGGTTTCCCTGTCATCATTTAAGAATGTAATTTTTATGTCTGTCTGCTCATCAGATGCCCGAAAGCCCATCCTCAGCTATATAAGGATTCTAGATGCCCTGTTTGCACCATTAAGCATGTGCAATTGTCAGTTGCACCCGAGTGTTCTGTTAACACATCAATGTCCAATTGTTCCTCCTTAACTGCATCAGGTTTTAAAGCTTTATAAGGCTTCTAGATCTCCCGTTTTCACCAGTGGTGCCTGCAACTTCTGCATGCTCTCTACAGTTGGAGATACTCATAGAAAAGATAGTTTAACTTGGTAGCTTAAAGGGTTACCAACATTAGGGATGATTAGGACAAAAGGAAGGTCGTGAGTATGTTGGAACAACTTTAGACATTACACTTAGCTGCCTACATCTTGAACTCATGGGTGGAAACACAACAATGAGAAAATATTTTTTCACTGGCAAAAGCAAAGGTAGGATAAGGATCTTCAGATTCTATGAAGCACTTTTTCCATGCCATCAAAGTGGAAGCAAATTGGCTTGGCTTATGTTGTTTTAACTGATCACAAATCCAGTTATCAATCAATCATGATTTCCATTCCTTGTTAGTTCAGGCAGTTTCTGTTCAAATTAGTTAGTGGTTGGCCAATCAGTACTTTTCAGAAAATAAAGAAAGCCTTTTTTCATAGTTGCTGTAAACTCAGAGATCACAATTGAAAAGCCCTATTGCTTTCCACTTGAATTCGATCTTCTGACAATTGAACTTCTGATGCAGCTATTGATGCCATTTTCCTGCTGTAAATATACCACTCCTGTATCTGGAGCAGAAAGCTCCCATTTCTTTTTCTTATTGTTTTCAGTATTGTCAACATCATATTTTTCTAAAATACCATGTCACTATTCCAAAACCCACTCCTTTTTAACGTTTCAGGTTGATGAGAAAACTGTTGCTTTCAGGACTTGGTATCCCACATTGCAGAAAACATTGACATGTCTAGAAAAGCTGTATCATCGCTTGGAACCTGCAGTTTTTACTGGCCTTGCACAGGTAGGTAAAATAGCGCATTGATCTGTTGGTTTTTCATATTTCGGTCCTTACGACTCTGGAAAAACCTGCAGGTCACAATTGCAAGCTTCCTGAAACAATTTCAATCTTTTGAAGTTTAATCTTAGTACTAAAATAAGTGTTCTTTTAATTTGCTCAAAATATTTCAACCTGAGTACTGTGATATATCATGAACGAGGTTGAACAACATGGTACTTTCTCAAAGCTGAACACCTTGTTCAGTTTTATTTGGGAGCGGTAATTGCAAGGTTCATCTAATATAGCTCTTGATGATGCTTTCATGGGGTTAACAGTAGCGAGAATCAATCTTCTTTCCATTACTGTAGACGCTTTGAGAAAGCTTAAAAATTTAGTTGCAGTTTTAACATACAAATGTTCTTTTCCTAGTGATGGTTTCACTTTTATGTGCATGTTCAGGAAGCTGTTGAAGTTTGTCATACATCCATCCAGGTAAGTTGGTTTCTGCTGGTTTCAACTGTGATATTGAAATATCTAAAATGATATAGTGATTGTGATAGTATTATACGTTAAGGAGATCATATATCATTTTATTTGAATGGATTTTGTAATATGCACTTGGGATGATCATATTGGAGACCTTTTTATTGTTTTCCCTTTTGTTCCAGAAAGCAGGCAAGCTTATTGCAAAGAGATCCTCTCCTATGGATGGGCAACTTTTCCTCATTAAACATCTACTCATATTAAGAGAGCAGGTTTTATTTTTCTTCTTATTGCATTCTGATTCAATTTTCAGGAGTTGTTATAAGTTATCCTCTTTTCCCTTTCTCATCTGTTTAATAGAGCAGGTTTGGGTTTTCTGCTTATTGCACGATCCTTCAGTTTTCTGGACAACAGTTGTAAATTGTCCTTGTAAAATAATCCTTTCTCCTCTCTTACCAGATAGCACCATTTGATATTGAACTCTCAGTGACTCACAAGGAGTTGGATTTCTCTCATTTGCTGGTTTGTAACCGACATACTTTCTTGTGGCATTACTTATTTAGGTTCAGCATTTTGTTATCGTTTCAGGCTATCATTTTGATATTTGAGAGTTACTGTGCGTTTCTTTGTTGACATGGCGTCATATACAATCTTCAGGAGCATCTTAGGAGGTTACTCAGAGGTCAAGCATCTTTGTTTGACTGGACAAGGTCCACATCACTCGCAAGAACATTTTCACCAAGGGTTTTGGAGAATCAGATAGATACAAAGAAGGCAAGATCCCTCGCCCCCCCCTCCCCACATATACACACATATATATACAGATATGTGTATATATATAGATATGTGTGTATGTGTATATATATGTGTGTGTATATATATGTGTGCGTGTATATATATATATATGTATATATATATATATATGTGTGTATATATATATATATATATATATATGTGTGTATGTGTATATATATATGTGTGTATATATATGTGTGCGTGTATATATATACACATATATATATATGTATATGTATATATATATATATATATATATATATATATATATATATATATTATATATATATATGTATATATATGTGTATATATATATATATACACGCACACATATATATACACACACATATATATACACATACACACATATCTATATATATACACATATATATATACACACATATCTATATATATACACATACACACACACACACACACATATATATATAAAACCATCTTAATGGATCATGTCCCTTGAAAACCATGGGCCTACAACTGTCATTGTTTTTTTTTTGCAATATGCAGGAGTTGGAGAAATGCCTCAAAGCGACATGTGAAGAGTTTATCATGTCCGTGACAAAGCTAGTGGTTGATCCTATGCTTTCTTTTGTAACCAAGGTATGGATTATCTCTTGTTGTCTGTGTTGCTGTTTAAAGGTGGAAGGTTAAACTTGGGATATGGAAAAGACCCAAGAGTGTCAAACTGATGAGGGATCCCATGCTCAGAATGAGTTGAAAGAATGGTCAATCTAGAAGCGCTCGACTCGAGAAGTGTTCTCCTGAGTGGAATTTGGGCATGAATCTCATGCATAGGGCCTTTTCTACTTTGACCTGGGTCTGTAACTGATTTAAAGGTTAGGAAGTTGCTATTTACCCGAACCAGGCATTTTGCCCTCTCTGAAATGAGATTGGAAATTCACAGCCAGCATCAGCTTATGGGCGCTCATCATTGTCCTCAGAAAGTTTTCAGTTAAACAAGTTAGTAATTCTTTTATCTTGTCAAAGAAAATAAATTTAGTAATAGGAGGGACTTCTTTTAGCATGAGTTTTCAGTAGAAACCAAGTGAATTCCTTAATATGGTTCTCATTCAGAAAGTAGCATGCCTCACGAAATACATTCAACATCTATTTATGTCTCTGTATCAAGTTGTTGAGATATCACTTTGTATAAGAAGCATTTCCTTATCTTTAGGTTGAGCTTCATTTCTCAAGGCATTACCAGTTTTTATCTGGGTTAGTGTCAGTTAATGCTGAGTTGAGGTGCATATTCTTCATAGAATTGATCAAGCTTGGGTTGAATGTATAGAGTTGTTTGTGCTCTGTATCAGACAGATGGCATCAACGGGGTTGCCCTTAATCTGTTTTTTTATTTGAACTATACCATTCTGTGTAATATTAACATATATGAATGACGATATATTCTTCAGGTTACTGCAGTAAAGGTTGCATTATCATCTGGTGGTCAAGGCCAAAAAATAGATTCAGTGTTAGCAAAACCACTCAAGGACCAGGCCTTTGCCTCTCCAGATAAAGTATCAGAGCTTGTGCAGAAGGTTTTACATTCAAGAAAAGTTTCATGCATTCATTTCACTTGTCTACATAGGATCTAAGCAGCAGGATGATTTTGCAGGTTGTTAATATGATCCAGCAAGAGTTACCAAAAGTTACGGGAAAAATGAAACTTTATCTCCAGAATCCTTCAACTCGAGCCATTCTGTTTAAACCCATCAAGTAAATCGCTGCCACTATATAACCTTGTTGCTTGATTATTAATCTTTCCAGATCGTGTGAATACTTCCATAACTATTGGACACAGATCATGATGTGTATTTCTAGCATATTTTGCCATTGGAACTTGTGTCTTCTTTCCCATTAAATTTTGTTTTGGCCATTTCATATATTTGGATAGCAAAAAGATCAAATACTTTAAGCTCATTAGATGAATTATGCTTTTGTTGAACCATATGTTAGTAAAAGGCAAGCTATCACACTCACATACACACCGCTGTGTAAATATATATTGACAGACACACACACCATAAAAATCCATAGCACAAGTTCTTGCAGATATTTATATCAAAGTCGTTTTGGGAACTTTCAACAGTTTTGTAATGTATTGTGTATTGGACAAATTGAGATGAACCATATTGATGAGAAGAATGATTTGATGCAAGAGGTGTATCATATATATGTTGTGTATCATATATATGTTGTGCATCACGCTTTGTTAATGGATGGATACAACATATATGTTGTGCATCACGCTTTGTTAATGGATGGATACAACATATATGATGTGCATCACGCTGTGTTAATCTTATCAATACGCATGATACACCATCTATGTTATTAAAATTTTGTATTATTTTGCTAATTTAGAAGAATTTTGAATTTTAAAAGCAGGTTCAAGTATTATTGACAGCTTGTACAGTAAAAGAAATGAAAGTATTGAATAGGCAGTTAATGATTATACTTCCTATGGTAATTACTACATATCAAATTAGTAGGTAATGACTATATAATAAGCTGCCTATTCAATTCACATTAATGTTTTCAATTTTTTCTTGATCCTTGCATGCTGAATTAGGTAAATGGTCATGTTTAATGAAGTCTTTAATATTGAATAGGCATGTTGTTTCTTTCCTTCTCTAGAAAAAGACACATTCCATCCTTTAATATAGTTCTTTTCCTTCTCTTTGCTAATTTTTTCTGTTGTTATAACATTAATAGTTTATTTGTTAGTTTAGATTTTTTCGACCTTTGGGATTTTTGTGACTTTTTTGGATTTTTGTGATTATTTTGATTATGAAAATAAAAAAACTATGTGCATGATACGACTGATATTTATTAGCTGTGTCGTATCTGTGGGGCGAATGGCATGCACCCCCCCTCCCCCGTTGGTACTTGCAGCTTTGCTTTAACATATTTCAGTTAGCACATGGTTGAAACTTCTCAAAGCTTATTGGCCCATGCCAGTTCCTTAAACTGTACCTGTTTCTACCTCCAGCAACTATGATCTAAACTAGTATCCTATTAAATCGCCTGTGTCTAGTACGTAACTGTCAAAGGTCAGCTTACATGAACAGCTAGCGCACATGGCTGCATAGTCAATCAAGAGATTTAATCATTTTTGGAAACTGAAATCTCATTTTCGGAAAGTGAAATGTACAAGAGTGGACATGGGACAGAAATAACTTATGTTTTTCATTCATGCACACACGCATGCACATACACACACACATATACTCAGAAAGTTTCTGGCTTCATTATCACTTCAGGAATTTAGCTCCATAAATGTTGAGGAACAGCATTCTCTTCCAACTTCGGTATTGTTGTTATTCAATCTTAAGAATGTCTACTGCTTGCCATATATTCTTGGTTCTTATACCAAATCATCTTGGCTTATTTCCAGAGCAAATATTCTTGAGGCCCATATGCAGTTGCAGAAATTGATAGAATCTGAATATACCCCAGAAGAAACTGAACATATTGGAATGATTAAAGATCAGGACTTGCAAGTTCAGCTAGAAAAGATTTTGTAAGTTCATTTAGATTACTTGCTCCAATAATGAAAATTTTGTCTTCAAGTAAGTATTTTACCTGTAATTTGTTAGTTTTACATGTTAGTAGCCATTCTCAAAACATCACACGTCTCCTGAACAAAAATGCAATTCCTTTGGAATTCTTTTTGCCATCACACAATTAGCAAGCTCTTTCTTATCTGGTTTTCACGTTGTACTTGAGCGCATTTCCTTGTTCAGGGCCTCGTAGTTTCTTCCCATGTAAGAAGAATAATACGCAAAGTTTCTATTTCACTCGGTTTCATAGAATACATTGGTTTTGAATGTGTTAAGAGCTTCATGTCCAAAACTTTTACAACTAGGTAACCAAGGGGAGCTGGTGAAGCTCTAGCTGTTCAAACTCGGATCTGTTCTGGGTGCAAATCACTATGAATAAGGCTGTCTTGGTGCAGATGAGTCCACCTCGAACATAGCTGTTGGGGAGGTATCTCGCATGTGCTTGTGTTTTATGTTTGATTGTGTGGTTCAATAAGGAAACATCCTATGACAAGCATATATGGGCTCAACCAACCGCTCTACTGCACCTTTGTCTGCATGCGAGATGCATGTGATTGCGATTGCACGTATCTTCATGAGCGGAGCTCTGTGAGGTTAGTGAGTCAACAACCTTCGTGCATCTTCTGCTTCTTTCGTTGGAGAAGCTGCTCTGCTAACCAAGGTCTCGTTGTGAGCCAAAATGAGCTAGAGAAACGGAAGATAGACTGCTCATATTTACAATGTTTATTTTTAGCTCTGGTTTGTAAAGGTTCGTTTTCTTTATTTCATGACAAAACTACAGCATGAGTTAATTGCTACAGTTTAGGTCACCGTTCAGCATTTTCTACAGATGGTATTTCAAAGAAGCTTCGTCTTACCCAAGTTGCATTTCTGAAATGCAATATGGGCTCAACCAACGGCTATAATTCCCTTATTTCATGAGGTAATTACTGTAGTTGAGATCTCTGTTCGGAATTTTTGGTGAAAGATGGGTATTTCGAAGAAGGTTCGTCCTTCCCAAGTTAAATTCCCGAAATGCATTATTGATGCCGTCAAATTCAGTTTACTCTCTTATTCAAAATATTGTTTTCAACCATTAAGAAGTATTTTATTTTCGATTTTCTTATATTATTTTCTGATAGGAGTTATTGTGTATCTCCAATAGGGGAGAGTTTCCATCTAGAATTTATAGTAGATAGAGAACGATATTACAAACAAACAGCTTTTGTGGTGAACAATGGAGGTCTCCTCCAGGCAGGTGATACTCTGTTCTTTGTTTCGTATCTTCCTACTTTTGAATAAATGTTTATTTCGTTAATTCTCGATCGTATACCTGCCTATAAATAGTACATTGTTAGCTTATATCTGCAAAAAAGTTATTTTTGCTACCTGTTTCTCTTTTATCCTAAAACTAAAATGATGGTTTTGTTCCCTTGTGCTAAAAAAGTTGGTGTTGTATTATGTGCCTTGTGATGGATTATAATAAGGTAACCTTATTTAAGTTGACCTCCTCTTATTGATTAATGGAGTTGAAGAGAAAGCACGCTCCATCCTTTCGTTTTTCTTCTCGTGAGACCACACTCCATCTTTAGTCGAAAAATACGGTCTCTATTGTAGAGTCCGTTTCCTAAGTAGACGTGTCCGTAACGGAATCCATAGCAGCAGCACGCGATGCGCCCCTTCCCTGCAGAAGCAGGCCGACGCATGTCTAGACCGGATAATTTATTAGCCACGTGCACAAAAGACATGATTCTCGTTAAATAAGAATCGAAGATCGCATATGATTATGAAGTTCTAAATCCGTAGAGTTAAGAGTCAAATTGTTATGAAATCAATGTTCATATTTATAACTTGGTTATCATGCGATGCGCTGTCAGCGAAAATATATAAAAGTTGAGACAATGGGGAAGTTTGATTAGAAAGTCGGAGGGTTTTGTGGCGGTGCACGTTTGAAGCGACTTTATGCAACTACAACTGGACCTGGCTTTGTGTTGTGGGAGACGGCTCCTATATCCCCTATTTATTATTTCTGTTGATTACAGTTGGTGATCGTTGCTGTCACACAGAGAGAGAGAGAGAGAGAGAGAGAGAGAGAGAGAGAGGTAGAGGCGATTGAGGCGATTATTGGATATCATATCCTTGCTATCAAGGAGAAACGAGAAAGGCACAAATGACAAATGCAACAAGGTTTTAGAGTTTTGCCATGACAATGATTAAAAGCTATACCCATTGTTTCTTTCATAGAGCGGAGACGATTAAATTTCCCCTGTTTAAGAGAGAGAGAGAAAGACCACTAGACGATAATAAGAAGGTGGGGGGAGGAGGGGCCACTGCACGAGCGACCAGGATTTTCCTGCCAAGAGTGGTCAATTGGTTATGATAGGGACAACGGAATTGTTGCTTGTCGTACACGCGATTACGTGCAAGCAATTGCGTGTTGAAAACCGCAGAACGCTCCCAAGTAGAAGAAGCGAGTGTTGATCAGGGAGGTAAACTAAATCACTTATACAACTAAGCTTTTTCCCATACTAGATGGGACTAAATAATTTTTTTTCTAGATGGGACTAAATAATTTTTTTTTTCACATAGCCCTATCATTTGCCCTGTTAGCAGTTAACTCAACATAAGCTACATTATCCTCTATCTCTCTCAATACTTTTAAAATCTAGTTTTTTCATACCTTCTTACATGCGCTTCTTTTGATATCTTTTTATATGTCCAAACCATCTTAAATGATATTCTCTTATTTTATCTTCTATTAGTGTCACTCTCAATTTGTTTCTAATAACCTCATTATTTATACGATCTTTTCTTTTATGACTACTCATTCATCTCAATATCTTCATTTCTGCCACAAACATCTTTTATACATATTGATAATTAATTACCAACACTCATAACTATAAAATATGATAGGTCTAATTGATGTTCTATAATATTTACCTTTTAACTTTAATAGTATCTTCTTGACACAAAGAATATCTTATGCTCCTCTCTATTTAAACCAACATGCATTAATTCAATGTGTAACATCTCCATTAATTCTCCATCACTCTGAAAATTTGACACTAGGTATTTAAAATTTTCCTTTGGAGATGTTATGTGTACCAATTTTAATTTTTATGTCCTCTGAAATAACCAAATGATCAAACTTACATTCCATATATTATATCTTTGTTCTACTAAGTCGAAAGTCTTTACTTTCTAATGCTTCTTTTTATAGTTCTAATTTTCTATTAACTTTTTTCTTAAACTCCTCCAGTAAGACAATGTTATCTGCAAATAACATACACCAAGGTACTTCATCTTAAATATGTTTTGCTAACTCATCAATCACCATTATAAATAAGTATGGACTTAAAGTTGATCCTTGATGTAACCCAATATTAACTTCAAAGAAGTCTGTTATTCCTTCATTAGTCCTCACACATGTTTTTGTGCCATCATACATGTCTCTTATAAGATTTATGTATGTCAATGGTATATCTTTTTTTTCTAAGGTTCTCCAAAGAACCTCCTTCGATACACTATTGTAAGCTTTTTCTAAATCAATAAATATTATATGAAGGTCTTTTTTTTTTGCTCTAAAATGTTCCACAAGATGTCTCAAAAGGTGAATCACTTCAACAGTAGATCTGCCTGACATGAATCCAAATTGGTTCTATATTGTACTCGATACTTGTTTTAACCTATATTCAATAATTATTTCTCATAATTTCATAGTATGGCTCATTAACTTGATACCCTGATAATTCACACACTTCTCAATGTCTCTCTTGTTTTTGTATATGGGCATAAGTGTACTCGTTGTTCATTCTTCACGCATGTTTTGGTTTCTCCATATTTCATTAAATAGTTTTGTGAGCCAAGTGATTCCTGTTTCTCCTAAGATTTTCCAAACTTTTATATGAATATTTTTTAGTCCTACAGATTTACCACCCTTTATATGTTTAAGAGCTTCTTTGACTTCATTTTTTTAAATACATCGGTAGAAATTGTGATTTATATATTTTTCTGATTTGGCTAACTCTCCTAAGTTAATACTAACATCTTTATTTTTATTAAAAAGCTTATAAAAATAATTTTTTTAATCTATTTTTTGTATCATTATTAGCCACTATAATTTTTTCATCCTCGTCTTTGATACATCTAATAAAATTAAGATCCTTAGTTTTCTTATCTCTAGCCCTAACTATCCTAAAAATATCTCTTTCACCCTTTATTGAGTTGAGCTTTTTTATAGAAATCTTTCTAAATTTTAGCTTTTACTTCACTGACAATATTTTTTGCTTTTTTCTTTGCTTTCTTATAAGACTCTAAAGTTTCACTAGTCTTTTTAGCATAATGTAATTTGTATTGAGCCCTCTTTACCTTGATTTTATCTTACACCACTTCACTCCACTACTAAGCTTTTTTTTGTGTTGGTACACCTCCCTTAGATTCACCTGACATATCTTTCGCCACTTTCCTAATATATATAGCCATATTGTTCCACATATCACAAGGTGTAGCAACAAAATTCCAAGTATATCCTTGAAGTACTTTCTTTTTAAATATACTTTATTTCTCTCTTTTGAGGTTCCACCATTTAATTCGAAGAACTTGATGCACTCTTTTTTTTTTGTCTATTTTTTTACCTTTAAATCCATAACTAAAAGTCGATGTTGGGTGGTTAAGCTTTCTCTTGGAATTGCTTTGCAACCTTTATAATAAGATCTATCTTTTTTCTACAAATGAAATAATCAATTTGTGATTGTGATAACCCACTCTTATAAGTAATTAAATATTCATCTCGTTTTTGAAGATTGTATTGACTATAAAGAGCTCAAATGCCATAGCAAAATTTAAAATCTCCCTACCTTCCTCATTTATATCCTCAAAACCAAAGTTTTCATGAATACCTTGATATCATAATGTCTCTTTACTAACATGTCCATTTAAGTCTCCTCCTAAACAAATCATCTCCCTTTGTGAAATTCTTTGAATCATCCTTTTCTAACTCTTCTCAAAAAGCCATCTTTATAATATCTTCTAGTCTGACTTGGGATGCATAAGCACAAACTATATTCAAAACCTTTGTTTCTAGCACTAATTTTAATGTCATGATTTGGTCACCATATTGTTGTATGTCTACTATACTGTCCTTTAAATCTTTATTTATGATAATAACAACTATGTTTCGAGTCTTTTCCTTTCTTGAGTACTATAATTTAAAATATGTATCCTTAATCTCCTTTGCTTTTTCTCCAACCCATTTTGTCTCTTGTAAACATAGGATATAAATATTTCTACGAATCATAGTATCTACTACCTCTATTAGCTTACTGGACAATATTTTGATATTCCAAAAACCAATACGAATCTTATTATCTAGGACTAACTTCCTTACCCCCACATCCGTCCATGCTAAAATGCAGATACCCTCTCTGTAATTTGTTCACTGCATTTAGGCGACAATGTAGCAGAACTAACTTCTTTACCTACACCCGTCCATGATGTGGGAACCCTTTTCTACAATTGATTCCCTATATCTAGACGAAAATGTAGAGGCCCTTGCTTACTTTTCACTGTATTCGAGCTCTATAGTGCATTGCTGAAAGGGGACACCCAAATGCAAGGCTCATAATTTATATAATTCATGGTATAAAAATCCGATAAATTTACGCTGTTGTCGGAAGCCTATCGCAACTCTCCTCTTTTATATGAGCTTAGAACCGGTCATGCAAGGATATCCTTTATTTAGAAGGCAACCAAAACCAAAGCCAAGTCCTTTTCTCACTCTAAATTTTTGGATCGTATTAGAATTACTCCAATTAAAAGAATAAGATGTTATTCTAATGTTTTCTTTTAGAACTCCTATGGCATTCTCTCTCTTGAAGTACTTACTGTCTCGTCTCTTATTTTACTGATTCTCTCCAAATCACCTTAAATGTGTCCTTTTCTTTTCTTTTCTTTTCCTTTGAGACACTATCGCTCCAAAGGCCTTAAACCACATTAGCATCATTTTTTTTTGTTCTTTAGAGTTTCCCTATGCGGTGTTGTGGTTCCTTATATGATCCAGTGTTATACACTTGGGCGATATTACCTAAATTGCCTTGGGGAAGTCGTGAAGCGGTCATCCCTCAACTGTTTCCCTGCAATATATATATATATGCAGGGGTCCTCACCCCAGTTGTCCTAAAGAAAAAAACTTCTTCCACACTTCAAAAAAAAATTGATTCGAATTAGAATGTATGCGAGATTTTTCTGTGGCATCAAGTCACCTGACGTAGGGGGTCGGCCACTAACATGTACGTGACGAGTTGTATCATCCTTTGTGTTAATAGTTTTAGTCTGCCCAAGTTTGAGAAATGAATGACCGACTTTATGTGAGGGGGTGTGGGAGTCCTTGGGGGCGGATCCCGTGCAATCAGCGGAGGCCCATGATATTGTTGGTGATCTGATTCGCAAGATCTTGGGTGGGATCATTTTCTCGTAGGCTGTCCTTTTGGTCGATCCTACTTTTATCTTCATGTTGATGGCCTTAATGCTGCAGCCCTGCCCTCCACGGCCGACCAAAACAGTTCCTTTTGCTAATCGTTCCACTTCGTGTGCGTGGGGGAAAAGGCCGTTTTACCCATCTATCAAAAGGGGGACTTCTGAAGTCATTTTGGTGGGTCAGCCACACGGCTTCTTAAGTTGTATCGCCCATTGACAGTTTGAGACTCCTCCTTAACTGAGAACAAGTAACACCAAGCAGGAACACAGAAACTCGAGAAAAATGGAAAAGGAAAAAGAAGTTTTTGCAAATTGCTGCCAACGTCTATGCTGAAAACAACTCCAAAAGCTTACATATGTTGCATCCCTTTCTTTATACAAGGGCATATGATGTACATGGGCGACCCCCTCTCTCGTGCCTTTGCTGAACATCATACCGCCACAAGACTGCCGTCTTGACAGTGACACTGTTCATACTGAAGAACTCTCTCTCTCTCTGCCAATGAATGTCGAAACATGCGCCATGCAACTAGAATCCAAATCCAGAACTGTAGAAAAAGCATTGGCTGTTCCTTTTCAACTCTTCTTCTTGGAAGTAGGAAACAAAAATTACTGCGGTGTCCGCAACTTTGGAATTGAAGCAATAAGCCTTTCGTCCTAGCTTTGTCGATAATGTGACCATCTTTCCTAACTAAAACAGCTGCAGGAGTTCTCTCGGAAGAAAGAGTTATCAGTCTTCATTTGCGATGATTGATGGGAGGCCTTAAGCATGTGTTGTGAGTGTTGAAGCTGAGCCGCTGCCTTCCATTCCTCTGCCTGTCTATGAACCAGTGCCATCTTTGTCATGAGTTTTTCCTCCAGGTTGGACCTCATCTTCTGTATCTTCACCTAAAACAAGAACCATGGCTACATTTCAAATTTCAGCCGAGGGTTGCTACTAGTTGTAGTAAGGAATTCAAAGGAGCAACTTCTGTACAAGTAAATAACAAACAAGCAGGGAGAAAAACTTACTTTTGTACGATTAAATGCCAAATATCACACTGATACATGACTGGCAAGTCAAAGCGAAGTTTTATGAATCATTATTGCCAACAATACCACACATCAATCAATAAGAATTCAGAAATATCTGCTGTATGATGAAAAAAAACACCAGCACATGCCAAATGGATTCTGAAGAGGAACTGATTCACCATTGGGTGGTCAATAAAGCAATTATATACAATTAAATTGGTCTCAACGTTTCGTGAAAAGTATAGAGTTTTGCTGCACGACTGTGGTGGCAAACACAATTTCAAAAGGAGAAACAGTAGAATGGCTCAAAGGGCACGTGAGTTACGAACGACAGAGTACTCTGAAAAAGAGTGCTCAGGGCTTAAGGTATCAGGTAAAACCCGAAGTTTTTGTAGGTAGGAAGCAAAATATGCAGGAAATGCATGCGAGACATTCGATAATCGTTTATCCATAAGAGCATGAACCTTAGCTATCAATTCTCAATGCTCAAGGCAGTAGCAGAATAGGGAAAATAAAGACTCTGAAACCGAACACCCTGGGAACTGTAGTAAAGGAAAATCCCAAACATAACCACAACTTCAGAACTACGTTGTCCAACATACATCAATATCCAAGACCAATAGGCGTTCCAACTTAAATCTTGAAGACAATCTCAAAGTCCTACTTTTTGTTTTCTTTTTTCAATGAAAAGCTTATATTTTAGGAAAAAACAAGGCAATAAAAGGCTGAAAGAGGGAACCAGTTCAGGAACCAACCTCTAGTTTTCTTGATTGAGCCTCTGCTTTCGCATTTTGCAGATTCACCCAAGCTTGAATCTTGGCTTCTTCTCTCTGATACCTAAAAACCAACAGAGTATTTGGTCAAAGATTTTAATCAATTCCAAAATGGAGGATGGAACATGAAGAATTAAGACTAATCATGAGCCTAAAACAATAACCGAAATTTGCTATAAGCAGATTAGAAAGATGGAATCAACACTTTGAGAGAAGAACAGAAGAATGGAAATGACCATAGCCTAAAATCACATAACAAAAGGCCAACAAACAAAGTGCCTAACATAGATGTCCCTAAACCACTCAAAAATCAAAAGAAGAAACAAATATGCAGAATGCGTTCGACAGCAATCACCTTATGCAGCATTTTGTTTTCTCTTCATTCTCCCAGAATGAAGCCTTGCGATCTCCTACGCTCTTCCTTCCAGTTCCTACCTCAAAGTGCCTCAAACTCCTTGAGATCTCCTCTTCCTCTTCCTCTCTTGAGCTCCAATTCGATGGGTAAAGATCGATCGAGCCGAACTGATTCCGAAGCTCGAATTTGCTGAAATGATAATCATTGATCTCAGAAATGTCTACGGATGAAATTGGTTGACCAAGTGCCCCGGAACATGTGGCTGGTGTATTGTGCCTGGGAGGTGAAGGCATCTTCACGGGCGTTGGGCACCTTGAATTCCTTGTACTACCAAGAGGCGTCATCTCCGTTCCAGCGTCTCTGTGATTCACCTCTCCCACAACCTCAGTACCAGCATCCTTCATAGTATCCAATGCTGAACTTCTGAAGACGAACCCTTCTTTCATTGGCTCGCAGTACCCCAAATTTGAATCGGTAGACTCCACACAGTCTGTAAATTTGTCTGCTCAAACAGAAATAGCATTAGTTGGTATAATCACAGAGGTGGTGGGAAGCACTGGGAGTACCATTTGACAAATATCAACAGGAAAGACTAAGAAAAGAAGGAACAGATGGTACCAAGAAAATTAGATTTCTTATCAGAAGGGAGAGACCCTTTGCTGGTAGGCACTAAAGAGGACATGTTATCCAGTGAAGCATTGAGTTTTTCAGCAAATGGCTCAGTTTTGTAGGTCAAACCATGGTTGTGTTGCTTAACGGGCTTTTGAGTTTCTTGCTTTACGATATGGACAGGGGATCCATTGCAAGAGGAGCTAATGAGCCACTTATCTGCATCATCCCACTTGGAGGGACATGGCTTTCTTGAGAGATAAGCAATGGGTGAACCAATCGTGTTGAATGACAGAAAATTTCTACCAGGTGTTGGCGGAGCTTCCAGTAGCCTTCTTTGGCTAACAAGCGAGACCCCTACTCTTCTTGTATGGATAGGACTATCTACAAGGCCTTTGGTCTCTGTGATTGAAACAGGGAAGGACTTCACGAAATCTGACGTTTCCCTCATATTGAGCTTGCAGAGGGTATCAGAGCGGTCTAGAAATGTTTCGGGAGATGAGTTTTCTGCTTCTTTGCTGAAAATGCTTTTCTTGCCCTTCGGATACGATTCCTGATGCACCAACAAAGAAAAACATGGGTTATAACTCGAACAACCTATAACTAACACAAAGAGAGGTGAAACAAGCTAAAAAGATTGGAGTTTTACCTTGTTGGATTGGGAAAGGAATGGATTCGGGAGAAGATTAGGAGTCTTGAGATCCATAACGCAAATGTCTGAGGAAATTACCGAGCTGAGATTTGATGAATCGCTGATTGTCTCTGTCGTTCGCTTCCTGTGTTGAAACATTTTGGCTGCGAGAAGCCTTGTTCTAGAGCAGGTGACATGCCAGACAAGTAAGTAGGTGCATTACTGGTCGCTGGTCATGCACTGACTGAAGCAAGACTTAATCCTTCGCTGTTTTAGAGTTTGTCCCTGAAACAATTTGTAAGGGATTTGCTCTCAATGGAGAGAGAGAGAATTGATTCACGAAGCTTCATGTCTGTTCTACAGCACTGACAAGCCTTGTCTTTCTTCGCCACTACCCATCAATATTTATTTATGTAATTTGCTTTACCTTCCGGTGTTAGTAACTATTAAATAAACCCCGGATTGCCTAATAAACAGCATCAGTCAAATATAATAATAGGAAGGTGTGGATACACCAATGTATCAAACCTTGGTTTTAGGATTTTTTCAAAAAAGGAATTTAATGAAACGGCGCATTGCTGTAGTCCCTTATGCTTTCTCTCGCTTCCCAGAGAACTTGCGTGATTAAGATGTTATTCATTGAGAAACTTGTGTGTGTGAGAGAGAGAGAGAGAGAGTAATGAGCTTGAGATTTGGAATAAATAGGATCAGAGAATTGAATGTTTCTAATTCATGTATTTCCTTTCTCCACAAACGAGAATCATATAGGACTGTAGCATACTTGAAAAACGACGATTGGCTACAGTTTCAGAATGAACGAATGTTTTTTTTCTTTTCTTCTACATGGTGAGAAGATGGCAATGGAAGATATAACTGCTACACCTTACTTTTGGGGTGGGTGATGTCTCTATGATTGATCTACCTTTCAATTCATAACATCTTTTGCGTCCTGTCCACATAGGCAGTGACCTAAGTAGTTCCACGCATATAGCTCCAGCTAGGTAGCAACTATCACGAAACATGCCGGAGTGGTTCTGGTGGAATCCATGAGACAAGGGTGTATTCTTCGGTTTTTAACTTGTTACCGCGGAGTAGATCAGTATTGCGAATGTCGAATGCAATCAATTCAAGCCTGTTCGAGTTTAATTGGAAGCAATTGGACACTACAGGAACAAGATTTCAAAGAATCATTAATATTGACACACAAATATATAATATATATGTAATGATATATATGTGTGAGTATCTGTGCTTCTTCTATCTTCAAGCCAACGTTATACAATCAGCAGATACTGGAAATGTGGGCAGACTTGGATGTATGTATTTTCATTTTGTGAACATCAAAACCACCTTCTTGTCAAGCCATTCAAACACAGATTGATTGTCCTCTTAATTAAAACTCAGCAGCTTCTATTTGAAGACAAGGGTTGCGATTGGATGGCGGGTGGCTTCTGTTTTCATTGCAGCGCAGCAGGTTGAACCCATCTAGTATGAGTTGTTTTAGGCAGACGAACCCACTTCAATCTGATCATCACAAACTGAGTGGGTTCAGGCTACACGGATTCAGGAGCTTTGATTGTGCTCCAACTTCTGTGTCACGTTAGCATTTAACGTATAAAAGAATATCATCTTTGGGCTTTCCTATTTACAAGATTAACTCTGGAAACAAATTTCAGAATTTTGAAACTTTATGAAAATGAAAGTTTTTTTCCTGAAAAAAAAGATTTTATAAATACAGAAACGGTACAGAGAGGGGACAGAAGAAGTAAAAAGAAAAAAGGAAACCGGAAAAACTGTCAAATATAACTTCAAGAGTTGCTTTCTTACTGATCAATCTAACGTGTTTAAATTTAGGGTATTTTCAAATGCAGGTCTATCTTTTCAGTTTTGCTCACGGTTTCAGAAAACTCGAAACATGACTTTCTTTTCTTTTTTTCTTGAAAACAGGAAACATGACTTTTTGTTTTTTTATGAAGGGATGGTCAGCTTAACGCAGCCAAACCCTAAGAATCGAACTCTCCACCTGCCATTAGCATCAGAGAGTCTGGATCTTCTAGGTTTCGTTGATCCACCTCGAAGAGCTTATCGACTACAGTGTTAAAAAAAAGAAAAGGAGAAGCTTATTGACTACGAAAATAATTTAAAAAAGTAGGGCCCTTTTCTCGACATCGAATTGTGTGTGCGAGATCCCCTCAAAATTTAAGAAGAAAAGTAAGAATAGTCAATGAGCAGGGCAAAAGATACTCTTCATGCAGCTAGTGAGTACAGTACGTACCATATAGTGTTGAATCAAATCAGTTTTAAAGAAAGATCGTTGGAAGAGCCGGATTTAGCTTAATCTGAATTGCCAAACTCCCAGGTAACAAAGAAACCATGTATATTGCGCAAACAGAGAGATAAACTACAGCCTAAATTGATTTTGGAGAATATATAATAGTCAAAAGAGAAATAGTTAACACAGCTTAAATTGTCTTCCATGTATTTCATCTAAATATGTTCAATCTTTGGGAAGTGATAACACTGATTGAATATGTATGCGTTTGTGTGAACATACACACACTAGGGTTAGTGTAAGTTGCCGATCAATAATTTGGAACAACTTCGTAAGTATATTTTTGAACACACACACACACACACACACACACACATATATATATATATATATTATATATATATATATATAGAGAGAGAGAGAGAGAGAGAGAGAGAGAGAGAGAGAGGCCCTACCCAATTGAGTAGGATATGCACGCCACCATTTTATTACTTGTGTAACTCAATCACAGAACTTCACACTCCAATACCTTTCATTACTCTTTCTGTGGTTCATACCACCAAAACACACACATACATATATACAAAAATTTAAGCTTATTAGATGATTTTGGTGATAGCAAGTTTTAACCCATATTTATTGGTTTTGATTAATGAGGGAGCAGTAAACGGTAGTTAGGGCTTGAAGTGGTGGAAGGTAATAAATTGGGAGTGTGCACATCCTGCTCAATTGAGAACATAGAGAGCATGGTCCATTTGGTTGGATTGTTTATCACTCTCGAAGCACACACGCACATACACAACACAGACACGGGCATGGTGACACACACATGAACGGAACGGCAAGCGTAATACACACACATGGTAGGCACGCAGCTGAGAGCTTAGTTGGATTAAGCATAAGATTCTCTACTAGCGTCGTGTACCAAACCAAACCAAAACCCAGCTTTTTCTCACGCTAAGTGGAGTCAGCTATCTCTATTGACGACGAGTGCCGCTCCAATTTTATTAATTTTCTCAAACGAAAACAGAATTTGAAAGTGATTGCAGTCATTGCATCATCTTATGCTTTCCTACGTTTTGTTCCCCCGGCTAGAATGGAGGCCGAACACCTGCGAGCGGGCGTCGGAGAGCCCTACGGGTGAGCTGACGTTCTGGGTGCTTCTTTCCTACGTCAGACAACACCACAATTCGTCCATCTTAATCCACTGCAAGTGATCTTTATCAACTCAAAGAAAATCACGATTGCATCGGTATTATAAGACGAGGATAATGAATAAAGCATTACTGGGCAACCATGATAGGACAAGGATATTGTATTGAAATAATCCACTAACCAAAACACCAACTAAGGCCAGATAGAGACATCTGACGGGGACTCCATCAGATAATTCCTGCAAAATTACGAGCTTGTATAATATTTAGCAAGAATTAAAATTACTTATTGTATTTGTCCACTAGTCTTTTCGGTTTCTTCTAAACAAGGCCCAGAAAATTATAGATTAGCAAAACAACATGTAACACCATCAATAATGAGCAATTAAAGAAACAGGCAATTGGCCAACTTTCCTCTCCTAACAGACCAACCTTGCTTCCTATCTTTCCGCACTTACCCAAACTTCCTTCAATAAATGATCTTCCCTATGAAAGTGTCAATGACTAATGGCTTCTAGGTGCCCTAACCCCTATGTTCTACCGATCAACGTTCATGCTACCACCAGAGCTAAAAGCAGCATGTCAGGGGTTCAAGCCAAACAAGTTCCTGCTGTCAAAATTCATCCCCTGAAGTTCAAAACCGCTGTCAAAAACAAGGTTCATATCACCAACCACTGTTCTATTTTATGCTAAATAATCTGTGATTCATGAAACCAAATTCATGGATACTTATTTTGTGTATCACCAATTTCTACCAATAAAACTGTTTTCGGTATTTCAAAAACATAATTTGGAGTATTAAGTCTCGCCAAACTTTTCTGAGACAGATATATGAAGATCATGAAAGAGGGATCGTTTGCTACAGAGATGATGATGGGGAGGTGATCTGCGAAGGGCTGGACGAGGGTCCTCGTTATCAACCACCAGCAATTACAAGGTTTAACGGTCAGAGGTTAGACAAAGTTAAGAATTGCCTTTTAACGTTTGAGTACTACTTGGTTTAACTCTATTGTTCAACAAAACTGTATATATATGATTGGATCTTGCAACCTCTGGCACATAGAGTATGCCCACTCTTACTTTTTGGGTATTATATTAGGGTGTCCTTTATATTTTTCTGAACATTTTAAAACTTTATAAATAACTTTTGCCCTCTAAAAGTAAAGAGTGAACATAAATATGCAGTCTCATGATATAGTTTTTAATATGTATATATATATATTAATCTTCTGGCCTGTGCTAACAGGGGAATTCAGAAATACAGGCGTTTCAGACGGAACCAGGTACAACTAATTGAAGCTGTTGATTTCTTCTCTCCAAGAATGTTTGGAGAATTTGATTTCATATGGATGTCCCTCAGGCTTTAACTATAGCTTGTTGAATCGGATTAAAGTTTTCATGTCACAAGTAGATATGTCAACACGAGTATATCAGGAGCCATTTCATTCTTCCATATCAAGTTATTGTCTACACTATCAGTAATTGTAGGTCGAGTTTACAGATTATAAAATCATATCCAAACTGAAACCTTGATAAGCATTCTTTTGTTTCTGGGCAACTGCCAAATATATATGCACAAAGCAGAAGAACAAACTAAATTAGGACACCAATTGATGCGCCTTAATACCGTTAGCAATTGCAGTCTCCGAGTTCTCCTAAGCCAATTAAGTGATGACTCAACTTCATGCGCTCCACCGGCTTGTAAGCCCTCGCTTTTACTGAGAGAGGCATGCAATCCGGCCATGTGGAGATGCTGGCAGTCACTTCTCCATAGCAAACTAGAGGTAGAAGATGGCAAACATGCTTCTGTCTCCGGCTCCTCACATCGTTCAAAATCTGCAGGCTGCCACCCGAGCAGAGGGTTCTGCTTATAACAAATCTCTGTGTTTGGTTCAGTGATTTGGTTGTGGGTGCAGGAGTGCTGTGCTTATAATAAATCACCGATTCGCCGGGTTGGCGTCGGCGGAAAGGAATACCTAATCCGTCGAATGTAATTTCTGTCCAAAAGAACAAAAATGAATCAATATTCGAGGAAGTTCCCAACAACCACTGATGTTTCATCGAATTCCTTGTGTCAACAAAATGCTCGAACTCAGACGAATTATTTGGAAAACCTGAAATATGAAAAAGTTCCAGACATGAAATGACAGATGCAGGGAACACATAAAAGAATGAGGAGGGATATACAAACATTTAATGAAACTATTCAGATGGTTTAACTAAATTTGCAACTTAACCACAATATCACGTAACAACTGGAAATAACATAGTTTGCATAACAAACCAATATGCAACAATTATAAACGTGCCACTAACCGCAATGAGCAACCATAACACAAACAAAACAGTAATTAGAAACAAGAACTTATATACGTGGGAGTCACTATTATACAATGCACTACATACGAGTACCTTCACTTTCTTCCTAAGATAAAACATACAACTCAAAACCACGTACCTTGCTTTGAATCGACGCTTTGAATCGACTTTGACCACATCTCAATAACTTTTAGCCGGAGGGAAATGATGGCTCAGAGTAACCATAAAGAACACTCGCATCCCATAACCGTTCCCATATAAACACTTTTGACCATTAGCTCAAAAGTTTTCTATGCAAAATGATAGACCAAAGACAATTCCCAAACCTAAGCTCAAGCCCGACCCAACACGTGCATGTGTGACTTAACATTTCCTCCTCAAGCTCTTTGAACTAAGGTTCATGAGCTACCAACTATATAAAAAGACATGTGGGTCTGTCTCATTCTTTAATATGGGATTAAACCTTGTTTCCTCTTAGTCTTCACTTGCACAAGTCTTTTTACATTTTAAGACTTTCACATATATCGATGATGCATCAATTGAATATTTAGGGATACTAAACATGAATCAAATGTTATTAATGTACATGAGTGTAATTAACCCAACCATAATTAACATTAAATCTAACAATCCCTATAAAGTTTTGAAGTATAAAGTGTCCTCCCAAATCAACTATCATATTATGCTTTCAATAATGGTATCTTTTGGTTTGAACCACTACCTGAGTTATCTAATATTACTTTTACAGGAACTAGTTACATATACGTCTTCAGCTTGAACTTTGAGTGTAAAGGTATCTATTGGTAACAAAATAATAAAAGGTTGTAGCGTGAACTTTAGGGGTGATAAATGAATGGTCATGCATGTGAATAATGTCTTGTTAAACTTATAGTTACGACACTTTAGGTTTACCGGAGACAGGCACATAAAGACAATTTTAACTATCTCTATGATTACTACGAGATTTTACGATATAAGATCACAATTTTAACTACTATGCAGTGAATGACTCTTCCTTTTTTTAAACCAATGAGAGACAGTTTGGCTCTCCCTTGTTTCCAACCTAACAACAAAGCCAGCATGGTTTATTCTTGACTTTTTTTTAGATCTTAGCATTTGGTTTATGCTTTGCATATTTTTCTTTAGGATCACTAGGTTATTTTCTTTCGATTGTCAAGTTAACTCTAAGGGTTTTGTCTATAGGTATAATAGGTTTCTGACTTCTATACTCTTCCTTTATTACTATATCAACTATGAGGTCATCAATGATCATCTTATCCTTCTTATGCTTGAGATCTAAGTTGAAACCATCCCAAGACTTATGAGATTTCTCAATAGATATAATAATAACCTTGTCAAGAAGCTCCATCTTTGCTTCCTTCATATCATGGCATAAAAACTGAAACTCGTGGGTCTATTCTGTTATAGATTAATGCCCTACCGTTTGACACTTAAGGAATTTGAATATTGAATATTTTTTAAGACTGAGGTCTTCACTATTATATTTTCGATGCAAGGCAACCCACAAATCTTTTGTTGTCATGCAAGGAAAAAATTTATAAACATCGAATAAAACATTCGACAGTGTCGATAATATACAATATGAGTACATGGTGTCCTTGTCCTTTTACTCGACGATTTTATCAGAGCTTTTAGGGTTAGTATCATCAGGTTGAGAATAATCTAACTCAATATACAAATACAACCCTAACATATTTAATCATATTTTTATCAGGTTTGAAATGACAACTAAAAAACTTTTCTAGAATCAAGGTCAAGTCAACTTTAGGTTGGACGGTACTAGACGTAGACATGTTTACTACGGATAACACTGATTTCTCCAAGACCATTGAAAATAATCGTAGAAATACATGCGTAAGAAACTAATATTAACAATTATAAACATTCTCTAATCAATAAGAGTCGAAGATCCAAAATAAGCCATAAACAAACCTTATAAAAATCAACGCTCCACTATATAGTAATTCGGATACCTATGTTTTCCTCTCAGGATAAAACTGACAAATAACTCAAAGCCACATAACTTACTTTCAGTCGACTTTGACCACATCTCAGTTACCTTTAACTAAAGAGAAATGATAACAGGGAGTGGCCCACAAAGAACACGGGCAGAGGGAGAGCAGAGACGGGAGGAGAGAGTGTATTAATCACGTAAGTGCAGATTAGGGAGCCCTAATCTTTTATTTATAGGTGTCGTAATGAATCATAGATCTTGGATCCCATCCAAATGTTGCACCTCTATATGTCGTAACCGTTCTTGCGTAGACACTTTTGATCGTTAGATCAAAGTTTTCTGTGCAAAAAAAATAGACCAAAGATAATTCCCAAGCCTGACCTGGCGTGTGTGGTCTAACATGCCGTCTACAAGATCTTTGAAATAAGGTTAATGAGCTACCAACTATATAAAGCACATGTGTGTTTTTCTCATTATTCAATATGTGACTAAACTTTGTCTTCTCTTGGTCTTCACGTAAAGTTACTCGCATGTGACTTTTTACACTTTAGGACTTCCACATATATAAATGATGTATCAATCAAATATTTAATGATATTAAATATAAATTAAATATTATTAATGTATATGAGTTTAATTAACCCAATCATAACTAATATTAAATCCAATAGAAACATCAACAATGATAGATGCGGCCGCAGTTTTCCCCTCTTGTAATAGCTTTTTTATTCCTCGTCGTGGATGGTGGATACTAGAGGAGACATTGTTCCCTCAGCTTCTAGTTTCAAATGTCTAAGCTAAGATCCAGTTAATAGTTCGGTGATGATAATATTCGTCAGCGAAATGCTATTATCTTTTATGTTTTTATAAATGAGAGTTTAGATCACCGCAATTGAATGAGATAGAGCGTAAGATCTCGATATTTTATGTTTGAATTCTTTGTCTATTAAATATTATTAAGCATGATTCTTCCAAAAATATTAGAAGGATCACTCCCGTTAACTTCAAGGAGATCAATCATATTATGGCCACTGATTATGGAAAACTTAGCCTTAGTCTTACAAAATGAGGGGGAAAAAGAAGAGAACACTTGGCCGTTAAATTTTGCAGTTACAAAAGGTACTTGTAAAATGTGTATCAAAATTGCCTTCAATTTACACTTTGAAAGAAAAGACCATATTAATGAATAAATTTCGTCTTTTGGGCCAACGAAAAACCTGCTTCATCTAAAAAAATCAGTTTTAGAGATCACTAAAATCAAACATCACTGTTGAAGACTTTTAACAGTTTGATTTTCATCTCGGAGAACTACTTAATATACTTTACCAAGCGACGTCAAACTAGATTTCTACAAAATCGTGCAGATCTATCTATAAGGACTTGTTTTCAGATTAGCCAAACAGGAGTGACAAGTTTTAGAAAGGTCGATGGGAAAATTCGACAAATGTCCCCCAATAAAATTCTGAGCATATTACTAAGTTGGCAATAATCCTAGTTCATGTGTTGGCTTCTCTTTCAAATAGTTCGCGAACTTAAGTTTGTACAGTTCCTTTATCGTGGATAATCAAGTTTGTGCATATTCATTATCAAGCAGTACATTTAGTTAATCAAAGTTAGAAAATTTTACATATTGTCCAACTAATCAATTGTATCACTGTAATCTTCAGTTTCCATGAAATAGTAGAACAATCCCGTCAGGTTCACTGTGGCCATTGACGTCAAGGTCCTCACAAATTGCACTCCACGCTAAGAAGCTAATTGGGTTGGGCTCAGATTTTCTGCTACCAGCTGTAAGAAAAGTGAACAACAACGGATCTCTCTCTCTCTCTCACACACACATATATAAAGAGAGAGATGTAAATGTATATGTCACACATATACAAGGGAGATATTTAGAATTGTGCAAATTATCAGGGTATCAAGTTAATGAGTCATACTATGAAATTATGCGAAAGAATTATCGAACGTAGGTTAGGACAAGTATCGAGTACAACAGATAACCAATTTGGATTCATGTCAGACAGATCTACTGATAAGCAGTTCACCTTTTGAGACGTTTTATGAAATATTTTAGGGCAAAAAAGAAAGACCTTCACATGATATTTATTGATCTAGAAAAAGCTTACAATAGGGTACTAAAGTAGGTTTTTTGGAGAACCTTGGAAAAAAAAAGTATCCCATTGACATACATCAACCTTATAAGTGACATCTACGATGATGCAAAAACATGTGTGAGGACTAATAAAAGAATGACAAACTTCTTTGAAGTTAATATTGGGTTACATCAAGGATTAACTTTAAGTCCATACTTATTTATAATGGTGATTGACGAGATAACAAAACATATTAAAGATAAAGTACCTCGGTGTATGTTATTTGCATATGACATTATGTTACTCAAGGAGTCTTAAGAAAAAGTTAATAGAAAATTAGAACTACGGAGAGAAACATTAGAAAGTAAAGGCTTTCGACTTAGTAGAACAAAGAGAGAATAAATGGAATGTAAGTTTGATCGTTTGGTTACTTCAGAGGACATTGAAATTAAAATTGGCATATATTGTATCTTCCAAGAGGAAAGTTTTAAATACCTAGAGTGAATTTTTTAGAGTGATAGAAGAATTGATGGAGATGTTATGCATAGAATTAATGTTGATTGGTTAAAATAGAGAGGAGCATAAGGTATTCTTTGTGATCATAAGATATCATTAAAGTTAAAAGGTAAATATTATAGAGCAGCAATTAGACCTGCCATGTTTTATGGTTTTGAGTGTTGGGCAGTTAATCATCAACATGTACAAAAGATGTCTGCGACAGAAATGAAGATGTTGATATGGATGAGTGGTCATGCAAGAAAAGACCATATACATAATGAGGTTATTAGAAACAAATTATGAGTGACACGAATAGAGGGTAAAATGAGAGAATATCGTTTAAGATGGTTTGAACATATAGAAAGAAGATCAAAAGAAGAACCTCTAAGAAGGTATGAAAAACTAGATTTTGAAAGTATTAAAATAGGTAGAGGATGACCACAAAAGTGTTGGAAAGAAACAATAAAGAATGATCTAGCTTATTATGAGTTAACTGCTAACATGGCATATGATAGGGCTATGTGGAAACAAATAATTAGTATGGGAAAAGGCTTAGTTGTTGTTGTAGAGCTGTAAATGTAGAATGTTTTTTTATTTTGATGTGGTCTTCCATAAATAAGGTTCGATTGATATGGTTTAAGGTGGTGATTTAATTATGCTTTTCTATTTAATACACCATGTATATTATTATTTTTATGTAATATTGTGTACTGAAAAACATTAAACTCTCTCTTTTATATATATATATATATATATATATATATATATATATATATATATATATATATATATATACAACATATTAAAAATGGTGTACATATTATGCATTGCGAATAGGCAATATCGTACTGACGAATATTTTTTGTCCTAGTCGGTTCATCCACCATAGTTGCTATTACCGTGTCACAAACTAATGAGAATCTAGCCCACATGGTTAGGAGAAGGGTTACAATTGGGTGACGAAAATCAGGCAAATGATTTTTGTGTGTACCAATAAATTTGTTATGAACTTAAATACCAAGGAAGCATAACGTAGCAACCAGGGTGTTTGCTCGGGAGGGCTCTCTGACTCCACCGCAGGCGGGGAGTTCGATCCCCAGGTGGGTGGTGGTGCGTGCATGCATGTGGACCTCCCATTGTAAGAAAAGGAAAAGGATGTGCTCTTGATTGCAATTTAGTCATGTACAGGTCACCTCTGAATATAATAATATAAACAAGGCTACGAAATTGACACCCTATGATCTTTAATTTAATGGTAAATAAACACAATAAGGTTCGCTTCAACTAACCTTGACACTGTATGGTGGTATTTCCATGGATCTATCCACCAAATGCTAGATTTAACCATACGACGGATGCATTATGCAGCTCTAAGTACAGCTAAAGGCTAAAGTCCTATATTCTACTTTGGTTACGAGACTTGAGCCCCCACAGAACAAAATTCATCTGTAATGGCAACCTTTTGAAGGCGATTTTCTGCTCTTCTGTTGAAACGGAGAGGAGTATCATTTGGCAGCCTCCTAGTTGCAACCAGCACTTTTGTGCCACTAGAATACGGAATTCCATTGGCTATTGGTGAATTTGATTTTAGCGTCACATGCTGCCTATTTGACGGCAATGGCTGCCTAGCTCTCACTAGGCCAATAATGGCGGACTGCTATTTACATTGAGTATTTTAACCACTCGCACAGATTAGATGGAGTTGGGGAAATTTCGGATAAGAGGTGGTAGAAAGTGTATACATCAGTAACAAGTTCGTCATAAGAAAAAGTTGCTTTAACAACAATTGCCACAAGAGGCAACCACCATCGGGCAAAGACAACAATAGAAACAAGAGACAACCACCATCGAACAAAGAACAAATCAAGCTCCTGAATATGGCTAAGGAAGAAGATTGCTTATGGCCAAAACGTTGCTACACAAAATGAAAAAGTATGAATTCGCTTCGGTGAGCGGAGACTTGAACGCATTCTGCTCCTTGAAACCGTCCTCGCATGTGGTTGATTGTGTCATGGCTGAGCTGACAAGCAGATTGACTTCAAAATACATATCAAGTTTCAGATTTTTCGCCGCCTGGTGGAGGTTGAAGATGGCAAACCTGTAGAGATGAGAGCAATCCTTGAGGCGTTTTTGGGCATAGACGGTCAGATCAGTAGCAGCTAGCAAGGATGATATGTTGGTGTGGATCTCCATTGCTTTCGCAATCGTCAGATTGAGGGCAATCATGTGGAGTTGGTGAAGGGTGGTAGCATTCTGGCTTTCCGGCGCAGACCGCAGGGAGGCAATGCAGAGTTCATAGTGAAGGGTGTTGCGGCATGCATTTACTAATAAGGGCGGGGCCGGGGTTTCACCATGTGTGCGAAAGATACACCACGTCCCAAACAGGACTACAAAGAAGAAAGGCAAACTGAGCGTCGGCATACGTCAATTTTCGAGTTGAGAGAGAGAGAGAGAGAGAGAGAGAGAGAGAGAGAGAGAGAGAGAGAGAGAGAAGTTTGTATGTATAAAAACGTTCATAGGGTTTGACTTCAAGTGGCATAGTAGCATGCAATTCACTAATAATATCGAGTTAATGTTGGTAAACTATTGCAACAATCTTAGACGATGAATATATTTAAATAAAATTTGATGCCTCAGACTATTTGAGTAATGGAAGCTAGTATTTTTTGTCGGCGGGACACGTGCTTCATATTTTGGAATCAAATGCAAAGCTAGCAGACTTTCAAATTAAGTGGAAGAATCTTCTGGTATCGCATTTTAGTCATAAGAAAGCCTTTGTTTCCTCAAAATTGATGCCTTTGTTTCAAAATTCATCTTCTGTTATCGCATTTAAGTTGGCAGGCTTCCAATATTTGATGCAAGCTGCATTAATAGAAGACCTATTCATTTGCACTATTTATCACAACAACCTGACCCTTCTCTGACCCAGCTATGTTCTTGAATGTGATCCTTAAAACTACAAATTCCTCTCTAAATACAACTGAAATTCAAAACCTAGAACTTTGTTTCTTATTTATTCTTTTGGAGGTTATATTTGATATCTTTGGCATGCATATACCCGCCATGTATACTCAAGATTTCAAAACATATGACATGCTATGTAAAAGGAGAAATAAAGAAAATAGGTGGTCTAAAAGCCATCAACATGCTATGGTTGTCAGTGATGATTGTTTGTCTAGCTGATACCATCACCACATACCATTTGTTTCTCCCTAGAGTGTCATACTCTTCTTAAATCCTTGCCTTCATGTATATCATGAAGTAACCCTTCTCATAATTAGTGATGTTAAGGCTGCTGCTATATCATCCACTATTCAAGAGAAATTTTCACTATTGTCCTTAAAGACTATCACTAGATAGCAAAGGTTTGTTTCTTTCCTCTCAATATGATGTAACTCGAATGGTAAAGCATTGATAACAATGCTAAGAGAGACAATGTGAAAACTGTCATCCTACAAACTTTTGCAAAGGCTAGTTGGAGAAGAAATAGGCCATCCAAGCATGTTCTCTAGTTTGTAAAGATGACATTGAGATAGGTGCCCATTCAATCCACTTAAGTGTTGGTGTCCCCAAGTTGCCAAGATCGGAGAAGACGATAGAGATAAAATCATCATTAAGATCAGAATAGAAGCGACAATCCTCCAGAGGAACAACATTAGCAAGGAGAGAAGCAAAGGAGGCTTGGGCACGTTGGGGGATCTCTTCAATGAGAAGCAACTAAAGTCGATGAGGTTGGTCGTGAGGGTTGCTGCTAAAAGTATCTTTTATTACTATCCGAGATAAAATGATCTTTGTTATGTAATTTTAAGGAAAAGGTCGGAGCCGGCAATCATCATGGTGTGGTTTGTGCCTTAATAGTGAATGGTGAAGATAGAAAAGGGAGGATAATGATAACAAATAGTGGAATGTCTGGTAACATTGTATTTAGTTCTTCTTTTTCTCTTACTCGAGAACACATGATAAGGTAATTAACAAGGTGTTTACAAGAGAGAAACAAGAAATTGATCAACTTAAAATTTTCTTAATGGCAAAAATCTAATCAATATACAAACAATACATAAGCATGAAGTATCTCTTAAATAAACTTTTAAACTTATGTGAAATGTTTAAAACTAAGTGTCTCAAGACAAGTTGAGGCCTACGACAGAACCTCAAAAGAAGGCCTTCTTAAGAAGTTATAACATTTAATTTTTTTTTAAATATAATCTCTTAGCTTTAGGTATCAAGTTAATGAGCCATACTATGAAATTGAAGGAAAGAATTGTCAAACGTAGGTTAAGATAAGTATCAAGTACAATAGAAAACCAATTTAGATTCATGCTAGGTAGATCTATTGTTGAAGCAATTCACCTTTTGAGACATCTTATGGAACATTTTAGAGAGAAAAAGAAAGACCTTCACATGATACCTTCGTATGATATTTATTGATCTACAAAAAGTTTACGATAGGGTACCGAGGGAGGTTCTTTGGAGAACCTTGAAAAAAAGAGGTATCCCATTGACATACATTAACCTTATAAAAGACATATACGATGGTGCAAAAACATTTGTGAGGACTCATGAAGGAGTGACAAACTTCTTTGAAGTTAATATTGGGTTACATCAAGGATCAACTTTAAGTCCATACTTATTTATAATGGCGATTGATTAGTTAACAAAACATATTAAAGATGAAGTGCCTTGGTGTATGTTATTTGCATATGACATTGTGTTAGTGGAAGAATCTAAGGAAAAAGTTAATAGAAAATTGGAACTATGGAGAGAAGCATTAGAAAGCAAAGGCCTCCGACTTAGTAGAACAAAGATAGAATATATGGAATGTGAGTTTGATCATTTGGTTACTTCAGAGGACATTGAAATTAAAATTGGCACACATTGCATCTCCCAAAAGGAAAGTTTTAAATACCTAGGGTCAAATTTTCAGAGTGATGAAAGAATTGATGGAGATATTAATTAATGCTGGTTGGTTAAAATGGAGAGTAGCATTAGGTATTCTTTGTGATAAGAAGATACCATTAAAGTTAAAAGGTAAATATTATAGAGCAACAATTAGACCTGCCATGTTTTATGGTTCTCAGTGTTGGGCAGTTAACCATCAACACGTACAAAAGATGTCTGTGACAGAAATGAAGATGTTGAGATGGATGAGTGATCATAGAATAAAAGATCGTATACATAATGAGGTTAGTAGAAACAAATTAGGAGTGACACCAATAGAGGACAAAATGAGAGAATATCATTTAAGATGGTTTGGACATATAGAAAGAAGATCAGAAAAAGAACCGGTATGAAAAACTAAATTTGGAAAGTATTAAAAGAGGTAGAGGACAACCACAAAAGTGTTGGAAAGAAACAATAAAGAATGATCTAGCTTATTGTGAGTTAACTGCTAACTTGTTACATGATAGAGCTCTGTAGAAAAAAAGAATCCATGTAGTTGACCCCATCTAGTATGGGAAAAGGCTTAGTTGTTGTTGTTGTATAATCTCTTAGCTTTCTCAAATACACTTAATTATAGCTTTATAATAAAATTCTTCCAATATTTCCTTTTCAATTAATAATAAGGCAGCCATTACTGATTTCATATAATATTTTATCAATATTGCATAGATTTGTACAATCATGTAAATCAAAATAATAAATGTTCACAACATTCATTATAAAACTTGTCTTTACCAAGTGTTTTTGCTATAAAAATAATTATTGTTTTTGTTAAATGTTAGAAGTGCAACTACCTAAAAGTAATCACATCCAACAACAAAATGCTCTATTGATAATGAGGAGAAAATATTGAACAAAACCAAGTAAAATTATGGGAGCAATAGAATGAAATTGCACAATAAATTGATTAGTTCTACAAATAGGAAGTCTCTTATTAATATGTTACAAATATAGTAGTAGTAGTTGTAAACAAAAATTTTCGGTAGTGTAATCTACTTAAAAATTTGTTTGCAAAAACTATGTGCGAGCGTGCTAGCAAGTTTACTCAAACTTGCAAAGTGATTTTCTGACTTTTATACGAGTGTGGACAAATGAATTCTTATCATCATAGACCTTCTTAAACATATGCTCAAGGGTCACCTAGATGCTTAGAAAGAGTAATTTGTGATCCGAGATTCCTTTAAAATATGTTTCAATCAAAACAAATTTTTCAAAACCAATTTGTCGTTCACTTGGCAAAAATAGTTTCAGTTCTGAAAAACAAAATCAATTTTATTTCCAGCAACAGATGTATATAATTTTTTTAGAATTTGGTAGGGATTTAAAAATCTTAAAAATTTTACCTAAGAAGGATCTAGTATGGAGTTTATTTGGGTATTTTTGTTTGGATTTTTGGCTTTCTAGATGATTAGAATTAAATTTAAAAAAATCCCCAACCGAATGTGGTTTCGAAATTCAGAACAAGACTCTTTTACAAAAATATAGAGGCCTAGTATGTCTATTGCGAGATATAAAGTCCCCAACAATATCATTTTCATAATTTTTGAGTCTCTATAGATAGAGTTATAAGGGTTTTACCTAAGTTCTATCGCGAGATTTTCAGCACAGACAAAGTATTCTCGGGTTGAGTTCGGTTTTTACTAATTTTATTCTTAACCTCACCTATGTCCAAAATTCTTGAAAATTTTATTGGATATTATCCACTATGTATACATTGTTCATACCAAATTTCAAAATATTTTGATCACAGACAAAGACTGGAAAATTTGAGGATTAGACATATATATATATATATATATATATATATATATATATATATATATATATATATATATATATTCTCCATTCTTTTACAGCGATTCTGTCACCAGAAAAGTCCTAACAAGGGGATCTGCAGAACTCATTTCTTGCCCGAACTCTTTGTTAGATCTATTTAAATAGAGTGGGATCTGTCACTTTACGAGCTGAGAATGCATGTTTTGTGACCCCGAAAGTTATACGTTGATTAACTCCAAAACTTTCTACAGTTTAATCTCAAATGGAAAACCTCCCAACTTTCTTTTCAGAGGGTCTGCAACTTTTCTACTGCCCATAATGTAAACATTATGACACAATGGCGACGATTGGGGATAACGTAATTGTGTCAGTTAACTCCTGAGGATGCATCTACATTTAAAGGTACACTAGTACAATATCAAACTTCTCTGTATTAGATGCACTCAGAATGCATGAGTTCGGCGTCCCTTATGCGGGGTACCTGTATATATATATATATATATATATATATATATATATATATATATATATATATATATATATATATATATATATATATATATATATATATATATATATATATATATATACCTGAAATGGATGAGAACAGAATTGACTCATCTATTTATTTTAAATTGATCGGTTCATATCCTGCCGACTAAATGACTTGCTTAACATGGTGAAATTTTTACCCGAGAAGTGGAGCAACCGACGTCGACCCAGATGGCAATTGTTGCAGCCGGCCGTGGAGAAGGAGGCGAGCGAATTGCTGACCAACTGGTAGAACGACTCAAGACTCCCCATGAAAACAGCCGCCGGTGGCCGAGTTGAGACCCTCGAAGCAGGTGTTCTTGTTGGTGAGTGCGGCACTGAGGAATGCCTGCACATTGTGGGCATTGGCGGATTTCTTGTTGGACTCGGTGATGGAGTTTTTTATGTGCTTGAGAGTGAGTTGGTGTAGCTCTTGACAGTCCTGTATTGTTCCTCTCTGCTTCTCAACGATGCCGGAGCTAATTCCTAGCCGGAATATCGAGCCCAAGAGCCTTGATCCCTCAGAGAAGGCGTGCTGCAGAGATTGGACGCCAATGCCGAGAGGGGTAGGGCGTAAGCCGATTGATATGGACAACTTTGATGACTCTATGCAGCGTTTCGGGTACGGTGTTTGGCTGCACAGAGAAACAATGACAGGACTCAATTGAAGTTCATTAGTTTTAGAAGAAGAAGAGGAAGATGGTGATGATGAGTTTAGGGCTAGGGTTGCTGTGAGGATCGAGAGGAGGAAGAGGATTTTGAAACACGAAGATGAAGAAGAAGAAGCCATGAATGCAACAAGTACAGGCGTCAGCTCCTGCCGGTACTTATATATAGATTTTCAGTTAAGACAGCCATAACATCTTCTATGGTAGAGGGGGGCTAAGTCAACTCAAGCCCCGGGTGTCGAACTCATGACCTTCAACTTGTGATCTCATTTTGTTACTTAATTAGTTGGCATTTATTTTCCAAGAAAAAAATTCAAAAAACAAGTTCCTACAATTTCGATATAGCCCCACACCAAAAAGATGTGGGCGAGCCAAGCCGTGTCCAACATGTTCTCTCCGGTCTCTATAGTTACAGACGCAAGGTAGAAGCACGGTAAAGAATCGTATACATGGATCCATGTCTTTTTTGCAAGGATGGACTGTTTGATGTGTTCTAAACGATGACACAAGCTATTAAACGAGAAAGGCTTATATTATAAATTTGTTCCAGCGATACAAACTCAAAGAGAGTTAAGAGTGATAATGAATCACGAGTCTCTGCTGAATAGGATCTTTTTGCTCCGTCGCAGAGAACTTGTACAATTCCTTGATAGAGGTTTTGTTGGGCTGGGCTCGACCCCTACCCAACTCTGTGCGAGTGCCTGATTCGGAAGAAATTAATAGGTTCGTCCGTTCTCTGGATTTGACATGCAGATTTAATTTAATAGAACAAGGCCTGTTGCAATGAAATTTGAAAGCCTTTTCCAACCCAAGCTTTGAATGAAGAGTTGACGTAAACTCTAAGGCTAATATAGATTTAAAACGTATTATTTTTCTTGTTTACAACATCTTACAGGAGACAGGTACCCCCAGATCTACATATGTCTGGTACTAGCAAGACCCGGACCTTGACTTAGTTTCCCGGTCTTCAACCAAGTCAGACCTATATTGACTGATGATGGCAGGCTCGGACTGTTCATTCTAAGAACACGAAGAGGATTAGAACTTTAACGATTGCGCCCTTGGCCAATGGCCATCCATGCCATGAGGTTTTGGCCGGTTTGCCAGAGTGCTCGGCTCAAGTCAACCAACTTTACAGCGTCTTCCAAGGAGACATAACTTTCCAGCACGTGAAACCCGCAGTTATTGTCGGCGTCAATCAAACTGCTTATAATAAAATTCTCCCACATTACATATAAAAAACAAAAACCAATTCACGAAATGAATTTTCTGTAAAGAAAAATGCTGGAGACCCCCATACCTGTAGTTTTTCTTCTCTCGCGTGACTCGCAGGCCGCGACTTAGTTCCAAACTTTTTGAAAACTAAAAAGGTATTTTATCTAGAAAATAAACCACTTATTCAGCTGAGATAATGACTGTCTGGAATTTGATAGACGGCCTATTTTGAGAATTAAACGCCGATTTAGTTTGTTGAGCTTTTTAGGCAGCCCTATTCTAGCTACTAATTAGTAGAGCTGCAACTTTTGGTTAGAAAAATGGTTCTCCTCGAAACGAGTAAATCATGTTATTCATCATATGCATAGTTTATTCAAGAGATGTCAACATCGATTTTCTTTTTCATGTGATCAAGATGGAAGGACAAGCCTCCCGATTGGGTCGGAGTTTGTTGATGTGCAGCGGAGCGTCTTCATTAGGCTTTCAATTAAGTAACACACCTTTCTCGAAGGTTTTGCAACAAAGCAAACTTTGAAAGAGTAAGGAGTCAGAGATTGTTCCTTGTATATCTGTAACTCCCTTCTCTTTCTATTTAACCTTTGCTTATCTTTTCCTTCTTGGATGTGCGTTTTAGCCGAATAAAACAGCTATGTGCTTGTGTTGCCTCTTTTGGTTTCTTTTGTAAAGCAATAACTGATAATTTAATTAAGAAAAATATTTTATTTAAAAAGAAATGGTGCATGCAATATGGAAGGAGGTCCTCCTTTTTTATTGCATATCCATTATGATGGAGGCCTTGTGGCCACTTATAAACAAAAGTTATCCTCTCTCATTTGGCTATATGAGCCGAATCATAATACAATGGTTTTCTCTCACTATTTAGTGGTTTTTCAAATTGTATTATTATTTTTAGTTGTACTAAAGTATAACTCCCATAAGTTATCCAAAATAAATATGCTTTTCTTGCATAATAACTCATGTCAATGTTTTTACAACAAATGAAAACTCTAAACATGTCTTAATCTCATATCGATAACATGTTTAGAAAATAGATCTTCACATATATTCTTTGTTAAGGGATATGCTATCATATCTTAGGTATGAAGGTAAGTGATAAATATTTCATTCTTTTGTACCATATGACTTACATAATGATACTTTACCATTATATGCTTGCTTCCTGAGCTATCAACTCCACTCTTTCTAAGAGTTATGGTTATAGTACTGTCCAACTTCAAATTACGAATGAAGCGGTTTATCCAAACGATACTTGTTGCAGTCATACTGCAAGCAATATACTTAGCATATTGTGTATACAATGCTACACAATCATGTTTCTTGCATGACCAAGAAACAACACCACTTTCAAACAGAGAAACTTTATCGGAGGTTGACTTGTCATCTTTGCACCCAACAAAGTTAGCATCTCATTATCCAATAAGTTCTAATTCATTTGCTTCAAGTCTTTTGTTCATTTCATATATCTCAAAATACTCTTTACAATAACCTAATGTTAAAAACCAAAATTACTTTGATATCTACTAAAGAGATCAATAATGAAACAGATATCAGGTCTTATACATAACATAACATACATCAAGTTGCCAACAACTTAATCATAAGGAGGATTAGACTTCTTTTATCCTTCATTATAACAGTCAACTTTACTAAGCTTGACCCCTTTTACAACAATTGTGCAAGCAACCTTTCAATCACCCATTCTAAACTTTTGAAGATATAATTAACATATCTCTATTGACTTAAACATAATAGTCTAGATACTCTATTACAAGTAATCTTTATACCCAAGATATAGGAAGCCTCTCCCATATCTTTTATCTCAAACTTTGAATTTAGCCATGACTTAGTCTTGACAATCATATCATTATTATTGCCAATCAATAAGATGTCATCTATATATAATGATAAGATAATAAAGTGGCCCCCACTATTCCAAACAAAGACAAAGTGATCTAACTAATTTGGCAGAAACCCAAGTTCTATAATAGCATTTTGAAAGATTAAATATCATTGATGAGGTGATTGATTTAGGCCATATATGGATTTCTTCAACCTATATACCATATCTTTGTGACCTTTAATTACATGACCTTCAGGCTATTTCATGTAAATAGTTTCATTAAGATCACTATTTAGAAAAGCTGACTTTATATTCAACTTATGTAAATCCAAATTATAGAGGGCTACAATTGATAAAATTATCCTTATAGATGTAAATTTTTCAATAAGAGAATATGTATCAACATAGTCAATTCCCTCCTTTTACGTAAAACCTTTTACAACAAGTCGTGCTTTAAATTTTTTAATTAAGCGATCAGCTTTATATTTTTTCAATACCTATTTACAACCACTTGCTTTCTTTTTATTTAACAAAATGGTTAATTCTTAAACTTGATTTTTCTCAATAGATTCCATCCATTGTTTTTACCCAATCTAGTGATTCTCTCTGCTATACTATTTTATTGAGGTATCTGGGTATGGTATTTTATTTTGTAATCCCAAAATCTTTACAATATTCAAAGAATTTTGTACAGGTGTATTTGTCATCTCAGTCTGACCTTAAGACTTTGATTGTCTTACTTAATTGTTTTCAACTTCATGCTTATATTATTTGAATATTTCAAATGTCTCAAACTTATGTGTCAGGATATATATATATATATATATATATATATATATATATATATATCATATAATCATCGATAAAGGTTATAAAATATACTTTTCTACAATGAGATCTTACACTGAAGGGTCAACACAAATCGGTGTGAATAATCTCTAGTAAGGTTGTTATCCTAATTATTTCTTTAAAAAATTATTTTCTAGTTATTTTTCTTACAGGCCTCACACTTATTAAAAATATTTTCACAAAAGCTAGGCAATAAGTTAAAGTTGGTTAACTTTCTCAACTTTTTCAAACTTATATGACCCAAGTATTTATATCATATATTCACATCAATCATATAAATATTATCAATTGAAACAAAAAAAGAACTTTCATTTTTATTTACATTGAGTTTAAACAAACCATGCTCAACATCAAATAAACTAAAAAATGCTATCATATCATGCTTTCTCATAGTGACTTTGTTAGGGATAAACCTTACCTCAATCTCCTTTTTTTATCAAGGCAGGGATAGATACAAGATTGCACCTAATACTTGACATAATTAATACATTAATAAGTATAATCGGTGTACATTGTGCAGAAATTATAAAGAATCAAACCCCAAGAACATTAGAAAAGGTATTAACCTCCATATAAACTCGATGCTCACCAGGTTTGTATTCCTTCGTATCTATTGTTCCCTCTTTGCTCTTGAGTCGATCCACCAATCAACCATCGGACGATCATGTAGAGTCACTTAAAAATGACGCAGATTATGTCTTGTTTCTCCATTGGGCCGTATCTTTGGTTGTTCTGAGTATCGTTTTTCTTTTTGCGACAGTCCTTTTATAGTGCCCTATCTTGTCACATTTGAAGCACTTTATCTAATAAGTAGATTCCTGAGATTTCTTAAAGGTTTGACATACTTGCTTGTTATTTTTACCAAATTTCTTATTTATGACAGACAAATGATGATGTCGATTTCTGATCATCTCTTATTCTGATTGCTGTTGACGCTAGACCCTAAATCATCTTGAGCAACTAACAATCTTTCTTTTTTGTTTTTATTCATATGTTCTTATTCAATTACTAGTTTTAATAAGAGTTCAGAAAGATTAAAATTGAGTCTAAGTCTAAGCACTATAGTTATCATGTTGTATGAAGGGAGAAGACTATTTAGAATTATGGATATCTATATTGGTTCAATGATGATTGATTTTGTTACAGCTAAGAACTTAGTTATTACTATCATTTAGTTAATATGTTCAACTACATTATCACCTTCTTTTATTTTATAAGAGTTATATTTTTGAAAGAGTAGTTGAACGTGCAACTTAGCTTTAGTATCGTATTTTATTGTCAAAAAATCAAATAATTCTTTAGCGATCTCAAACTCTCCAAAGTCATCTTCCATGTAAGTTAACATTATAGTTCTTGCTATAGTATTATCCCTTAGAAATGTCCTATAGTTGTCTTTCTCTTCATGTATTGTAATTGTAGTAGGGGTAAAATTGTTTCTCTAAGTATATAATCAACTCCCTCTAAAGTTAAAGATAGTGGGATTCTTCTCTTCTACATTTAGAAATTTAGGTCATTTAATTTTTTGTCTTTGCCAATTCAAAAACACAAATTTTCAAAGTCATTTTTAATGATTTGGTAGAGGTAACAAGCTGAGGGCTTGCACATAAGACATAAAACAAGCATCAGATAAATAGACATAAGACATATATTAAAGAATCAATAACAAAAATAGTCAGGCACCTAATATAGTATCCACAATGTCTAAGTATTGAACTGTAAATATTTCAAAGCACTAAATAATTGTTTATTCTAACATATAGGTACCTTTATAAAAATATAAGAAAACTGGGGACAAAATAATAAAAACTTGCTCACAGTATTTTTCAGAACTTACAAGGTCAAAAATGTACTTTCTCAAGTGGCATAACAAATAATATGACAAACCGTGAGGGTCATTTTTGTAAAATCACTTGAATATCGGGTTTTGTAAATCAGAATTGTCTCTCTCTCCTCCGTTTAATATACACAATGGCTTTTTCAAAACTACGGGTGAAGAAACTGTTGATTTTGCAAAACTGTGGCACCAAAATCATCAGTTTTACAAAACCGCTCACAGTAAACCATCCAGGGTAGCAATTTAACGGTTACTGCCGGCCACAGACTGAAATGTTTGTTCTGCCCCTATACAAAATAAAAAAATTATGAAATAATATGGGGCAAACTTACAACAATGTCAAGATATTTTCATATAAAAAGACTTATTTACTCTTATAGTGTGGAAATGTCTTTTATGCTCTTTGATAGTCTGTAAAACTACAAAATATGAGGCACATTTATGTCGTTTGTTCTGTTTCAGTGGCATCTCTACCATCTTTCTTCCTCTTGGCGACATTCATGTCGTCTGTTTTGTTTAAGGATCACGACTTGCCTAAGGCCGCCTGTGATGGAGTGGCTTTCGACAGTTGCCTGCTTCAATAGTAAAAATCTTCTCTTTTTGACACACAATTTGCCTAAGGTCGTCTGTGATGGGGTGTCTTCTGGTAGTTCCTAAGAATGACGTAATTTATAAAGTTGCGAAGACCTTCAAAGAGGCTCTCATACTGGTATTGGGACTTACGAATGATTTCACGTATGCTTCAACGGTCTTAGTGAGCACAACAAAAGTCATATACTTGTAGATGAGAGGGAAGAAGAAAGGGAAGAAATAATAAAAAGGGAAGGGAGGAACCCGATTACCTGCAAACAGTTTTCTTAGGAAGATTAAGATGTAATTCTCTTTTTTTCTGTATTTCATCGTATAATATATATATATATATACTTGCTTTTTTCTCTTTTCACTTTTTCTCTATGTGCTTTTCATTAAATCCATTGATCCGAGAAATGAGTATAACTTTTTTAAAAGCCAAAAACAGTTTTTCTATAAGTTGGGGCCGATAGTGGCAATCAAACAACTTACAAAATCATGGGATTTTACCTCTTGGAAGCATAGGGCTTTACATATAAAATTTCTTGTGTCCTGATTTGCGTCCACTCCTTAATTCAGTCTTGCAGTCCTGAGAAACAAAATTCAGTCAAGATTTTGACGGCTGCGACGGCGGGTCTGCGTATAGTTTGAACAGTAGGTCGTAAAAAGGATCCATGGAGGCTATTGCAGTTAATATATCTTTGCTCCTGATGAACCGAACCTGATTGGCAGTCGCTACTACCCTGAAGCACTAGTGCCACCTTATATCTTTTACTTACGTTGATGCCACTACTTTTGTTTACATGTATGTATGATCATTATTGAGAACCTCGAATAAAATTAGGTCCAACTTCAGGATAAAATTTACTCCTTTTCATCAGCAATATTACACTTATTTTCAGCACACAAAACCACAGGGCAACCGCTTTAACCAAGAAGAAGAAATGCCACAGAGGTAACATCGACCTACACCTTTCTTATTTTCAATTTCTTCCAATTCTTAAGCCCCACGAGTGGAACAATTACCAACTGGAGTCGCCTTTGGTCCAATAAGTAACTCCATCGATTCCCAATTGAAATTGCTACACACCCGTATCATAAGGAACAGCCTGGGAGTCCAGCCACTGGTCACCAAGAATGAAATTTGGAACAGTGAAATTCGTCGCGTCATCGTAGGTCATGATATTATAGCCGGTCCATTTGACTCGTTTGTCTGTGCTTGATCCGGGTCCATAGTTTGCATACTCCCCATAGTAAAGAGTTTCCAAGGCAAAGTTTCCTAAACAATGAAAGATCATAGTGTCATGTAACGAAGGAAAAGCATATAAATAAATAAATAAATATGTATTATGGGTAGGTAGCCAAGTATAACGCATATATACTGAGAGACTGTAACGAAGGAAAAGCATATAAATAAATAAATAAATATGTATTATGGGTAGGTAGCCAAGTATAACGCATATATACCATCCCATGGTGTCCAGCCTGAAGGATCAATATGCTCGCCAACATATGACGTCATGATGGCCGTACGTGAGTAGTTCTTCCATGGCCGGCCGAGGTAGCTCTTGAAGGTGCCATTGCTATCTGCGAGTTCAGTATCTGGCAAAATGGTGCAATTGTCTATCGAAATCCCTGTGTTCTCATTCGGATCGGTTCTTCCTTGTGCTGTGACTGCATTGAACTGTCCATCCATGGGCCTCCTTGAGACTATCTGGCATGCTTGTAACACCACCGCTGCGTTGCCGAAGATGAAGTCGACAGTGCCGGCAACGACGCTTTCCCGGTAGAATTGCCGGAGCGAGTGCGTATAAAGGGTGTCCTGGAAGCCTTCTATTGTGCACCGGTAGACTGCTGATAAATCGGCATTCAGGCGCAGGGCAACTGCTTGGTGCTTAATGGCTCCGGCAGTGTTTCTGATCGTCAAGTCGCGGGCTAGGAATCCTATGCCGGCCACACCTGAACGAAGAAGTAATGGGTTAGTTAACCTTGACCAATAATTGCCCTTTCAAGATGTGGTGATTTCCATTGTTTGGCAACCTTAGGAACTTGTTCACTTACGTATTAAGTGATGGGTCCGCAAACCCGGCAACTTGGCTAGATACGACACATGAATGCTAGCGAGCTGAATCCAAGATTGATTGGATTTTCGCGTAAAAGAAAATTCAATAGCCCACATGCATGCCACCGTGAATAATGGTGGGTTTGTTCCCCATGGCTGTGTGTTTTCACACATGGCTGCAATCTTTGAGACTTGTCCTTTTATATTTGTGAAAAATATCTCTCGGTCATCCGATTCTTTGATATTTGTGTCAATTTTTGCCATGCTTAGTGGGCCCTAGCTCATCAACGAATTGTCCTTCGTCTCTTTGAGGAAAAGATATTTATGCTCCACCAAATCTAGCCTTGGACATTTGCCACTATTTGAGACAAAACACTACCTAGAATCAGATGAGGACTTGCCAAACCTCACATATATTTATCTTTTCGTTGTTTATGAAATTATTTGGTACTAGTGTGCGCCAAATTAATCTTGGTTAATGGCATTCATGTATCGTTGGTTTTTTGTGTACCAAACAAGCCCTACGGGTATAATCTTCACTGATATAATATATAAGGCAATTTTTAGATATATAATACAAATTCCCATATGCGTGTATGCGTATACATATGCAATTATTTCTAGAGTGTGACAATCAGCGCAACGTATCCAAAATCTGTTTCCTAGCTACCAAGTTGACCATTCTGAACTCAATTGTAAGGAAATTATCAGCAAACGGTAATTGACTTCTAACCAGAGGGCAATGCTAGCTAATGCTTTTTTTACGTACGAAAAGAGACAGATCAACTAGACGAACTAGCTGCTGATCAGCACTGTCCCTATGGCCAATTATAAGATGCGGAGGCCAGAGCATCCGTCCAGCACGCACATGGCTGCTGTCCCGGCCGGGCCGTTAGTCCCCAGCTCGAAAAACTTAACTCTCTAGAGACGCAGGATTAGCAAGGAAGGAAAGTTATTAATTGGGTTAATTATAGTTTAATTTCACTCACCGACGGTGGCCGAACGATAGGTAGTCCAGTTGTCACCGACGCTGTGATTGCCTGTGATGATGGTTCGCCACTCACCGTCGCCGATGAGCGCTACGTACCGCTTGTTCTTCGGTATCTCAATGTATTCCTCGTAGACGCCCTCCTTCACGTACACCACCACCCTGGTAGTGGAATTCTTGGGCACAGCCAGGATAGCGTCTGAGATTCTGGTGAAATTGCCGCTTCCATCCTGAGCCACCGTCAAAAGCGTGTTCGAACTGGTCCCCTCCGTCCCTGAACTCTGCAACAGCCTCCTGTCTTTCCGCGACAACCATGAAGGAAACCCACCGCGACCTCGCCCAGCATCAAATCCCATCAGTCTCCTCCGGTTGATGGTTTTAACTTTGGACGCCGAGCCTTTGGTGATGATGGAGAGGGCGTTGCTGACGAGCTGGTAGAGCGAGTCGAGGCTGGCCTCCAGAACGGGTTTGAATGCACCGGAGGCTGTTTGTAAGCCCTCCAAACACGTCTGTTTGTTGGTGAGAGCGGCGCTCAGGTAGATCCGGACCACCTTCGCGGGGAAGGTCTGGGAGGAGAAGAGATTGACGCAGGTCTGAAGATGGTCGAGTGTTATATAGTGGAGCTCCTTGCAGTCGAGGATGGTGCCTTTCTGGGTCTCTACGATGCCGGACGACTCTAAGGTGTTGATGGTGGGGTTCAGGTTGGTAGCCACCGTGAAGGCATGCTGAAGGGTCTGTTGAGCCAGGGTCAGAACCACAGGGTCCAGGGTTATCGTGGGATTGGTGTTTATTTTTGGGATGAGACCCAGGGATACCTGTTCGGATGTTTCTTTGCAGCGAGATGGGTAAGGAGTGGGTGCGCAGATGGAAATGAGGTAGTTTGTGTTAATGCTACTCTCGGAAGAAGAAGAAGATAATGAAGGGAGGATGAGGACGGAGACGAAGAAGAAGAAGGATGTTATTACGAGAAGATGAGGATTGGAATAATTAGCTTTGGAAGCCATGATAGATGACGGGATTCTTTTGAGAGAGAGTCCAATCTCTGAATCAGGAGAGAACAGTTAGGGACGGGATGTTCAATTCAGGACTTTGGGGGCTTATATATATACGCACAGATATTTTGTCCTCATGGGGCTGGTTGGCATAGATTAAAAGATCTTCTCATGGGCTCTTCATCTCTTTTGGAGTTAATTGTCACATATCCATTTCTTAAATGAAGATTGGCTCCCAATAGTTAATGGCAGGTACCATAATTAAACAGTGTTAATTTCTATGCTTTTCTCTTTAATAACAATCTTGTGTGTATGTGAATTTGCTTGTCTAATTTTTTCTCTTTGATATGTGTGTGCGTGTATGCGTGCCTACAGAGGCCCGATACCAATGAATTTGCTTATCTAAGTTTTGCTCTTTGATAAGAACCTTAACAAGTAACGTTTGAATGACATCACAATCCTGTTTCAAGAATTGCCATGATAATTAATGACAAAGGATTCCATTAATACACGCTAGTCGACACTCAATACTTTTGGACTTGATTCTCTATTATTGATACCAACAACATGATTAATTTGTTTGCTCTAATGAGTGGGAAAAAAAATCGAGAGGCTGTTAAGAGCTCCTTGGAACTCATGGAGGCCTCAGAATTGCAGGAATATTAAATCACTAGTTAGACTGTAACGTTTCGTGTCATTGTGGCGTAGATGTGATAACTCGAACGCAACTTGATGGACACTTACAATCGAATGTTCTTTCTTTGCCCTTAACCTTTATCGAAGTCCCAAACATGTCTTGTACATAACTGAACTAGGGAAGCGCAGTTAATTGGTGGGAGAATTTTAACGGCGACCACACAGTTTGGAGGATGTAAGCAGCCATTGTCACACATGCATCTCGATCTGGTTGAGATGGAGATTGAAAACGCCTCATTAATCAATAATGTGATGCCTTCTTAATTATAAAGATCTATATCATATGCTTCAGCCATTTAAACAAGAAAGGCAGGCCTTGGACAGCAGAACTAAAAGAATACACCAATGAGACCATACTGTATGTTAGTCTTAATATGCCTTGATGGACTACATGTGGATTAAACAGCAATAAGAAACGAGAAGAAGCAAATTTGGAAGGCAGAGAAAATCAAACTTGGGAACCATTTGAAAAGAAAATAGAAACTAATTAGCAATGGCTTAAGATCTTTAATATATTTAACAAGTAATCCATTTCGTGCTAGCTTGATCTCGGTACTGAATGAAATGCTTGGGCATATCGACGTATATGTGATACTTAGGGATATGTTTGTACTATCTTCGGATGAAGAGGAAAGTAGCATGTCACCTTCCTTCTTAGGCATCTTTTTGAATTTGTCATGTATCTAGATCAAGAAATAGTGGAACCTAGCTACGAGACATGAAATCTTATTGTATGTGATCTGTCTTTCATATCAAGCTGTTGTATGCGCTTCTTTGTCCGCCTCTTCATAGCGTGTGTGTACAGCTCCAAGGAGCAGAGACCGTCGATAACACAAAATTGAAATACTAAATGTGCTCCCCGTGGACCTCTGGATGGAATATTTGAGTTCATATTAGGTAGAAATATTTATTTTCGAAATATTAGCAATGACATTTAAGTACCAAGGGCTGGCTGGAGCGGGTTTACCCTAACCGTGACCCCTGTGCACTACAAATAAAATTGAAACTGGCCCCAGCCCTATGCAGGTTGGGTACCCGTGCATAGAGTGCCCGTGGAGATTGCCAGGCCTAGATGTTCTTGGGAATTAAATGTGTATGTAACCTATAAATATCCACGGAATTGATGTCTGATCCAGTTTCAATCTAGATTAATCAAAATTTCCATCTGTTATTAACCACATTCAAACCAAATTTTCTTTTGCCCGTTTAGTCTTGATCATAAGCTGTTACTTTTTTGGTCATGAGGACACAAATAGCTCATGATGTATGAGTGTGTCCAGGGCCCTCTGGAAATTTTGTAGAATATTTTCAAAGTTTATTAAAAGTCTGTAGATGGGGCTGTAGTTGAATTTAAAAGTGTATATGTAGCTAGGACCAGTTCTCCATTTACGTAGCTTTTGTCGAAAAAGGGTGTCCAGTAAATTTTAACTTGCTAGTTAACTTTTTTAGATTCGATGCTCAACAAATTTATCTCTTACTTCATATTAATATTTCAATAGGAATTTATAAATCTGCAGAAAAAGGTAAATAGGTTGGTACCTTTTGCTCTCATTTTTTTGGCATTTTCCCTTCATGTGTAATTATAGCTAGGGAAAAGAATGAGGCTACAACCTAGGAAAGCTCCCATTGAGTGATACACATAGACAAGTCTGGTTCCTAACAGGTTTAGTGGTTTCAATTGAAATTAGGATTTACTCGGTTTCACCTTTTTCACCACCAGAATTGACAGTTCTAAAGTGTTTGTTTTGTTTTTTTTAATATTAAAATATTATTTTTAATAAGATTATTAGTTTCGAGTGATTCTGGAACCGGCTGAGAACCGGACATGTGTAGATACAAATAGTTGCTTCACCCCGACACATCAATGATACCATGCATAACGTTGTACAGGACGCGACACCATCACAGGAAGTGTGTCCATGCCCATGGCGTAGGTACTGATCAGGTCTTTGTCAAACAAGTATCCATGTCTAAGAATATAGATGTTTTTGAGGTTGGAATTTAGCGGGGCGGCTGGGCTGGAGGGGATAATTAGGTTCGTGAACCGATTTCACTTGCTAAAAGGAAGAAAACATGACGCGGTCAGGACAAGATTCAATCAAAATATCTTGTTTGGTATTGGCAATCAACATGACGCGGTCAGGACAAGATTCAATTAAAATGCCAATAAGATGCTTACTTACCTGCCTTCTTTTTTTATTAATATTGACCTCCAAAACTATCGAGAAAATTAATGAATGAAACAGGCAGGCCCCGCCCAATGGTAACATCTATCTATCTCTTAAAGTGTGTTGAGTTGGGCGCCCTCCTAAACACACGCATCTCTCATGACCACTACTGATTTGGAAGTTATAAGAAAGAGCGTCCCTGCCCTGCGTGATATTCCATGTCTCTTCTCATTGAAATATGGTAGAGTTTGTAAGATCATTCAGCACATCTTTGAACTTGAGAAATTTTTCTGTGCTACTTCAGTACATTCTGAGTCTGAACCGCCATGTTGTATTGTTCCACGATTCCTTTTTCTGGAGAACAACTACTTGGAAGACATGGTCTACAGTGATCAAGGTTTCAGTTCTCGATCGGTTGCCTTATTTTGCGAACATTTCTGGCCAAGTGTGCTGGCTTTGTTCTTGAAGCTTTTCTTGCATCAGACATTTCTGCTAATTCTATGTTCCGGAAATTAAGCTGATAATACTTGTAGTAGCATCATGTGGATTCCACCTTTGTTCTCTGACACACTTCAGAAATCATTAGCAGTGATCGATCGATGTTTTAAGAAATGTAAGGCCGTGAACTGTTTTAGTTGATGGCATGAGTCGTTTTGCCAACTTTGACATGCTTGGTGAATTCTAAAGTGAACATTTGGTTTGATATAATTGGCTTGCAGATTAACCGGACTAACATTCACTAACAAGCCAGACGTATATAGAAGCTTGGTTAAGCCTTATTTGTTTTAAGAAATCTTTAATGCATTTCGTTGCTACTATTACTTGCAGTTTCACTAAATTCCTTTTCTTGACAAAGTTACGTTTCTTTTAGTGCTCGACACGGTTATCAACTAATCAATATTAGCAAATTTTTCAAAATATCATGATCTTTTTAAGATATAAATAATAAAAATATATAATTAACTCTTAAAACCACAGATGATGGGATTGCCCGTCCTATATATATATTCTGATGATATATGGTCATCGTTCGACTTAAAACTAGATACAGGAATTGGAGCCGTCTCATTTAGATGAAAAACCCAAGAAAAGAAAGGTGTCGTCATCGCAATTGATGGAACTGATCTCACTATAATGTCCTTGGATTCAGACATGCTGCTTGATCTCGAGTTTTGAATGGCCAAGTCGGGTTTCCCGATGATGAAACCGCTTAAAGAGCATGTAAATTCAATTACCGAACCCACAGCTGGGCTGAAAGGGAGAACATTGCCTCCAAAAGAAGAAAGATAGTGGGGATCGATACAAGCCAAGTAGCAAAACAAGCTGAGACTGACACAGGAGTCATTCGTGGCTGTGAAGTGCTTGTTTGAAGGATGAGACATTCCCAAGTACGAAGACGGGAACTGCTCTCCCTCTCCACTGCATAATAATGCTTCCGGACTTATCCGGTGGACTCGAATTGAGAGTTTCCTGGAGCAATTTCTTTTCATATTTGCTTTCGCTCTCAAATCAGAGTTGCAAAATATACGCCTTATGTCTCAGTTGATAAAAAACCAATCGATCCTTTCACAAATCCTAATGGTTTGTTTATTTTGATGTGCAAAGAACAACTTAAACTACCAGTGGCTCAGAGTTAGATGCAAATGTGGATCTGGGTAAACAATCCCAATATATTTGGATTCAAATTTTAGTGTGCAGTTTTGCTCTTCAATCTGAATCGACTGCATACTGATCTGAATCCACATTTAAAATGATGTTATGTTTATTTTGATGTGCAAAGAATGTAAACACTCCAAAATCCCACGATTTTCTCAAAACACGTGGTTTTGCAAAAGCAGTCTCAAAAGGCTATTTTGAGTCTAGAAACCCAAGAGCCTTCCAAGCAACCCTGTACATATGTTAAAACCATACATGTATTAAAATATGTGTTATACAGTTTTAAAACCTTTAAAAAGGTATTTTGAAACCCCGCAAAGCAACTTGGCCTGATGAAAGCAGGACCAGAGAAGCGAAAGAGAGCCCGGAATCGGAGCATATGTAAAGCCCGGCACATCAACTCTCGTATCAGAATCATCCCCAAAATCTCGGACATCCAAGCCCCTGTTATCAACAAATTTATCAAAATGATCTCCGGAAGGTGAGAAGAAGAGCGGACAACAATGTTAGCGAAGACCCAACGCAAGACGGAGTACTGATGTTGTCAGGCCCCGCACAAACCGTCCGTTTTGAAATACCATGAAAGAGTCAAAAAATCATATTTGAATCAGATCTGAACATATATATCCATATCCAGACCCAAACATGCATTTGGATTTGGATTTGGATTTGGATTTGGATCCAAAAATCTAATCCAATATCCACATCCATGGCCCACATCACCTTCTCATAAATGGAGGTGGGGCCCACAAGAAATTCACGTAAAAAGCTTGGGTATGAGAGAGAATGAGATAAAGTATGAGTGAGAATTTTGGTGGGCTTGACTTTTGTATCAAGTTTTGGGTTAATCATGTGGGTTTAGCCTAAGAGTGTGGGATTAAGCTTGTATGCACCTACACCTAACCTAGGACTGCACCAACATGCTGCAACTAGGTCCATGGATCAAGGCCAAGGGGATGCTGCTAAACCTAGCCCTAAGTTAACCCACCTCACCTAGCCATTCCCCCCTAAATTCGACCTAATCCTAGCCACCCTCATCCAAAACCACCTAACCATACCTAGTCGGCCTCACCTAGCTCACCCCACCTAACTAGACCACCTAGACCCTAGCTAGATTAAACCTAATCCTACCTTAACCCACCTAATTAGCCCCTAACCCTTAAATCCCAGCCACCCTAACCGACCTACCCAAACCACCCCAGCCCACAACATCCTAAATATCTACCCCCAAAACAACCCCAACCGACCCCACCCCATGTCTATAAAAAACCCCCTTTTGGGGCGGGTGGGGCAGGCGATCTGGACCTATCTTAGGCAGCACTCAGCCCCCTCTCTCCTCTCTCACCTGCCCTCTCTCTCATCCCACTTCACTCCCATCCTCCACCAGCAGCGCCATCTCCATCTCCATCTCCACCGCCACTTCCACCCGACTACACCCTTCCACCCGATTGCACCCATCCACCTCCACTTCTACCCGACTGCCACCTCCACCCTTCCACCACCTCCGGTTAGTACCCCATCTCTGCCCTATCTAACTCCTCTTCCTTTCCCCCTCTTATCCAGCCACAACGTCCATCACCCGCCACTGTTGCACCCTAGCCATCTCCCATACACCCGGCCACTTCACACCCCATATCACCACCTTCCCTCAGCCACCCATCTCAGCCCCTAGCTAAGTCGTCACCCTCAACCTGCCACCACCTAGCTAATACCCGAACCTACCCTAACTCACTCAAAGACCCTATTTGCTGCATTACCCCCGGCCTTCATCAAGGCACTCACTCGGCTAAGACCTTACTTTGAGCTCATACGCACCAAAGGAGCTCCCCTTCGGCTGTCCAAGGCGACTCACTAGGCCAAAGCCAAGCAAGTCACACACGGACCAGCTATACGTAAGTGCCTAACTCGGTCCTTATTATGAACTTGCTTACATTTGATTAAATTTGATACGGGGTTGTAATAATGGAGCGTTGTCTCCCCCCGGTTGTAATAATGTGGTTTGGCACACCCACACTCACATGCACTTGAGCCTATTTCGCTCTTAGCTGCACACGATTTTGGCACAGACATGGACCTAATCAGCCCTTAAGATATCGCTATACTTATGTATATTTAAGTCACGTGGGTTTTTCATTAAGTTGTGTGTGTTGTCTTTCAATTTTCACACTCACACACATTGAGCTTTGGTGCAATTTCGTTTTGGGGTGTTTAAATTCATGCTGTGTGCGTAGCATTTCAATTCTACACTCACACACATTGAGCTTTCACTCTTACTCCCAAGACCTTAGTCAAGGCCTATTGCAATTATATTTGGGTTTCATTACAAGTCGTGTGAGTTGTCTTTCAATATACACACAATACCCACGCACACGTTGGCGACCTTTGGGCCCATATATATTATAAGTATTTCCCTTTGGCTATGTCTTTAAGATTTGGGTTTTAAGGTTCAGTTGTGTGCGTAGTCTTTACATATATACACGACACACACTTGCACAATTAAGCCTTTCCGCTCTTAAGATATAGTCATATTTCCCTTTTGCAATTTCCATTAAGTCATTTCCCTTCCGCATTGTCTTTCAATTCGGGTTTTCCCTTTGGAGTTGTGTGAGTTTGCATTGCATATACGCCATACCACGAGTTAGGACGCATATTGCATCAAAGTGAACCCCACACTCCCACTAAAAAATCGCCCAACTTAGGTCACTTATGCACACACCTAGTTGGTCTTAAAAAGAAAGACATAGGCACGTGCAAATCCCACCTGTAATAAAATCTGAAATCGTACATACAAAGCCCAAATACTTAGGGTATTTTTCAAAGAGGTTTAATTAAAAGACTTTGCCAAGCATACAGACTAACCCTTGCGCATCGGTGTAAGAAGGTCTGCGATGAAAAGAGCTCACTTGCTCATAGTCGCCCCGATAGAAGTCAGAGTTCAAAAACTTTCTTCGCTAGCTTAAGCAAGCTAGCTGGCACGCCGTTTTTGCTAAAATACGACTTAGACACACGAAAAGGTTCACTTCGGGCCTAAAAACCAGAAGTAAGGATTTTCCGTGTCTACAGTTTTGGCACGCCCGACGGGACCTAGGCCTTGTGCAGAGTCAGTTCATGTAGAGAAACCTCATGAAAAAAAATTTCTAAAGTGTTTTAAACTTTGCTTGTTTGCATTTTCATACTTAGGATTTGTTTTGAAAAGCACATTGAAGCATGTCGAGTCCAGGCTCCCAAGAGGTATCTAGTCGTGGCTCCTGCGCATCAAGTTCTCAATCTCGAAAGTTTTCGAAAAAGCAAGAGATTGAAGACTTGAGAAGGGACTTCGAGGCCAAAATCGCCGCTCTTAGCCAAGAGGGTGAAGCGGGCGATTCTTGTTCGTCCAATGGCGAACCAAAGGCCAAGAAGAAATTTGAAAAACCTCGCAAACACAAAGAGACTTTCGCTATGGAAGGTAACCAATATCACGAGTCCTTCACACACAAGGATCGTAAAGCTCTACAGCAGCTGCTGAGAGGGTAAAATAAAGAGAAAAGGAGCTACGCCCTGTTTGATTTCCTATCTGTGGACTATAAAACAGATAGTAACGATGAAATACCGAACTTCCATCAGTATGATGGCATGGGAGACCCTAGGTCTCACTTGCAGCTTTCTCTCGTCGAGCCCATAAGAAAAAGAAGGACTCGATGAAATGGGTGTATTGATTCCCTCTGTCCCTCAAGGGCACAACTGCCAAATGGCTGGCTTTGTACGATCTTAGCCAGTTCGCAACTTTTGAAGAGTTAGTGAACTGCTTTATGCAGAGATTCTCGCATAACGTAGAAGTCACGCCGACTTTAAACACCTTGAGGGATACAAAACAATGTGCAAACGAGGACGTACATACGCTCATCATTCGATGGAGGTCTCTCTTGGGTCAAGTGCGAGAGCCCATATCAGAAGGATGTGCAGTCATGCTCGTCCTCGATAATTTTAGAAACAATAAAACCCTTCTCTCGCTTCATGAAATCTCTACTTTCCATAAGTTAATAAAGAAAGCATCCCTTTTCGAAACAAATTTGAAAAAGGGGGTGTATGACCACTTATGGAAAGGAAATCCTATTTCGAAAAATCGCTTGGAAAAGCCTATCACTTATGGGCCATCCACCGTGGACAAAGGGGCAAAACCCCATAAAATGACCAATGTCCGGGTGGATCTAAGTCCGGCAAGTGCTTCAAGAGCTTTTGAAAAAGCTGAAAATAAAAAGGAGAGGAGTTTTCAAAAACCCTTCGAAAGACGGGAGTATACTCCGTTGGGGCAACCTATGACGGAGGTCTTAGACCTCCTACTTGCCCATGGCACAATCGAACTCCCCGAGATTCCCGAGGGAGTCACTTCGAAGGGAGGGTTTTTAAACAAGTTCTGCAAGTATCATCGGCTCAAAGGCCATGATACAAGGCGGTGTTTCTCCCTCCTTAATAAAATTGAGAACTTGATATGAGAAGGACGGCTCCAGGTCGCTGAAGAACCTGAGCTTGCCCAAGCTATCTTCAAAGAACCCTTCTCCAAGCATGCAAGTACTAGTGGGAAGGGGAAAGAGGTATGTGCTCTTTCAATTTCAAAGAATCTAGAGCATGCATGTGAGTCTGGTTCATCTACTTCTGCATCTACTCTCATACTGTATAAGAAACCCGCCCAAGTAGTCATCCGGGGACCACCAAGAGTTTCGTCTGTAGTCAAACCAGTGTTAACCATTCAAGGTATTCTAAATCTCTCGATTAGAGTCATGATTAGTATGAAACCTAGGTTAATCGTGAGGGAGGTGACAAGGTCCGGGAGGATCTACCAACCCCCACATCTACAAAGTGCTAAAAAGGTGGTCAGTATGCCTGGCCCCTCAAAAGCATGTATTCCTAGAGTTCCGTCAAAAACGGACAAAAGAAATGTTGTTTTAAAGGTGTATGATTTCGAAAACCGTCTTTCAAAGATTCCTATCAATATGTCCATCCTAGAGCTAATACAAACTTCGCCTAGGCATGGACTAGTGTTAGAGAAAATTCTAGAAAGAGCAAGGGTTAGTTCTAACATTACCCCTAAGTCTTTGTCCAAACATGTGGCCTCTATAGGAGCGAAAACGCCCATCGTATTCTCGAAAGACGATGTAGATAGACCCTACGAGTCCTATAATCAGGCCTTGCATATCGAGATGGTTCTGAATAACCACTCTCTGGATAGGTGCCTTGTCGATGGGGGAGGAGGGTTCAACATCCTTCCACTTCATGTGGCGAATTAAATCGGAGTCACCTTGACATCCGTTCATCCAAGTCCCATCGTTATCACTAGATACGATGGGAATGCATCTAGACCCATAGGATCTATCGAACTCCGCATGAAAACGGGAGGGATAGCACACACGGGGGTGTTCCATGTCCTGAACATCCACCCCCATTATAACCTGTTGTTGGGAAGGCCTTGGATACACAGCTTGTGCGCTGTGCCATCCACCTTTCACAGGTGTGTCAAGATCTCTTTCGGGGATCAAGTCGTTGTGATCCTAAGTGAGAGTCACCCTCAACTTCAGGGGGTCATAAATTCCCCCTGCTTGTCAAGTTCCCAGAGCCATAAGGTAAAACTGGGGCAAACCATGCTTGAGCCACCGAGGTTAGTATTAAACAACCCTAGGAAGGTCATGTATGTGAAGGGGCCACCCAAGGCAAGCCCCCTCAAAGTTCTGACCCTTCTAGGAAGACCCAAAAATCTCTTATTTCCAAAACCCCTACATAAGAAGCCCTATGTGCACGACATAGACGACAGCAAGTTCCAGGACCACGATTTATATCCAAACTTCTCCAAAAACAAAAAAATGTGGAACATGCTGTTGAACATGGGTTATTTGCCATACAAGAGTCTAGGGGCACAAAATCAGGGTCTCTTGGAACCCATACTTCGTAGGGCCAATCCAAGCCGATATGAGATCGGCTATACTCCCAAAATGCCACCAGAGCCAGCCCCTATGACCACCTGGGTCAAGGGTGCCCTAGAGCCTACCCTAGAAGAAACCTATGATTTAGACCTCTTATTCCGAGTCTAACCCGTAGTGTTTTCCCTTTATAGGTATGATGGAAGATCCCTTTTACAAAAATACAAAAACATTTGAAAAACTCAAAATCGAAAAAATGGAAAAATTGCAAAAACCAAAAACATTGGAAAATCAAAAACTCGAAAATAGAGTAGTTTGTGTAGTTCCTAAAGTTCTAGTTTTGCAAAAACACAAAAAAATCGAAAATTTACAAAATTCCAAAAAGATTTTGTACATAGCTGCTCTTGGTAAGGCTTCAGAAAAAGGAAAGGATTTCGAAAGAAACGTTATTTGCATAACCAGACCAAAAATTTCGAAATCAATAGAAATTCCAAGTGTAAAACCAGGTCTTTTAAAAATCCATGCATCAAATTCCCTCGGGTCTATAACCCACGAGAATGATTGAAGCCGAGAAGTGGATCCCCTTGAGGAAGATCCCGCTTCTGAGCTCCCTGAATTTCATAAAATTCTCGATTTTGAAAGACCTTCTAATTCAGTAGGAGGAGATTTCATAGAAGTAAACCTAAGGAGTGATTCCGATCCCAAACTCATTAAGGTAGGCGCATGTTTGCATGAGCATGAAAGAGCAGCATTCATTGCATTTCTACGAACCTACTTAGATGTGTTTGCATGGACGTATGAAGACATGTCGGGCATAGATCCTAGTATTGACGAACATCGTCTTCCTTTAGATGCAGATGTGAAACCCATAAAGCAAAAGCTTAGGAAAATACATCCGAATGTATACGCACAAGTCAAAGAGGATTTAGAAGATCTGCTAAAACCCGAATTTATAAAACCCATTGCGTATTCTGATTGGTTATCAAACATCGTTGTGGTTCGAAAAACCAATGGAAAAATTCGAATATGCATCGATTTTAGAAACCTGAATAAAGCTACTCCAAAGGATAATTATCCTTTACCAAACATAGATTTGATAGTCGATAGTACTGCAAATCACGAGATGTTTTCGTTTATGGATGGCTATTCAAGGTATAATCAAATCAAATTAAGTCCATGAGATCAGGGTAAGACCGCATTCACAACCCTATGGGGCACGTACTGCTATACAGTCATGCCCTTTGGTTTGAAAAATACCGGCGCAACATACCAGAGAGCCATAACCACGATCTTCCATGATCAGATTCATGAGCTCGTAGAGGTGTATGTGGATGATCTCTTGGCGAAATCCAAAACTCGACGCACTCACATTGAATGTTTACAAAAGATTTTCGAAAGGCTTAGACTTTACAAAGTAAAGCTAAACCCTCAGAAGTGTCTATTCGGAGTAGAGTCCGGAAAGCTTCTAGGCTTTATGGTGAGACAAAGGGGTATAGAAGTCGACCCCTCTAAGTGTCGAGCCAGCATAGACATGGCTCCACCCTCCAATCTCACGCAGATTCATAACCTCCAAGGTCGATTACAATCTATTTGCAGGTTTACATCAAACCTAGCGACTAGATGCGAACCCTTCAACAAATTATTGAGGAAGGGCACGAAATTTTCATGGGATGACGACTGCCAAAAGTCCTTTGAAAGACTAAAGGCATACATAGTTAATCACCCTGTTTTAAATCCTTCGAAGCAAGGAAAACCTCTTTTGCTTTACATTTTCGTGCATGCGAATGCCTTGGGAGCTCTATTAGCTCAATACGAGGATGACACCCATAAGGAGTATGTCATCTATTATATTTCAAAAACTCTCTTGGCTTACGAAAGGAATTATCAAGCCATGGAGAAGACGTGCTTGGCCCTAGTTTGGGTCTGCCAGAAATTTAGACACTATTTCCTAGATCATGAGATTTGGATAGTGTCCAAGCTTGACCCAATCAAGCACTTATTCGAAAAACCCATTCTCACTAGTAGATTGGGCAAATGGCAACTCCTTCTAATGGAGTATGGCCTGAAATACCATCACTTGATCTCCATTAAGGGGCAAGCCCTAGTTGACTACGTGGCTGAGTTCCCCCTCGAAGATGCATATCCCACATTTAGTAAAATGCCTGATGAAGGCATATTGCAAAACCATTTTCAAAACCACATTTTGACAAACTCTTTCGAAAACTAAGTGTGGAAGATGCACTTCGATGGGGCACGAAACTAATGAGGGGCTGGTGCTGGGGTCATCCCCATATCCCCTGAAACGGGTGAAATACCCATAGCAATTCGCCTAGATTTCGAATGTTCCAACAATATAGCTGAGTATCAAGCACTCATACAAGGTTTAAGGATTTCAAAAACTCTAGGGGCATCATGCATCGAGGTCTTTGGAGATTCGCTCCTTGTTATAAACAAAGTTTTAAAATTTTGGCAAGTACGTAACGAAAAACTTCTTCCATATCACGAGTTGCCCACTCGATTGATTGAGTTATTCTAATCGTTTAGACTCACACACATAGGAAGAGAGGATAATGGCATTGTCGACGCCCTCTCCTCCTTGGGTTCAGCCCTAAAGGTCGATCCCACTTTGGGAACTTGATCCTTAGAAATATGGCATGTGCCCACTCCATCCACACACGATTTGGATATTTGCCAAAATAACCCAGATTCTATTGAAAAACCTTGGTTTTATGACATCAAATGTTTTCTAGAAAATGGGGAATTCATTGAGGATGCCACATTCAAAGATAAGGCATTCATCCGAAAAATTTCTACCCGATACACCATTCTGGGTGGGGTTTTATACAAAAAAAGTTTTACCGACATCGTACTAAGATGTGTCGATCTAGAGGAGGCTAGGACTGTTATGCATGAGTTCCACGATGGAGAATGTGGAGGTCATGTTAATGCCAACATGATGGCAATGAAAATACTTAGAGCGGGTTATTTTTGGTCCACCCTGAGAAAGGATTGCCACGATCATGTTAGGAAGTGTAATCCATGTCAAGTGCATGGGCACGCCATTCATATCCCCTCATCTTCATTGCATTCTGTGGTCAGCCCCTGGCCATTTACCATGTGGGCGTTTGATATTGTCGGCCCGATATTTCCTAAGGCATCGAATGGGCATAGGTTCATCTTAGCAGCCACTGAGTATTTCTCCAAGTGGGTGGAAGCCATCTCCCTGACCAACGTATAGGGGCAACATGTGGTGGCTTTCATTAGGAGGAATATCTTGGCTCGATTTGGGGTCCCAAGAGACCTTATGGTTAAGTTGTGCAACACTTATGGCATAACTCACCACTTCTCCTCGCCCTACTACCCTCAAGGCAATGGCCAAGCCGAAGCCACGAATAAGACTCTCATTAGCATAATTGAAAAGACTTTAGAAAAGGGTAGGACGTGGCATGAGAAGCTGGATGAAGCCTTATGGGCTTATAGGACTTCCATCCGGACTCCCACGAATGTCACACCATTCGAATTGGTCTATGGCACAAACGTCATTCTTCCCATTCATACACAATTGCATTCATTTCATACATCCATTGCACTTGACCTCCCCCTAGAGACGCTTCAGCATGCTAGGATGGCCGAACTAGATTTGTTAGATGAGAGGCGACTCCTTGCTATGGATCATGCTCATGCATACCGGCAAAGGATAGCCCGACATTATGACAAACACATGAGACCTCGCAATTTTGAAGTGGGAGATTTGGTTTTAAAAATCATCCACTATCGTGGCCCACATCCACTTGGAAAGTGGTGCCCCAAGTGGGATGGACCCTATGTTGTACGTGCAACCACCACGAACAACTCATATTGGTTGATCGATGTAGAAGGAAGGAATTTAGCATATCCTATCAATATTCAATACTTAAAGAAGTATTATGTGTAGGATTTGGGTTAAATTCTCATTTTCGAAAACCCTTAGGGATAGCTGCTTTGAAACTTCGAAAGTAAGGTTCAAAGAAGAATTGTGACCCTGAGTGAGAGAATTCGCACTTGTGAAAGAGTGGAGTTTTCCAAATACGTGGTTACATTTCAAAATCCTTCTTCTTACAAAGAAAGGCCTAGTTCAATATAGCAAGACACTTGCAAGTAGTACGTGCTATTTCTAAATAGGCCGATCTGGAATGGATCGAGTGTGACCTTGGGATAAGTCCTCCCCTCTTCTCTTCTCCTTCCAAAAGGAAAACGTGGCCAAAATAAAGGGAATTCCCCGTCAAAAAGTCTCTTTCCCAAAGAAAGAAACCAAAATTTAAAAAAAAAATCGATTCTCTTGTGAAAAAGAGGGATTAAAGAAAAAAATACTCCCAAAGGGAGACCCTCTATAAAAAAAAGGAAAAAATACCAAAAAGCTCAAAAAGAGCAGTTTTTCGCCTTCTATGCCTTAAACCATAGGACACTTTAAAAGGGGTCGTGGTATCTCTTTCCCATCCCTGGCTTATCCCAAGTAAAACATAGTTCATTTCGAGGAATCCTAAAGTAAAAATAGGATTTACTTACTTGAATTTCATTTTGTTTGAGAATTCAACGTTTCGAGTAAGGCGTAGGAATTTTGAAGTATAGCTTGTTTTCTTATAAAACCTCCGCTAGATTAGCGAGTGTCAAGACTCAAGCAAAGGCCAACACGAAGAGCTCGAGATCCTGAGGATTGAGGTTCAAAGCAGTTTTCCCTTTTGTAAATAGATTTTGAAAAAATCGAACATTGAGCAGCATAAGGTCTGCTCACTTGGAGCAGTAGGCCTTCGTAAGTCTCAAGAGTTCGACCATGCTATTTAGTCTCTGGGAGGTCGCCATTCTTGGCATCCCATCCATGTCATGCATCTTCATATCTACGCATAAACACTTGCATAACATGATCCCATTTAGGATCAGAAACCATAGGAATATGTATCCCTTTGGCGTGATATCTCCTCCTACCAGGGTTTAAAAGAGAGATTTTGCTAAAAATTGGGACGATCCCATATTTTCATGGATAGATCTAGGAAGACATCGAAAGGGGTGTTGTCGTCCTTGCCATTATTTGGATAATGTCAAAGAGGGGCATCTGTAAACACTCCAAAATCCCACGATTTTCCCAAAACACCTGATTTTACAAAAGCAGCCCCAAAGGGCTATTTTGAGTTTGGAAACCCAGGAGCCTTCCAGGCAACCCTATACATATGTTAAAACCATACATGTTTTAAAATATGTGTTATACAGTTTTAAAACCTTTAAAAAGGTATTTTGAAACCCCATAAAAAAACTTGGCTTGATGAAAGCAGGACTAGAGAAGCGAAAGAGAGCCCGGAACCGGAGCATATGTCAAGCCCGACACATCAACTCTCGTATCAGAATCATCCCCAAAATCTCGGACATCCAAGTCCCTGTTATCAACAAATTTATCAAAATTATCTCCGGAAGGTGAGAAGAAGAGCGGACGACAATGTTGGCGAAGACCCAACGCAAGACGGAGTACTGATGTTGTCAGGCCCCGCACAAACCGTCCGTTTCGAAATACAATGAAGGAGTCAGAAAATCAGATTTGGATCGGATCTGGACCATATATATCCATATCCAGACCCAAACATGCATTTGGATTTGGATTTGGATACAAAAATCCAATCCAATATCCACATCCATGGCCCACACCACCTTCTCATAAATGGAGGTGAGGCCCATAAGAAATTCATGTGAAAAGCTTGGGTATGAGAGAGAATGAGATAAAGTATGAGTGAGAATTTTGGTGGGCTTGACTTTTGTGTCAAGTTTTGGGTTAATCATGTGGGTTTAGCCTAAGAGTGTGGGATTAAGCTTGTATGCACCTACACCTAACCTAGGGCTGCACCAACATGCTACAACTAGGTCCATGGATCAAGACCAAGGGGATGCTGCTAAACCTAGCCCTAAGCTAACCCACCTCACCTAGCCATTCCCCCCTAAACCCGACCTAATCCTAGCCACCCTCACCCAAAACCACCTAACCATACCTAGTCGGCCTCACCTAGCTCACCCCACCTAACTAGACCACCTAGACCCTAGCTAGATTAAACCTAATCCTACCTTAACCCACCTAATTAGCCCCTAACCCTTAAATCCCAGCCACCCTAACTGACCTACCCAAACCATCCCACCCCAGCCCACAACATCCTAAATATCTACCCCCAAAACTACCCCAACCGACCCCACCCCATGTCTATAAAAAAACCCCTTTTGGGGCGGGTGGGGCAGGCGATCTGGACCTATCTTGGGCAGCACTCAGCCCCCTCTCTCCTCTCTCACCTGCCCTCTCTCTCATCCCACTTCACTCCCATCCTCCACCAGCAGCGCCATCTCCATCTCCACCGCCACTTCCACCCGACTGCACCCTTCCACCTGACTACACCCATCCACCTCCACTTCCACCCGGCTGCCACCTTCTTCCACCACTTCCGGCCACCACCACAACCACCACCTCCGGTTAGTACCCCATCTCTGCCCTATCTAACTCCTCTTCCTTTCCCCTCTTATCCAGCCACACCGTCCATCACCCACCACTGTTGCACCCTAGCCATCTCCCATACACTCGGCCACTTCACACCCCATATCACCACCTTCCCTCAGCCACCCATCTCAGCCCCTAGCTAAGCCGTCACCCTCAACCTGCCACCACCTAGCTAATACCCGAACCTGCCCTAACTTACTCAAAGACCCCATTTGTTGCATTACTCCCCGGCCTTCATCAAGGCACTCACTCGGCTAAGACCCTACTTGGCGCCCATACGCACCAAAGGAGCTCCCCTTCGGCTGTCTAAGGCGACTCACTAGGCCAAAGCCAAGCAAGTCACACCCGGACCAACTATACGTAAGTGCGTAACTCGGTCCTTGTTATGAACTTGCTTACATTTGATTAAATTTGATATGGGGTTATAATAATGGAGCGTTGTCTCCCCCCGCTTGTAATAATGTGGTTTGGCACACCCACACTCACGTGCACTTGAGCCTATTCTGCTCTTAGCTGCACACGATTTTGGCACACACATGGGCCTAATCAACCCTTAAGATATAGCTATACTTATGTATATTTAAGTCACGTGGGTTTTTTATTAAGTTGTGTGTGTTGTCTTTCAATTTTCACACTCACACACATTGAGCTTTCGCTCTTATTCCCAAGACCCTAGTAAAGGCCTTATTGCAATTTTGTTTTGGGGTGTTTAAATTCATGTCGTGTGCGTAGCATTTCAATTCTACACTCACACACATTGAGCTTTCGCTCTTACTCCCAAGACCTTAGTCAAGGCCTATTGCAATTATATTTGGGTTTCATTACAAGTCGTGTGAGTTGTCTTTCAATATACATACAACACCCATGCATACATTGGCGACCTTCGGGCCCATATATATTATAAGTATTTTCCTTCGGCTATGTCTTTAAGATTTGGGTTTTAAGGTTCAGTTGTGTGCGTAGTCTTTACATATATACACGACACACACTTGCACAATTAAGCCTTTCCGCTCTTAAGATATAGCCATATTTCCCTTTTGCAATTTACATTAAGTCATTTTCCTTCCGCATTGTCTTTCAATTCGGGTTTTCCCTTTGGAGTTGTGTGAGTTTGCATTGCATATACGCCATACCACTAGTTAGGATGCATATTGCATCAAAGCGAACCCCACACTCCCGCTCAAAAATCGCCCAACTTAGGTCACTTATGCACACACCTAGTTGGTCCTAAAAAGAAATACATAGGCACGTGCAAATCCCACCTGTAATAAAATCTGAAATCGTACATACAAAGCCCAAACACTTAGGGTATTTTTCAAAGAGGTTTAATTAAAAAACTTTGCCAAGCGTACAGACTGACCCTTGCGCATCGGTGTAAGAAGGTCTGTGACGAAAAGAGCTCACTTCTTCACAGTCGCCCCGATAGAAGTCAGAGTTCAAAAACTTTCTTCGCTAGCTTAAGCAAGCTAGCTGGCATGCCCTTTTTGCTAAAATACGACTTATACACACGAAAAGGTTTATTTCGGGCCTAAAAACCAGAAGTGAGGATTTTCCGTGTCTACAAAGAACAACCCACATTAATTGCTGCAGGAGTGACCCGCGAACTAAACCGACCAAAAATTTTCTTTTTGGTTTCAAAATTTTAAAGAATCAGTTAATTCATTTTTTTGGAGAGGGAGAACTACGGTTTTTTTTTGTTTTTCTTTTTTATCTAGACTATGGTGTGTAGCATGAACGAGAATCAAGTAACTCCCATACTGAGAGAGAGGAATGCTAACGTCCTTCGCGAGTAGAGTTCCTACTCTCGGGTGACCATGGTTGGTTCGTCCTTTGTAGGTGATCCAGATTGCATTAACAAAGTGCCATCCTTTCATTTCCATGAAGGAGCTCCCCCATTTGGCATGATGCATCGCGTAGATCGTTCATCAAGGACAATCCAACTGCTAGCATGATGCACCGTGTAGATCATTCATCAAGAACAATCCAACGGCTAGTACTATTTAAAAATTATCAAGTTATAAAAACAAGTATAATTCTTGAACACTTGGTATCATCAACGCCCATTATCTAATAGTTAGCATGTATGTACGCATGGAAATACAAAAGTCGTAGAAAGAAGCCTTAGAAGAGATGATACGAGACGAGACGAGTCGAGGCGAAAGCTGCTAATCTCGTTTTGTAACCCTCCCTTTCTAGTTCTGAGTGAGAGAATTATTGCAAATGATTCGGGGCAAAATTGGGTATTCTCGCTTACCCCTTGGTGACTTTCCTCCGTCTTCATAATATCCCGAAAACCGACCGAGAAACACAACTTCTGGAAATCCGTCGATCTCAGCTTTCCCATTGTCTGCTCTTGATCCGTTCCACTGTCGCTTCACACGCAAGACGACGATGAAAGAGTGCGACCAAAGGTCTCTCTCTATGTCTTCTCTCTCTGGGAGTATTTATCGTTGCTTACCACTCTTTCCCTGCAATTGACTTATTGGGTTTCTATGTTTTCAGTGTCTTTATGGTTAGGTTTGGTCTCTTCCTTTGGAAATCTTCGTTCGATGTTTGCTATGTTTTTACTGAATTTTCTACTCACGAGAAATCCCCCAATATGTTTGACCTTTAATTCCGTTGTGGGTGCGATTTTCTGCTACGGTTCCTTCTGAAATTTCATGACATCGTTCTCTTAGTTCACTGTACGTCTACGTATTTTACCTGATACCTTGGAAGTTGGGCGCAGCCATGGTCGTGACGATGGTGTCTTTTCCCTTTTTGTGTGACACAGGTTTACTGAAAATGAATAAGATGCCCAGTTGATTCGTGGAGTATAAGTATTATTCTTTTCCATAGAGTATTTGTCAAACGTGATTTGCTTTCTCGGGATAATTGTGGTTGTTCTTTAACCGGTGACTCATAGTGGTTCGCCATTAAAATTACAACTAGTTTATGTAAATAACTTCTGCCCGTTTGCGTTATACGGATGGAAACCTCACAGACTTATGTTCTCTAGATTCCCACTATTCTTAGAGGCGTGATATTCTGATTATAAAAATAAAATACGTAGTACTTATGTGGGCCTTTGAAGAAAACCTTCAAACATGTATATATGTGAATAAATTTATTTACTCATTCAAATAGCTAAGTTTCTATTAGCTGGAAGCGCTACAATTGAAAAATAACATGAACTTTTTTCAATCTCATGCGTTTAATTGTTGCCACCTTCTCTGTTGATTCGTTTCCCTGTAATGTCACCACAATTCTCTTTATTCAAGGAATGGTCATTGTTGCAGTTGATTGGGGATGATTTCATATGAGCTCTCTATATGTCTTCCTTTCTAATTCCATATAGTCAATCACCTGTTGCCTCCTCCTAAGTAACACTCTTCATATTCTCTTGTTTCCTCCTACTTGCACGAAGTTAACTTTTTTGTTTGGTACTTTACTAGGTGTGACATGTTGTTTTCTCTTTGGTTTTGTTTTGTATTTTATTTCCTGTGTTTTGTACTTTACTAGGCAGAACATTATATTTCTTTTCATTATTAGTTGTCCTTATTTCAGTATTACATTAAAGTGTCGATCTCTAACAGTTTTCTAGAAGCATTCTTTTACTGCCAGATGTACATTTTTATACAGCATACTACTAACATGCCCATTTGGGAGAATCAGTACCGTTGATATGCATCCCTGTTTTGCTAGTAACCAACGGATTCAGGGCCCTTTTTCTTTGTGTGTATATCTTCTGCTTTCCTGCATTATCTTTGTCAGTGTGTGCATGCTTGTGAGATCAAGGGTAGTTACTGTTAATAACTTAGGATGAAATCAAGCACATGTTTTTGGCTATTTGAGTGCTCTTTAGAGCTTTGATTAGATCTCTCTCTCTCTCTCTCTCTCTCTCTCTCTCTCTCTCTCTCTCTCTCTCTCTCTCTCTCTCTCTCTCTCTCTCTCTCTCTCTCTCTTCTCTCTCTCTCTCTCTCCAGGAGACTTCCATAATCCAGTCCAAACCTCACAACTTGTAAGCATTACAGAAATTCACATATTCAAGAATTGTAAAAAATGCTTTGAAAAGCCAGTTCAAGTTGTTCAACCATTGAGCAACTGTTGTTCTTAACAATTTTTGTTGGGAGTTTACTGTTGGCACTTGGCAATCCCTCATTATTTCAGGTTAACGTATGCTTTTTCTAGTATATTCAGCTGTTTGAAGCAATTTTTTCAGAGGACATAAAGATACACGTGCATCACATACACATGCATATCTGTATAGATATAGTCTCAAACACATGATTTAGTTAAAACTAAAAGATAAAATCATTGAGGCCTTACATCATTCCTTGAGATTCCTGAAAGGGCTACTTCATTGTCAGTTTTTGGAAAAGGGAAATGTAAAAGTTAAAAAAAGGGTCGTAAGTTTTCTATGCCCTGGCATAGATAGGTTTAGGAGGTACAATGTTTAAGTTTCTTTAAAAATTGATCTTTGAATAAGCAAGTTTCTCAATTGTTGACCTAGGAATCACATGTTCAATGAGTCTCAGATGTTCATTGTGTGTCAGTTGTATCATCAGGGAAATGCATTGGGTCATGTCATGATCAGTACATGGTCACAATGAAGTGGTTCTGTGACATAGTTTTTTTAAACTACACAGGCATGGATCAGGTATATATCACGTCGCTGGTAATTCCCAGTTTGGCAACCAAAAAACACTGACTATAGTTCGAAAAGTGATCTTCATGTTTTTACCCGATAAGAAATAGAGTTATTCTTGTGGACAAACAAAGGAAGCTGTTATTCTTTATTTAATCCCTCTACACATGCTTTCTTGTTTGTAAGTTCATTCTAATGTTTTTTGTGAAGCTCATACTCATTCTCTATATTCGAAATAGTGTTATATCTACATGAATCTTGGTTGACATGTCCATATATTTGTAAAGCCTCTGAAGACACATCTTTGGGAAACTGTGCAGATTATAAGAGACTTAGGTGCTTCTTAAGCATCTTCCATGGCAGACAGAGCTTGTGTGAAACGTCTTCAAAAGGAATACAGGGCTCTATGTAAGGTATCGGTTACCCTTTTTCATATTTTGACATCTTAGGTTTCAGATAACAGATTTTGACATTGTGCTTGTCAGTTTCATGAAAGCTTACTTATAGCCTGGGTTCTTTTTTTCCTGGTTAAAATTTCAAAATGCTTTGATATTCTCTGTGAATTTTATGGCACTCAACTGAAAAGTTGGAACTTTCTGAAGTTCCTGAAAATCATACGTGAGTTCAACCAGTTTATGAAGTCATTGCAAACTCGAGGAGTAAGCTGTGATTCTGCAGTTCACTTTCAGAGGTCTCGGTTGAGGCTTGAGAAAATTGGTGGCAGGTCTCGTCCTAAATCTGTTATGTGAAACCTAAGATGTCAAAATATGAAAAAGGGTAACCGATACCTTACATAGAGCCCGGTATTCCTTTTGACATTGTGCTTGTCAGTTTCATGAAAGCTTACATCAAGGTATTTAATGCCTGGGCTCTTTTTTTCCTGGTTAAAGTTTCAAAATGCTTTGATATTCTCTGTGAATTTTATGACACATCAACTGAAAAGTCAGAACTTTCTGAAGTTCCTGAAAAACATACGTGAGTTCAAACAGTTTATCAAGTCATTGCAAACTCGAGGCGTAAGCTGTGATTCTGCAGTTCACTTTCAGAGGTCTCAGTTGAGGCTTGAGAAAATTGGTGACAGGCCTCGTCCTATGACCTATATTCTCAAGATCACTAATGATAGATGTGCTAGCTTATCACACTTGTCACTAAAGAAAACTGTCCTTTTGCTTGGAAGGTAATTCTTCTTTATATTTCTGTATATACCTTCTACGACATGCATATTGTGTTAATGACTTATTAATGCTTCTGGATTTGTAGGAGCCAGCTCCCCATGTTATAGCACGTCCAAATCCAAATGATATCCTTGAGTGGCGTAAGTATAAGATTTATTGCATTCAACTCCCTTGTGATCTTGTTTTTTTTTACACCAGTAGTGCCGTGTAACATCTCCTTTCTCAAGCCCTCATTGATTATATCACAATTACAATGTTTAGCACACCTGAAAATCCTGGCCATGGTGTTCATATAGTCTAACACATAGGAATGACAAGAGCTTTTCTTGTCATTAGATTGGTAATACATCTCATATTCATTGAAATGGAATATTCCCAGTATAGAACCATGGATTTGGTGTGCAAGGTTTGTCTGAGAACAGAGAAATGCATTTAAAGGAAAAAAAGCTTTTAGTTCATGCTCTACGGATGGTGATTGAACTGTAAGCTTTCCAACATGGATCCAAGAATTGTCCTGGGACTTATTGAGAAAAATTCTTGACAAAAGATGTGGTTCTGTTGTCCAACAGACAATGGAAATTTACATTACAGCACATAAATCAGGATGTCATTTCCTTGGGAGCGGTGAAGTTCGCTGGGATATAGTTCCTTGTTTTTGTTGTTTTTAAATCATTAATAATTCAGTTTGCAAATGTTACCTATAGTGTGTTCTGATTGCTCATCTTCTTGAATGCTCTAAAATCTTAATCAATTCTTGGTCCTTATTATTGCATTGCTCCTCGGTTTTGCTTGGTTAGGTCAGTCTAGACAAAGAATTGGCCTTTCAGTGAGAAATGAAATGGTAGCAGAGAAGACTCTTGTCGGTTAACTTTTGTGGTTGAATTTTTTTTTGTTACTGTTAAAGTGTAATAGACACACGATAGGGATCTGTGGAAACAAAGAATCCATGTAGTCGACCCTGTCTAGTATGGGAAAAGGCTTAGTTGTTGTTGCACTGGTAAAGTGTAATAGTTAACGAGCCACTAGGGCCCGTTGATGGATCTTTGTCCCTTGGCCGGGCCAAGGGACTAGTCATTGGGGGCCAACAACTCCCCCCCCCCCCCCCTTAACGGCTAGTCAAGAGAGTCATCGGAAGTCCAATAGTTCTTCTCTTCTCTCTCTACTTCTTCCACTAAGTTGTTGTAAATCCTATTGTTTGCTTTATAAATAGAGCCTAAAACTTTGTTAATAATCATCCTTGTTTTGAGGGCATCACCTTGGTTATTTGTTTGACTTGATTTGTGTGTTTCAACAATGTTTGGTGTATTTAGCGTATTGATCATTTGACGATTCTTGGATTGTGATTTGGCATAAACTCTTTAAGCAAGTTGAAAAGTTAATTTCTTACATGGTATCATTGTTGCATTGGGAAATGTGTCAACTTAAAGCAAGTTTAGAAAAATAATGTCTTGTTGTTTTCATTATTCAAAGGGTAAGGTAACTCTTAAAAACTTGTTTTTGAACAATGAAAGCAAAAATAAAGTGTATCGTTGTTTGCTTGATCCAAATTTTTATCAAAGTTGAGCTCAAACGATGAAAAAATATTTTATATTTAAAGATTATTGGGATTATGTTGATGGTTCTATTCAAGAACCTAATTTGCTTCTTGATGGGCTTTATGAGTATGAAATCATCAAGGCCCAAGAAAAATACAAACAAGATTTTAAAATGTGAAATCTTAAATCAGCATATCAAAAAACATATTTTCTTACTAAAGCAGTCAATAGCAGCAACCTCGCAGCCTCGTGAAGACTCTAAGCAAGTTGGGTGTAATGAACATTTTCTACTCAACTTAAGGGGGAGTGTTAAAAAGTGTTATCGGGTCCAATATTGGATCCTTGTGTATCCGTTCATTAAGTATAGCTAAGTAAGGGTAGATTAGTCATTCAAGTTATAAGATAGTATAAGTAGTAGGATTAGTTAGGGTTAATTAAGAGTAATCGGCAGCAGCTAAGGGAGGCACAGAAGTTGAAGACAATGATGGAGAGAATGCTTCCATCCAATAATCTGTGGTTTGTAGATTTTTTATTTCAATAAGGTTTAACAGCCATGCCAAGGGATTAGTCGTTAGGATCCAACAGCTGGCCCCCCAACGGCTAGTCAAGAGATCCATTGGAAGCCCAACAGATCTTCCCTTAATCTCTACTTCCACTAAGTTGTTGTAAATCCTATTGTTTGCTCTATAAATAGAGAACTTCATTAATAATCATCCATGTTTTGAGGACATCACCTTGGTTATTCATTTGATTCATTGATTTTTTGTTTGACTTGATTTGCGTATTTGAACACCAAGTGTTTAGTGTATTTGACATATTTATCATTTGGCGATTCTTGAATTGTGATTTGGCGTAGACTCTTCAAGCAAGTTGAAGAGTTAATTTCTTACAGTTCTCAACCCCATCCATGTAAGGAGGTCGGTCCCAAGCCCGGATAAAGGAGGAGGGTTGCGTCAAGCTTTCGACAACTAGCTTAAAACTTTGTCGGACTTATTTACCATGGATATTGGATTCTATAAATTATGATAGGGCCATGTGGAAACAAAGATTCCATGTAGCCGACCCCATCTTGTATGGGAGAAGGCTTAGTTGATGTTGTTGTACATCTGCTATATCTCCCTGTTTATTCTTTACTACTGCTCTTTCTGTTTAATATAAGTGATTTCCTTTCCAATTCTTCTTTTTGCTAGTATTTTGGAGCCTGTAGCGATGACTTCTCTTTTGAATTTGTTTTTTCAGATTATGTATTAGAAGGAAGTGAAGGCACACCCTTTGAAGGTACTTTCCAACCTTGAGTGGCAAATGATACATCAGAGAGGGAGGGTGGAACTGACTGAATTGTCTTCTTCTAGGCTATTCCTAGATGATTTTCTAATTAATATGGCCTTCTTATATTAAAGTACTGACTGAAAACTTCTGTTCGTAACACTTAGGTGGTTTTTATTATGGAAAGCTGAAGTTCCCCTCTGACTATCCATTCAAACCCCCTGCCATAAGGTATGTGATAAACCATGAGCTGATATTGCTGTTATGAATGTAAACTGTGATTAGTATGGAACTGAGAGCTGATATTGCTGATATATCTGCATCCAATTCTGTCTACTTTCCCCCCATATTCTTGAATATAGAAATGATGATATCTTTGTTTTCTTGTTTTTCCTAGCATGATCACTCCTAATGGCCGGTTTGCTACACAGAAGAGAATTTGCATGTCAATGAGTGATTGTGAGTACATGCCACATGTGATTTCCAGCATCAAATCTTTCTCCTACTTCATATTGATTTTTACATAATGGGGTGTGTGGTGTTCCTATGTGATTTCAGATCACCCTGAGACGTGGAATCCCATGTGGTCCGTTTCCAGGTATGAGAAATATATGTTTTGACTTGGATGCATGATTAGTTCTTTTCTTGTTTTTGGCTTTTCTTATAGTAATACTGACCAATATTTGTGTGCAACTGTAATTTCTTTATCAGTATACTCACGGGGCTTCTTTCTTTCATGGTGAGTGTAGTTCAGTTTGTACTTTATCAGTTTCTCTATGGTTGCAATGCTAAAGCTTATGTGGGATGTTAATCATCCTTCCTTTTTCATTCTCAACTATACAGTGCTAACTCCCTATTTATAATTCAGAGAAGAATCTTCCCAAGTTTTTTGGTGTTTGCCACTATTTCTTCTGAAATATGAGTTGTATAATGCTGTTAAGTCTCAATCTCAGCGAATTGACTCCATTTCCGTCTATGGTGTCTGAAACATGTTAAGCACCACCCTCTGATATCCTTGCAATGCATTTTGCACCATCATGAAACTTGTAATTTAGACATCTAGCAGAAGAGCTTACAAGTTTAAGACAGAGTAGGTTTGCCCTCTCTAAAAAGGAAACATTACAGCCAGTAACTTTAGTCCAATCAGTGATTTGGATTAAACTTGGCCAGACATTCATTTTATTGTTTCACCAGTGCTTCATAGTCTTTGTCAGTTTATTCAAAAGATATTATGAACTGTAACTGTCCATTGTTTTTACCTGCACAGATGGATAACAGTCCTACTACTGGCAGTGTATCTACCACTGTTGCTGAAAAGCAAAGGCTTGCCCAGGCTTCACTTGCATTTAATTGTAAGAGGTAAATGAATGTGTCATTCAACAGAGTTCTCCGTTTTTCTATTTGTCTGGTTTTCTCTATTGTCAATCAAGTCATTGGTTCAAGGTCCAAGTCCCAACCTCCACTCGATGTGATTGGAGAGGGACGGTGCCTTTTGTAATTCACCCTATTGAAATTTCATTCCTCCTAACACAATGGTTCTGGCTCATTTTTGGTGCATTATTCTGGAAACAGAAATCCAACTAATTATTTTTTTCTTTCCAGTCCCATGTTCAAAAAAATGTTCCCTGAATACGTGGATAAGTACAACCATCAACAAAATCTAGAAAAGCTTGGTTCAGATAGACCTGATGGGAATGAACAACCTGATGCTCCCTCTGCAAATGGAGACATTGCAAAAGAAGCCGAAGTTCGATTGCTTAATAAAAGGAACAGGCATCATACTAATAAAATTCCATTTTGGTTACTGGTGTTTATAGTCTCTGTTCTGGGTGCCGTAATGGCTTTGCCACTTCTTCAGATATGAGCTTCTGCTACTTCAGAAGAATCAGGCAGCTTATCTTTTTCGGTAAGGATATCAGGATTTGTCCAACGGTTCAGGTCAGTCTAAAGGTTTTCTGACTGCTGGTTTCCTTATAGCTGGCATTCTGTAACCGGTTGAAACTTTGTAGAGTGGTGTACTGAATCAAGGTTCACTATGCATTAATTGAAGTTTGGAATTACATGTCTTGGGCCAGGTGTGCTTCTTACCAATTTCTTTTGCATCCTGCTCAGGTGTTTCATTCTGAGTTTGTGATGTCGTTTTGTGATTTAGCAGGCATTTGTTGCTCCTTCTGCCCTTCAATTACAGGTCTCTTGAAAAAATAAACACCAGTTTGGGCCCCATACAAGGGCATGGTCTCTAACTGAAGTTACAACCTAGAACTTATAAGGTAAATAAATCATATCTTCCATCGTTTCAATGAAGGATCCATTTACTGTTTGGGTTATTGAGAAGGAATAAAATTGTAAAATAGCAAAAGCAACCAACTTTTTGGAGGACGTCATATGAAGCATAGGCATGGACTTCTCGTATTAAACTGACAAGGCCACCAAAACCAGCATGACAACAAAATATCCATTATCTGCATAAAAATATCTGTGCAGAAGTTAATCTTAAGATTTCAGTGCCCTGATCTTTGCGTAGCATGAGAAACCTCAGAGGCAGAAGGTTTAGGATTTGCGTTTATCCATGAAGACTCAAATGAGAACTGCAGAAAGCAGGCATCTATTAAGCCAGAAGGCTTAGGATTTTCAGTGTTTAACCTTGAAGACTCGATCGAGAATCACAGAAAGAAGGCACAATTTGAGCCAAGTACAGGTTTCCTTGTCAAATCAAATTCTCAACATGTATGATACTCATGCAGGTGAATGTCCTCCCTAGTGTAACGTAGATGGTTTGTGTATAATACCAACAGTTGGTTGTCTCAAGTGGTTATGGCACTTGTTCCCCTTAAACATGGTCTCGAGTTTGGGTCTTGTGAGTGGTGAAAATCAGTGCTGGAAGAACTTTACCCCCAATGTCGGCCCAACCCAGCTTGAACCGGATTAGTTGGGGGTTCAGTAGGTTCCCGGATACCAGTGGTTTAGACCAAAAAAAGATGTTTTCGATATGATCAAGGTGAGTGCATGTAAAGCTGAAGCAGCAAAGTTTAATTGCTAGGACAAGAAACCAAAATTTTGCTAGAACTTGGTAGAAACAGATATCAAGTTCCAGAGATGAAATCACCTACCAGATTTCTCTCATTTTGTTCATTTATTTATTTTTCCTTATGGATGATGAATATCTCTATGGATGATTTGCATAATTGTACTACCAGAACTTTACTAGATTATTGAGATACGTGCAACAGGGGTAATTTAGTTAAGATTAAATTAACCTCAGTTCTTTTCTAAAAATTACTTGAGGCTTAAGCTGATTCAATTGCCAAAATGCATTTGAGAATTTTGTTTAAATTGTTGACAGTCCATAGCGCCCTTTTGAGTAGTAGCGCAGATCTGGATATATAAATTAGTTGCTTCAAGTCTCTTCGTTAGGCTAGCCAAATGAAACCCTTAAACTGGATTCTTGGCCTTTGGCCTGTATGCGTGATAGACCTTTCAGGTGCAGCAAGAAGGTAAAAGAGCTTTATCAGGCACTGCCCCACTACCAACAATTTGGTGCGAGTCCTTAAGAACTAATTGAGGTAGTGATGGAGGCTAACACCTTTGTCGAGTCAGGGTACAGCTTTGAGTTTCGAGAATCCATTATCTTTAAGCCATGACCTTTTTAGCAAAGGCATGAACAGGTGTTCCATTTTTCTGATCAAACATAACCAACCAAATCTTTATTGAGAGATTTCTTCTTCGATGCAACATTGTGATATATCAAAGTAGCAAATATATAGGAAGCTAGAAATGATTATTTGGATAGCTTTCTGTTAGTTGAAGACTCTTTTGTGTTTATTCCCGTGTTGATTTGAGAAAGCAAATTTCTAAATACGGTTCTAGGGCTTGTCCGCTTCTATTGTAATATGCTTGTGTTCACTGACATTACAGCATTGAAGAGTGAAACCAAGCCGTGAGAAGGTCGAAACAATCCAGGAACTTGTTGGCCTCTGTAACACATCATAGGATGAGCTTGAGAGTTGTATATTTCTAGATTCTTTCATTAAATTTTCGATAGAGAGGCTCATAGTTAATGATAGATAGCTCAACAGTTGAATTCAAGCTAATCCACTTGTATATGTCTCGAGCAGATACACATGTTGGGCACGCAAGATGTTCTCACAGGATGCGTGTGAGTGTGTCATCTCACCTAACAGATCTCATCCATTAATCTTAATCAGATCATAAGAATCACCAGTGGCATGAGCCGTAGACATGGAGATCAAAGTGGTTCTGGAACTATATAAATATTATAATTTAGTATGCTCAAGTGGGATCGTGGAAATGCTTTGCTAATTCGGCAACTTGTAGAGGCATGTCCCCGTCATCTCCTTATATGGACTCGTTGTGGCAGCCTTTATTGAAGAACGCCCGTTTCTTTCTTATTTACGCTCACCTCGTGTTAATAGCCAATGCTACGAAAACCTTCTGGTATGGTCTTTCTTTCGTGAGCTGTGCCTCACATATTGACTCAATTGGCAGGGCGTTCTAATGTGGCATGAGAGAGGCTCCGGCCTCCCTGTGTTAAAAAAAAGAGAGATGCGATGAGATGGAGAATGGAGCAATTGAATGAATGCAAACTTTCGCAGCCGGTCTGTGAACCAATGAGAACTTCCAAGAAGCGACTCGATCAGCCCTTCACCGAAGCAGCTCTTGATAGTAAGTAGAAGCTACGAAAGGAGGATTGGATTCCGTTTTGGCCATTGATTACTCTGAAAACTATTAGGCACAAGGTAGAGTCGTATTAGTAATCAAGTCTCTTGTTATCCCAATTGATAAACCCATTTGGACAGAACTGAATACTCCATGAAATGAGAAGAGACAATGTTGAGAGTCAACAATTCACTGCAAAACTTGAGTATATTCAACATATTGTACTTAAACATAATACAAATATAATCTAAAGGAAAACAATGATAATCATCTGAAGGTGAAACTACCATAAGATATGTGACATTCAGCTTGCAGGCGAATGCACCCTATGCAGGCACCATAAACAAAGCTTTAACCGATATTTTCACTAGAACATTTTCGATTCTGCTGAGCCATGGATAAGAGCTAGGCATTGTATCAGGAGTTTGTCCCTGAGGAGGCTCTACCGTTCGTTTCTATCGGATAGGACTATGACTAAACCCAGGTCGGGAATACCAAAAAAAAAAAGGCAGCGACTTTTCCCGTCAACATTCTTGGTTAAGAAGCAAGCAACCGTGTATACCTTACGGCCTTTCACAGGGAAATTGGCGATGAAGTACACGCGCTACTTTTTTCCCAAAGAAAGTTGAAATTTAAGAGTATACCTTGTCCTTGAAAGCTATGATAGTAAAGCAGCCGTAAATACATCATTTAAAAAGGTTAACGTACTCTTAAGAAAAAGGTATGGGTAATAATGCATCTTCTTGTATTTCAGTGACTGAACCTTCCGACTAAGGAAGCTAAGCAATTAAAACAGGAACCGAACCACAAGCCTTGACGTACAGGAGAGTTGGAAGAACTACCGATAGCTATATTTTCGTGAAGACAAGTTCAAAACGAGGGGCATGCTATCTAAACTTTGTAACAAATGACATCCACCGGCGTCTGCTCGGAAGAGCGGACAAACTTCTATATGATCGTTAGCTGCTGAACCGTTTAAAACACGACCCTCTACGACACAACCACAAGTATACGCACAATGAGAGAGAGAGAGAGAGAGAGAGCAAAACACAACCTTATTTTTTGGAGAAGGAACAAATAGAATTCAAGAGAGAGATAAGAAAGTAGGACTGAAAAGGAATTTCTCTACCTGCCCTTGATTTTCCCAACCCTTTCTTTACTGGTTGAGATGGGGCAATCTTCAGACAAACACTAATAAAGAAACCACTAACCACCACGAAGAAACATCCCCACACTCGAATCCCACATTTTTACCTCAAGAAACAAAGAACGAAAAGGAGGTTGAGCGTTCTTGCATTAACAGAAAAAAACAAATCGGAACTCATCATGCAGAGTTGCAATCGTTGAACTTAAGAACCTGTGGCTTGTCCAACTCATAGGCTTCACATATAGCAGAAATGCTACAGTTGCTGATGTTAGAATTTGCATCGTCAGCTACCATAAGTTTCTCAAGCTCCCTCGAGGGCTCCAGGACCTATTGAGAAAAGAAGGTATTCATATTCATCTCAGAATAGGGTAAATAACATAAGCTCAAGGAGAGCATCAAATTCCATTAGTTCAATCTTCGAAGTCGGAACAAACTAACAAGTCTTGCAGTTTCCCTCAAGGCCTGTATTTGTTATGTAGCAGCACAACATGGCCAATGCCATCCCATGACGCACAAAACTTCCCTAATAGTTTTTCAGTGGTAACAGACAATACATCGAGTATATATAAATATTTAATGAAAACATGCATTTGTAATTAAAATGTGATTGAAAATCATATACATGTCATAATTTTCAGAAGAAAAGCATTTTTGACTTCCTCTGCATTGAGTTGGCACCCGGCCCATATGTTACAGCCAAACTACAAATATTAGAAAAGAAGATTCCAATCACGTGAAAAGCTTCATGCATTACCACTTTATCAAACAAAGATCAGGAGTTCTGAACCTGCAATCGACTCTTCTTCAAGCTGGAGAACATTGACGCTGGTCAATGTAACTGCCAAGTTGGGTTATCTTTTATATCCCATGAATCTAATAATCAGATGGTTAAGACCATCTTTTGTCTCATGTTGCTTTGATGCATAAAAGAAGATAGTGAGAAAATGTACCAAATCTTAATTGCATAAACCTTTTTTTTCGGAGTTAAGTCGGGGATCAACTTTAAGTCCATATTTATTTATATTGGTCATTGATGAGTTAACAAAACATATTTAAGATAAAGTACATTAATGTAAGACATTGTGTTAGTGGATTAGTATAAGGAAAAAGTTAATAGGAAATTTGAACTATGGAAAGAAATGTTAGAAAGTAAAGACTTCCGACTTAGTACAACAAAGACAAAGACAGAATATATGGAATGTAAGTTTGATCATTTGAGTACTTCATAGGACATAGAAATTAAGATTGGTACACATTGCATTCTTCACAAGGAAAGTTTTAAATACCTAGAATCAATTTTTCAAAGTGATGGAAAATTTGATGGAGGTGTTGTTACACACAATTAATGCCGGTTGGTTAAAATGGAGAGGGACATCATGCATTCTATATGATAAGAAGATACCATTGAAGTTGAAGGTAAACATTATAGAGCAGCAATTAGACGTTATGTTTTATGGTTCTTAGTGTAAGGCAGTTAATGATCAACATGTGCAAAAAATGTCTATAACAGAAATGAAGATGTTGAGATGACGAGCAATCACACAAGAAAAGACCGTATACATAATGAGGTTATTAGAAACAAATTGGGAGTAGCACCAATAAAGGATAAAATTAGAAAAATCGTTTAATATGGTTTGGGCATATAGAAAGATGGCTCAAGGACACTCCCGTAAGAAAATATGAAAAACTAGATTGTGAAAATGTTAAAAAAGAAAGAGGACGACCACAAAAGTGTTGGAAAGAAACTAGTTTATAGTGAGTTAAGTGCTACGATGACACATGACAGGGCTCCATGGAAACAAAGAATTCATGTAGCCGACCCCATCTAGTATGAGAAAAGGCTTAGTTGTTGTTTCCCGAGTAATAGAATGCAGGTTTTCACCTAGCAAACAAATAGACTTTTCATCCACAAGGTTATTGGGGTACATAAGGCATAGGGGGGGACATTGAGTCTCTCTCCCTCTCCATATTGGTGACATTTAAAGTGGGGGTGGGCTTTGTCTTTCAGTTAGAGGTTATAGTCCTCCGTTGTCAAGAAACTTCAGAAACCCAAAATTTTCTCCTTAAAATGTCATCCTGTGTTTATGTTTCATGGGATATTCGGTACTTCATTATCATGTAAATTGATTCCATTTACTTGAGCACCTTGAGTAGTTTTTACGTTGTATAAAGGATGATATATGTGGAACAGTGGAAGGAGAGGAACCCAATGCTAAGTCTCTCTCTCTCTTTCAAAATTGAAGACAAGGATCTTGATAATGAATAAGAAACTTATAATATCTTAAGATTCTTAACCAAAGGTGAAATTTGGAAAATCAAGTCCACGTTAAGGAAATGACTGCCTGAGATATCTGCTGGATCAATCAACTTGTTCATTTTCTCCTCTCCATTCAGTCAAAACATAAGAGCCAAGTAAGGTTAAGCAAACATCTCACCCAAGGACAAAGAGGTGGAATCGGTGGTGCATGATCGATAACATCCTCCTCTACATTTTCATCTCTGAGACTCTTACTCACAATTGAAGTCCATGTTTTTGGACAGTCTGAAAGTAGTAACATAAGCTGATTACTTCCCTGCAAAATAAGAATCCCACAAAAACAGAAGGAAAAAAAGAATCATGCATAAGAAATAACACAATAGAACAAACTCGTCCCTACATCTAGAAAGAAAACAGATGATTTGAGTGCACAGAATAAACAAACTCATCCCTACATCTAGAATGAAAACAGATGATTTGGGTGAGATCCAGATACATAATGTAGAAGCTTGACGTTCACCCTAGATTTTGTGGATAAGACTAGAAAAGTCACCATAGATAATGTGACATTTGAGCATTTCAACATTTGATCAATTGCTATTACTGCTTGACAGGATGAAAAAACTAAAGTTCAGGAAAACTAAGTATCTGGAATAAGACAAGCAAACCCATAAGCAATATCCTAGGTTGTTAATAGTGCTTGATATCTCCAAAATTTACTACTTTGTGGAAGGATATTAAAGATTCAGCGGGTTCTTATCATATCTTCGTGCAGCAAAAGAAAAGGGAATGATAGAACAATTACAAAAACTCAACTTTGTCTTGTGGTTCCAATAACATTTGCATGAACAATGGGAGCGAGGTTTTATATGTGGGATCCTATGCAGCATAGAAACATCAAACCTAATGAAATGGATAGCTGGGTTGAAGAGCGTGAATCTCAGTAACTGGATGTATGATTTGTACGTGGGGATGATCAAATGCATGAATTATTTATAAGCTGTTACCAGATAACAGTACTTGAAACAAGCTGCTCATGGTTATAAACATGAACTTTTGGAACTTGAATCAGATCAAAATCTAACACTCTATCTTGTCTAAAGTTGTGGTGGAGTCCTTGTGTTAAGTCTGACAATAATACTTTATGATCAACTACCAGGTCACGGACTCTGCTGCAAAGCTATTAACAGACACTGGTACTTGAAATAAGCTACTCTTTCATCATAAGACTCAACGATGAAAAGTTTGTAACTTGAATTGACAAAATCATGTAATTTTTGCGAAGTTCTTATAGTCGTTATGGTTATTAAGTTTTTCACGGATACTGGATATCAGCTGCATAACCCATTCCATCTGGTGCATTTGGTTTGCGGGAAACACTCTCTCTCTCTCTTGTGCATGTGCATGCACGTTTCTGTGTGCATATTGATATAGATAAATGTAAGGAAAAAGAAATAAGCCACATCCAAAACACATGCCAATCAATCAGTCCAACACAACTAAAGAATTTGAGCATTATAGCTATATTTCATGTGGAGAAGGCAACACTAAGATCTATAGCAATTTAATCCCCTCATTACGAGACAACCATCAGGTGTTTAGCACAATCAGAACATGATGCAAGTCCGTGATTTAAGAAAATCATATTTGTGTACCTGAAGCGCTTGCCAATGGGAATAGGCACGGAATAATATCCAAAAGAATGGGATGTTTGGTAAAGGCAAAACCTGCAAGCAGTTGATGAACATCCAAGCTGAGAAACCCTATCATGGAAGCAAAGCTTAGTTATCACATATGCAATGTGGTGCCTGCTTTCATCGGTGGTTCAGGTCGTTTTCCATTCCAGGCAAGCACTATTTAACGAGATATTCTGATAGAAGGTTTACTCATGCTAATATCTGATATTTTAGTACATGATATGGTTAAAAGTTGATATCTCCAATTTTTTTTTAAAAATGTTTTCAAAATGCATTAAACATCATGTTGCAGACAAAATTAGTAAGTGGAACTCGTTAAAGGAATCTTTTCTAAAGATTATATATACATATATAAACTACTATTATTTGTATATACACGTTAAGGTCACTAGGAATCTCATCATACAGTGTGTTCCCCACAAAATTGACTCTACAAATGGATTAAGCATAGTCCAGTGCATAAGAAGCAACCACTAGATCATGCGTTTTCATGATTTTTTTCCCAGGAAAATCTTCACACTTAATATTTTATTTTTAAATCACTGAAAATGATACAAGTTGGATTCTGCCAATTCACGAGCTGACACTACATGCTCTCAAAGTGTAAGTAACATCTATGGGGCCAGACTTGAGAATAGACCCCAAAAAGGAGATGCTAAGTTGTTTGCACATGTAAGCCAATGGATCAGAATACAATTATGAGTATCAGCTTATCTACTCAAAAGAAATAGTATACTTACACTGAATACAGATATGAGTGGAAGCATTGTAACTGAACCATAAAAGTATCTTCGATGGTACACGGATCCCCTGAAACCAGATAGTGGAGCAGCACATTTCAGTAAAATGCATGACACCGGAGTCGTCACTAGAACATAACAGAAATTTCAAATTCGAATGTTGTCAAAACCATGTTCCATGATTTAAGAGAAACGATTCACATGAATCTTTCTTATCATAATATCAGGATGAGTAAAATAGCTCTACATAGAACCTTGATAGAGTAACGTCTTATTTCCACATAATGAATAGAATATGCATCATAATGGACTTCAACCTACATTGTCAAGCAATTCAGTACCAGATTTACCTAAAAGTTCAGTCCTTAGATGTCCCTATTGTTTTTCCAGCATGAACATGATTTTGGTCCTCCATACCTCAAATAAGCATTTAAATAACAAAGCTGCCCTATTTATGGTCATAACAAAACATATCGAAGTTGAATACATTTTGATGCATGTAGGTTCCACACATTCACGTGAAATTTGTCCTTTAGGGTTCTCAAATACTTGGATCTCAAGCAACATGTGGATCACATACCATAAGATTGAGAAGTTACAACCATAGCAGGAATTATTGAAGCTATAAAGTACTTGGAACTCAAGCAATACCACAAAAGTGAAGTGATCGCCATAGTAGGTATTCCGATGAGATGATGGTATGATGTGCATGAACCAATCAAGCAATGAGAAGTAAATTAGTTTTGCATAAGCTGTAAAGTTGTATAACACAATATTCATTATCAAGAAAATGTTAAATCTACAGCACAATAGACAAACAAACCAAGCTCTTACCTCATTGCCACATGCCGCAATCTTCTACGCACTAGACGTGGATTTAGGCTGAGGAAATTCAAATCATGTTAATCAGTTGTTCCATAAATAAAACAAAATTGAATAACTGAGTCACAGAAGTAATCAAAATTCACAGTTGTTGCAACAAAAATGTGTTGCAAAGATTTTAGTGAAGCAGCTCAAGTAGGTTCTGATGCAGTTGATTTCCCCTATGCAGCTAGCTTTGTCCTAGGCACAAGCATACAAGCCAATGTCGTTATCACTAGACATCTAGTTCAGACTATGAGAGAAATGTAGGAAAGGGAAGGTGTAATGGATATTAAAGTGGACAGAAGGCACATAACAGAATTAACTGGTGCTTTGAGGAGATGCTTAGAAGAGATTGGTGCCTCATGGATTCATAAAATTGGTAATGAGCTTCATCACTACAATCCCTAAAGTTATACTTAGGAATGGGGAGAAAGCATCTATGTCTCGCCTTAAGAGGTATTAGACAAAGAGATCCACTGTGACCCTGCCTGTTCTTGATAGGCACAGATAAACTCACATCTAGATGCATGTAGAGTGGAGGAGCGAACATGGAAGCCATTTATAGTTGAGAGCATGGTGCCATATATATCACATCTCATGTTTGCTGATGATTTAATTTTGTTCAGAATAAGAGAAGGGAGTGAGATCGTGTTTTGGTATGATAAAACAGGTTTTGGATGAAGATTGATCCGACAAACTGGCAACCAAATATTTGGGTAACTGGGATTAAATGAAGTTGCAGGAGCTAGTTAATAATGACAGTCTTGAAAATCTTGGCAACCCTATCCCACAAGAATGGATGTATGGGATAGTGAGGCGGTGTTGTGCATACCGGTATTGTACAAGGAAAATATCAATATGAAAGAGCACCAGTATCAAGTCAAGCCAGTGTATCAGGTCGTATAGTATCGCATGATGCAATCTGTATTACCTACATCGGATAATACGGGTCTGACGTGTGAGCCAAACCCCATTTTTTGCAACGTTTGGCCTTTTTAAGGCCTTTTTTCTTCATTTTCATCCGTCTACACTTGTAATGGGGATTTTTCTTTCCTTTTCCTCCGTCTACACTCATATTGAGGGAGATTTTCTTGTTAGACTTGCAAAACTATGTTTTTTCGGCTGTGTGGATGTGACTTATTCACGTTTTAAGGTATAAACCAATGTTGTTAAAATTGTTTTGTATCATACAATACAATTTCATCATGCATTGGATGCAAACATGATACAAATACTCGTAAGTGTATCATAGTCGACGAGATATCGGTATGTATTGTGCCGTATCGCATGATACATATCGTATCGTACGAGTGGATGTCAAGTTCATGAAATATATAAACCCAAGAACTATGGGGGGTTTGGTGTTCTACCTACACCCAAACCCTTTCCTACCATCTGCCTTTGCTCCAAAACCCTTTTCCTATCTTTCATTTGCTCGATTTCATGGAGAAATCCCATATTTTTCGCTCAAACAAGTAAAAATTCATAGTTCTTTTGTCAAACCCATGACATCTCCCTTCTTTTCATTCTTAATCATTTCTCACCTGATTTTTTAGTTGAAAATTTTAAGGTTTTTGTAAATTCCTCACCTTGCACAAGATTTTTTTTATTATTGTTCATCTCTTCTCGGCATGATAGCGTTCAATCGGTCCGATCCAACATGTAAGTGTTGTGTCCTAGTGTATGAAGGCAACATGCTTGTAAATAGGTGCATGTTACCTAATGAGGTTAACTGCAACGATCTTTTAGGGGCCCAGAGTTGGCAAGGGATTCCCAAAGGTAGAAGTTGAATGTGACTCAAAAGTCGTAATCAAGTGCATAAGAGAAGGAAAGTGGAAGAATGGATACAAAAGTAGTCTCCTCAAGAAGTGGGAGACTTGATTGAGTACAAGCATTCATATGTAGGGGGGAATTTGTGCGCATTCAAACTTGTAAAGATGTGTGTCGACAAGGAAATAGGCTACCACAAGATGCAAGCAGTTTCGCACGAGCAAAATCAAATGCTAGAAGCTGATATTGCAAAAAGCAGAGTTCCTCTGACAAGGAAGAGTGTTAATGTGCAGTTCTCTAATCTCATTTCTATTACCAAAAAAAGAAGAAGCATTGCCCAAAAAGAAAAGTATAATGCACTACATGGAGAAAAGAATATAATCTATTTATGAAGCAAAGGGTGTCAGTTTGTCACACAAAATCAAATGAAGTGAAAGCACCAGCCATGAAGAATGTAGGCAGGAAACACTACACATGAAACTGCAAAAGAGCATATCAACATGAAGGAACAACTACATAGATAAGCCAAGAGACTCATCCGCATGCATGCTTTCCTAAAGGGTTCTATGAAGCAATGCAATAACGTATAGACTTGCACCTCTACTATATTGCATGATACACCATTTACTTTGGTGTGCCACATGCCATATGATATAGCAATTTGTCAGGACCTCCATGCACCATGTGGCCCACTTTTGCCAGAATTAGCTCTGACCACCACACAAGGACCTGACAGCAGAATGAACGCAATTGTTTCATCCAAATTTCTGATTTACATATTTGGATATGCTCAATATACTGACACATACACCATCTCCGAGAGAATGAACTAGAATGATAAATGTAAGTTGTAGAAATAAATGAATGGAAAGAATGTAGATGTCAACATTTCATATTAGAAATCAATCTCAGAAGCCACCCAAAGGGTAGTCGGTAAACTGAATTGCATTTACAACAAGGGAGTAAGGTGAGGGAAACTGTGAATTTCTACGAATTCATCAACAAGAAGCATACTTCATACAAACGAATAGGTTAGCAAGCAATTGAATATAGTATATATTCACAAGAAGCAGAGATGGGTTGCCAAGCAATTGAATAGAACAAAAATGTACAAATAAATGACACAAATCCCAAGTGCCAGGTGTAACACATGAGCAGATATCAAGGAAATTAAATATAATTGGCAATATATATTTCCAAGAATCATAGGCGAGGAACAGGAGTGCCTGTGACAGAGTGAAAACTAATTCCACCTTATCGGGAACGTGATCTCCAACCTCGTAAGATCCTTAGATATCGATTTAAGAAATAACTCTGAGGGTTGAACGCGTTCTAATAGTTTCTGCCCAAAACTGTAGAGAAGAAAGGTGTCATAAAACATAAATATCAACAGGAAAACCTAACGGCAAGAACGAATGAAATATGACCCGTGTATCTTATGTTTGGTGCTTCCAGCAGGAGCTTTTCCTAGAGCAGACCATGCTCGATTCATCTAGACAGAAGAAAAGACATGTTAAAACTCATTCAATCGCAAAGAATCATTTCAGCTGACTTTGATGAACATATGAAAAAACAAATCCATTTTCAACGAAGTCCATAAGAATGAATTAGGTTAGAAGTTAGTCTTCAAATGATTAACTTTTCAGTCACGTCGCCAAGAGCTTTAGCTCAACTGGCAGGGCTCTCTGACGCCGTTGCTGCAGGCGCGAAGATCAACTCCCAGGGGGTGCACGTGTGTTCGTTTTTGTGTGTGTGTTTTAGGCTTTGGCCTCCTTTTGTAACAAAAAAAAAAATCAGTCACGTTTTTGGGTTGGCAAAACGGAAAATTGTCTAAATTTTTCCCCGTTTCTTGGTCATTGAGAAAAAGAGCTCCAACGGTTAGCTAATGCATCAAAGACTTTGTGATCTAGAAAATTGCCTGTTAACTGGTAGAATGGAATATTGATACGCAAGAGGGGTACAAGAGTAGCTAAGATTTGAAAATATGCAACGAAGTCCCTTCAAAACAGTCGGTGGCTCGACCACATCCATGCAGGTTTAAGCTCGGCACTGGATTCAAGAAACACTTCCGTGCTGATTCGAGCTCCAAGCGGAACCCCATGAACCCCAAAAAGAGAAAAACGCGAGGAAAAGAGAAAAGGATGCAAACGAGAAGTCCGATATCCGAATGTGGCTGAATTCTGGAAAAACAATCTGAGTAGGTTAGAGTTTCGGAAGCAATGCTGATCTTCAAGCACTAGAGAAACTGACACCTAAGTAGCAAAAGAAAGAGGAGAAAAAACAGAAAATTAGGTTTCGAATCGAAAACGGAAGAAAAGAATAACCTTGTTGGCGACGAAATCAGCGACAAGTTCAGTGGTGCGAGCGACGTCGCCTGGGCAGGAGGAGACTCTCTTCCAGAGGTCTCTCATCGTGAGCGGTTCGCCGGCTGATCCTGACTCGGCGGCCGTTCGATCTATGGACTTCGCGAAGCACCAGTTTCTGCCTCGAACAGGGAAGACAACGAGGCGAGCTTTCATGGTGGAGGGAGAGCAGGCGTTTCCTTCCTTCCCCGCAGGAAGCAGACGATCTTACCATCCACAGAAAATCCGAACAAACGAAAACCCCAATAGAAGAAGAGGAATTCGTTTCTCTCTATCCCTGCACCTTCCCCTCCTCCAAGGGATTGAAATTGAAGTGCATCAAGGAAACCCACAAAGCAAAGCGTCAAACACCGACCGGCAGGACCCCTTTGCGTTTTGCATTCAACCGGATATTTTGTCACTTCTCACAGAATAAGACGCCGTCAGCAATCCTCACGAATGACAAAACAGGAGATAATCATATTATTAACGGTGAGCGTGATGTGTTGCTAACCAACTGACGCTGATAATTTAATTGCTGATAATTATAAAGCGGCTTATTTTTAAAATATGAAATAAACGCTGATAATTTAATTGCTGATAATTATAAAGCGGCTTATTTTTAAAATATGAAATAAACGCTGATAATTTAATCGGTGATAAAGCGGTTTGTTTCCAAAATATGAATTGAATAAAACTTGTCGTGAGCTTAATGAATCAAAATGATCCAAATATGGATCTGCTATCTGTTTTTCGCAAACCTTTCCATTTCTTCGTTTGAGCTTTGTTAGGGAAAAACAATGGGGAAGTAAATAAACAAAGCCGAACTTTATCATAAGAATAAACAATGCCCACTTGATGTCAGCGCACGCCAAGACAGGAAACTGGGCGCAGCCGCAGCAGCATCCTTTCCGGGCTTTTGTGCGTGTCAGCTCTCTTTCCTCGTGCTACACGTCTTTTTGTGCGTGTAAGCCCTTTTCCCTCGTGCTACGCATCTTACTGTTTTGAGTGTTACTAAACATTCCAACCCTATTCTCTCCCTTTGTATGAATAAGAGAAACTTCATGAAAAAAACATCAACGATTCGTCTAAATCATCTAGAATAAATCCAACGAGTAACTAATAATCTTGTTTTAGAGAAAAAAGTAGCTATCATGCCTTTTTTTTTACAAATCACATAGTCCTACAATTTTATAAACCAAGGTCATTACATGGGTAAGAATCACAATTGAAATGAGCGAAAAAGATATGTGAGTTACTATATATGTTCTAAAGTTGCAAATATCATGAAAAATCAAACATTTTGTTGTTATAAAAAAACGGAACCCTTATTTACTAAATGTAATTAAATATAATCGAATTAATTAGTTTTAGAGGATGCCGCCACTCGGACAGCGTATCTACCGATTTCACCATGATGGCTTGCTCAAAGTAATACTAACCTATCTATGTTCACCCACCTTCATTGCTCATCGACCGCATCATCGGTTTCCTCTCTCTTCTCTCTTTCCCGCGTTGGCAGACACTACGAACATAAGAAGGAGAAAAGGAATTAAAGTATCAGTTCATACTTTTTTATTAGAGTTTTCTCTAATCATTTTTTTACGTGTTCAAACCATTTAAAAATATTCCTCATTTTGATGATATCCTCTAGAACTATAAAACATAACATGTCTAATTGCTTTTTTATAATATTTACCTTTCAACTTTAATCACATCTTTTTGTCAAATAGAATATCTAATATCCCTCTATATTTTAACCCATCTCCATTTTTCATGCACAACATCTCTATCAAAAATTTTATTACTTTAAAAAAACTGAATCTAGGTATTTAAAACTTTTTGTGAGAGACGTGTGTCAATCTTAATTTCTATATCCTCTAAAGTAACCAAATGATCAAACTTACATTTAGTATATTATGCCTTTGTTCTACTACGTCAATAGCTTTTACTTTCTAACGTTTTTGAGAATTATTATCTTAACACCTCTTTTACTATTCTCGCACTCTTTTTTCAAAAATTATTAAAATTACCCCTCAACACTTTCTTTCTCCTCTCACGCTCAATCTTAGCATTTCTCTCTCCTTTCCTGCCTAATTCTAGCAAAGGTCTCTCTCACTAATCTCTTTACTCCAACGACCAATGTTTCAATTGGTTGTAGCATTGTTTCCTTCTTCGCAACTCAATGATTCATATTCTTACAAATTTCATTGAAGAAAGAAGGAAAAAAATGAAAAATAAAATCAATAACAAGAAAAGGACAACACCAATAAGAACCAAGAACAAAATAATAAAAAATATGAAAATAAAAAGTAAAAAATAACATCAAGTTCTTGACTTGAGATGCGTAATAGGCGCATCTCCTTAACAAAAGAGACGTGTCTCCCTATTGGAAAGATGTACCTATGTTGTGTCACCAAAAATAAAATAAATACATCAAATCAATGACAAAAGATACATCAAATCAATGAAATACTATATCAAATCACTCAAACCCTCTTTGGCTCTTATTCTTTTTTCTTTTTCTTTCTTTTTCCGATTGCATTCAAAGCATGGTGGATGGTTGAATATGATGCATTGGATCAAACTTTAAGTTGTAGATCACAAAAAAAATGGTGTAGACCATTAACAGTAAGGAGAGAGAGAATCAGACCTTACATGTATTGGGGTAACATTTGGATTTTAGTAGGGGTAAAATCAAAATCATAGTAAAAAAGGGGTGTGTTGATAGTAAAAGGGTGTGTATATCAATTCTATTGTTTCTCTTCATAGTTCCAATTTCCTATTAACTTTTTTCGTACACTCATCCATTAATACAATGTCTTCCACAAATAATATATACCAAGGTGCTTCATCTTAAATATGTTTTGGTAATTCATCAAAGGCCAATATAAATAAATATGAACTTAAAGTCGATCCCTATTATAACCCAATATTAACTTCAAAGAAGTTTGTCGTTACTTAACGAGTTCTCTCATATGTTTTTACACCATCATACATATCTCTTATAAGATTTATATATATTAATTGAATACCTCTCTTTTTCAAGGTTCTCTAGAGAGCATATATTTGCATCCTATCGTAATCTTTTTCTAGATCAATGAATATCATATAAAGGTTATTTCTTTTTCTCTAAAATGCTCTGTAAAATATTTCAGGTGAATCACTTCAATAATAGATTTACCGGGCATATTGTACTTGATATGTGTCTTAGCCTATATTAAATAATTTTTTCCCATATATTTTTATACTATCACACATATCTCTTACAAGATTTTTATATATCAATTAAATACCTCTCTTTTCCAATGTCTCTAAAGAGCATATATTGATATCCTATCGTAATTTTTTTCTAGATCAATAAATATCATATAAAGGTTATTTATTTTCCTCTAAAATGTTTTGTAAAACATCTCAATAAATGAATCACTACAATAGTAGATCTACCGGGCATATTGTACTTGATATGTATCTTAGCCTATGTTAAATAATTATTTCTCATAATTTCATAGTTTAGGTCATTAACTTGATACATTTGATAATTCGTACAATTCTTGATGACTTCCTTGTTCTTGTATATGGTATAAATGTACTCATCTCTATTCCTCAAGCATATTTTGGTTTCTCTATACAACAACTACAACAACTAAGCCTTTTCCCATACTAGACGGGGTCGGCTACATGGATACTTTGTTTCCACAGATTCCTATCATGTGCCAACAGTTAACTCACAATAAGCTAGATCATTCTTTATTCTCTTTCCAACACTTTTCTGGTTGTCCTCTATATCTTTTAATACTTTCCAAATATAGTTTTTCATACCTTCTTAAAGGTTCTTCTTTTGATCTTCTTTCTATATGTTTAAACCATCTTAAACGATATTCTCTCATTTTATCCTCTATTGGTGCCACTCCTAATTTGTTTCTAATAACCTCATTATATATATGGTCTTTTCTTGTATGACCACTCATCCATTTCAACATCTTCATTTCTGTCACAGATATCTTTTGTACATGTTGATGATTAACTACTCAACACTCAGAACCATAAAACATGGCAGGCCAAATTATTGCTCTATAATATTTACCTTTTAACTTTAATGGTATCTTCTTATCACAAAGAATAACTGATGCTCCTCTCTATTTGAACCAGCCGGCATTAATTCTATGTTTAACATCTCCATCAATTCTTCCATCACTTTGAAAAATTGGCCCTAGGTATTTAAAACTTTCCTTTTGAGAGATGCAATGTATGCCAATTTTAATTTCTATATCTTATGAAGTAACCAAATAATCAAACTTATATTCCATATATTTTGCCTTTGTTCTACTAAGTCGGAGGCCTTTGCTTTCTAATGTTTCTCTCCATAGTTCCAATTTTCTATTAACTTTTTCCTTAGACTCCTCCACTAACACAATGTCATATGCAAATAACATACACCAAGGTACTTTATCTTGAATATGTTTTGTTAACTCATCAATCACCATTATAAATAAGTATGGAGTTAAAGTTGATCCTTGATGTAACCCAATATTAACTTCAAAGAAGTCTATCATTCCTTCATGAGTCCTCACACATGTTTTTGCACCATCATACATGTCTCTTATAAGGTTAATATATGTCAATGAGATACCTCTTTTTTCCAAAGTTCTCAAAAGAACCTCCCTCAGTACCCTATCATAAGCTTTTTCTAAATCAATAAATATCATGTCAAGGTCTTTCTTTTTTGCTCTAAAATATTGCATAAGACGTCTCAAAAGGTGAATTGATTCAACAGTAGATCTGTTTGGCATGAATTCAAATTGGTTCTCTATTTTACATGATACTTGTCTTAACCTACATTTCATAATTCTTTGCCATAATTTTATATTATGGCTCATTAACTTGATACATCGATAATTCGCACAATTTTGAATGTCTTCCTTGTTCTTATATATGGGTATAAGTGTACTTGCTCTCTATTCCTCGAGCATCTTTTGGTTTCTCCATATTTCATTAAATAGTCTTGTGAGCCAAGTTATTCCTATTTCTCCTAGTATTTTCAAAACTTCTATAGGAATATTGTCTGGTCCTACCAATTTATCACCCTTCATATGTTTAAGAGCCTCTTTGACTTCATTCTTTTTAATACGTCGGTAGAAATTGTGGTTTATATACTTTTATAATTTGGCTAACTCTCCTAAGCTAATACTAACATCTTTATTTTCATTAAAAAACTTATAAAAATAGTTTTTCCATCCATTTCTTATATTATCATTTGCTACTAGAATATTTTCATCCTCGTCCTTGATGCATCTAACATAATTTAGATCTTTAGTTTTCTTATCTCTAGCCCTAGCTATCCTAAAAATATTTTTCACCTTCTTTTATGTTGAGTTTTTTATATAAATCCTTCCAAATTTTAGCTTTTTCTTCACTTACGGCATTTTTTGCTTCCTTCTTTGCTTTCTTATAAGCCTCTAAAGTTTTACTAGTTTTCTTAGCATAATGTAATTTGTAACATGCCCTCTTTACCTTGATTTTATTTTGCACTACTTCACTCCATCACTAAGCTTCTTTTTGTGCTAATACATCCTTAGATACACCTAACACATCTTTCGCTACTTTTATAATATGTATAGTCATATTGTTCCACATATCACAAGGTATACCAATATAATTCCAAACATCTCCTTGAAAGACTTTCTGTTTAAATATATATTCTTTGTTGCTTTTGAGGTTCCATCATTTAGTCTGAATAGCTTGATGCACTCTTTTCTTCTTTGTCTATTTCTTTATTTGTAAATCCATAACTAAAAGTCGATGTTGGGTGGTTAAGTTTTCTCTTTGAATTACCTTACAATCTTTACAACACGCTCTATCTTTTTTCTTATAAATAAAATAATCAATTTGTGTTTGTGATAATCCACTCTTATAAGTAATTAAATGTTCATCTTGTTTTTTGAAGATTGTATTGACTATAAAGAGATCAAATGCCATAGCAAAATTTAAAATCTCCCTACCTTCCTCATTTATATCCCCAAAACCAAAGTTTTCATAAACATCTTCATATCCTAATGCCTCTTTACCAACATGTTCATTTAAGTCTCTTCCTAAACAAACCATCTCCCTTTATAGAATCTTTTGAATCACCTTATCTAACTCTTCTCAAAAAGTTGTCTTTATACTATCTTCTAGTCCTACTTGGGGTGCGTAAGCACAAACTATATTCACAACCTCTGCTCCTAACACTAATTTCAATGTCATGATTTGGTCATCATATCGTTGTATGTCTACTACACTATCCTTTAAATCTTTATTTATGATAATACCAACTCCATTTCAAGCCTTTTCCTTACCTGAGTACTATCATTTAAAACTTGTATGCTCAATCTCCTTTGCTTTTTCTCTAACCCACTTTGTCTCTTGTAAACATAAAATATGAATCTTTCTCTAAATCATAGTATTTACCACCTCTATTAGTTTATTGGACAATGTTCTGATATTCTAAGAACCAATACGAATCTTATTATCTAGGACTAACTTTCTTACCCCCCCGCATCTGTCCATATTCAAAATATGGAGAGCCTCTCTAAAAATTATTCACTACATTCGGGCGGTAATGTAGGGGGACTAACTTCTTTACACACACCCGTTCATGATGTGGGAACCCTCTCTGCAATTGATTCACTACATTCAGGCAAAAATGTAGTGACCCTTGCTTACTTATCACTACATTCGGGCTCTGTAGCGCGTCGCTAGGCGGGAACGCCCCAAAGCAATGCTCATAATTTTTGTAATCCATGTTATAAAAATCTGACGAAATTTTACGTTGGCTGTTGGAAGCCTGACACAACCCTCCTCCTTTATTCTGGCTTGGGACCGGCAATGCAAGGGTGATCCCTTACATGGGTGGAGTTATCTTTTGGCTTCTCTATATTTTATTAAATTGTCTTGTAAGGCAAATGATATGTGTCTCTAACGCTTTTTCATACTTTTATAGGAATATTATTTGATCCTATAAATTTACAAATATTTATTTGTTTAAGAGCCTCTTTGACTTTATTCTTTTGAATACATCGATAAAAATTATAGTTTATATATTTTTCTGATTTGGTTAATTCCCCTACAATAATACTAGCATATGTATTCTCATTAAAAAGCTTATAAAAATAATTTTTTATCTATTTTTGATATCATCATTCTCTCCTAGAATCTTCCCATTCCCATCTTTGATGTATTTAACAAAAGTTTTTGTTAAGCTTTTTATATAAATCCTCTCAAATTTTGACTTTTGTTTTACTAACGGCCTTTTTTGCTTTCTTATAAGGATCACAAGTTTCATTAGTTTTATTAGTATAATACAAATTCTAACATGTCCTCTTTACCTTATCTAATCTTACACTTTACTTAGCACCAAGCTTCGTACCTATATAATTCAAAATATCTCCTTGAAGAATTTTTTGTTTAAATATATCTTCTTCCTTACTTTTGAAGTTTTATCATTTAGTTTGAATAACTCTATGCACTCTTTTCTTTTATATCCACTTTTTTACCAAAAAATAAATAACTAAAATTAATATTGAGTAGCTAAGTTTTCTCCTAGAATTATCTTGAAATCTTTATAATATGATATATCTTTTTTCTTACAAATAAAATAATTAATTTGTGCTTGTCACAAGCCACTCTTATAAGTGAATAAATATTCTTATTTTTTAAAATTGTATTGGATATAAAGAGTTCATATGTCATAAAAAAACTTAAAATCTTCATGTCTTCCTCATTTAGATCCCCAAAACAATATTTTTCATGAATATCTCGATATCTTAGTGCCTCTTTACCAACATATTCATTTAAGTCTCCTTCCAAATAAATCATATTTCTTTATAAAATTATTTGAATTACCTTATCTAACTCTTCAAAAAATATATTTTTTATACTATCTTCTAGTCCTACTCATGCATATGTACAAACTATATTCAAAGTCTCTACTCCTAATACTAATTTCACTATCATAATCCGATCCTTTATCATTTTATGTATATTATACTATCATTTAAATATTTATTTATAATAATACCACCCCATTTATAGTCTTTTCTTTCCCTAAGTATCATAATTTAAAACATATGATCTCAATCTTCTTTGCTTTTTCTCCAAACCACTTTATCTCTTATAAAATTGATTATGAAACTTTCTCCTAATCATAGTACATATCACCTCGATAACTTGCCAGTTAATATTTTGATATTTTAAGTACTAATATGAATCTTACTATCTAGGATTAACTTCTTTATCCCCTACATCCATCTATATTGAAAATGTGGAGACTATTCCTATAATTTATTTACTATATTCGGGTGACAATGTAGCAGGACTAACCTCTTTATCCATACTCATCCGTGATATAAGAACCATTTTCGCAATTGATTCACTGCATTCAGGCCAAGATGTAGAGACCTTTACTTACTTTTCACTACATTCAAGCTCTATAGTGCGTCACTAAGTGAGAACGCCTAAACACAATGCTCATAAATTATTGAATCCACGATTGATAAATCCAATAAAGTTTTGCGCTAGCTATCAAAAGCCTAATGCATCCCGGCAAGAGAAGAGGTAGCTCCTTCTTGAATGGAGTTGGAGTCAAACTGTGTTTCATTTTCTCTAAGCATGCAACACATCTCTCTATTTTGTTGGGTGGCCTTGGTCGCTTCTCTTCTCAAGAGTTGCCACTGGTGGGTTGCATCCCAAAGACAACGTAGACAAGCACATTTTCTATATAATAATATGTCTATATTATATGTATTAGATATTTAATATTTTTTGTTATATTGTTTATATGGCATACTTTGTTGTATGTTTGAACAATTTATGAAATATTGTTTTGTGGTTTGTTTTGAATGGCTTGGACAAGTGATGATATTTTATGTAGAGATCGATTAGAAGGTTATATTGTTACAACAATGCCAAGCAACACAATGCCTTTGGGTTAATATATGATAGACAATTTTGTTGATGCTAGTATGTGGGACATGTCAAGCTGTCACAGGTAGATCATTATACAATTTAGTACGATTTTGTGAGAAGTTATATAACAACTTTCATATCACTATAATAAAGATAATTCTTCAAAGAGTTATTATGATGTGGGTGTTGATGAGACCTTACAAAAGTGATGGTGTTCATCCTCTCTATCTTGAATTTGCTTTCCAGAGTTTTATAGGTCACATTACATATAGATTTGGTAGGAGTTGATAATTTTAAATTATTATGTTATATAGCATTGTTTATGTAGTAAGTAAAATATTCTTTGATTTTATTCTAACTGGCAAATGTTGTGTGTAAATATGTGAGGACTATTGTAATCAGTGACATGCCATACATACTACAATGTCATGGTTGAATGGTCTTTTTCGAGAGGAGATGTGCTAATGTCAAGCAATTGGTAAAATATTGTTCCATTGTCTAGTTTATCTAAGTAAAGAGGTTAACTGTTTCAAGCAGTAGACTAGTTGTTATTGACTACATTGATCGAATAATGATAACCTTATATTAATAGATTCCTTAAGACGACTATCAGTCTCCATGATATCCATGAGATTCTAAGCCTTCCGATGAACAACCGCTATGAAGCTTTCGAATGAGTAATAGAGGTGATAGATAAAATAGGTATTGTATTGAAACTCGTGAACATAAACTATGATGAAAATGAAGATGTAGATGAAGATTAGAGGTACGAAGGTTGATGCTTCAACTGCATGCTTATAAGGGCGGGATTACAACTGAGTATAAGAAGTTATTTTTGTTATATCATATACTGCATATGAGGATAAGTTGAGAGACATGATACCCATATATGTTGTGCACTTGTTAGCTAACGACATATTAAGGGTTTTCGAGTATGCATTGGGTATGGTGATGTTGGCCTATTTGTATGTATAGTTTAAGTTTCTTTTACATAGTTTTTGGATGACGATATATTGAGGGTTGGCGAGTATGCCTAGAGTGTAATGACGTTGACTTATTTGTATAGACATTTGGAAAAGGCTTCCTACATTGTACACCAACTTAGTGGCAATGATACTCTTCTTGTAATAAATGCATATTTTGTTTATGTTCATATAACAATAATTGTTTCTAAATCCATTGACAAAGAAGTGTTATTTGTATTCTAGGTATGAATTTATGAATACTTTATACTTCTACAGTGAGGCAGCAATCGGGCAACCTCATACAACTAAGTGGATAGGTAGTGGTACCCGTAAGCATCTTCTTACTAATCATCTTACTACATGCCATGGGGCAGTTGAATTCGATGAAGGTTTATTAGGTATGTAGTTATCAATGTATATTTGGTTGTGATTTATTATGAAGAAAGTTATTATTTTTTATTATAAATGATAAATAATATTACAACACTATCAATATCATCTCTTCTTTTTTAGACCACGTGACATCTTTATTACTAAAGAAGATACCCTATTATTTGTCATTTGTCCCAATTTCATGAGCATATTTGATGCCTAGACATTGTTGAGATGTATATACTAGTCAGAGTTACTCATCAATTTGATCATTAGCTGAAGTGCATATCTCGATTGATTCATTGCAGCTCCTATAAGCATATTGATCTGCATGCTTATAAAGTGGAGTATTATCATCCACAAGGTATACGTTCACGTTCACACTAGCACGAGTACAATGCTTCATAACTAGGTTGGTAAGTTGCGTGAAGTCATCGATTTTTATTAACAGATACCTACATTGCTATGGGTGCCTTCATCCTACATTGGGGTTCACTTCGAGAATGGTAGTTGAGTAAAAGAATATTATTTTTTTCTCTTTCATATTCAAATTCATAGATTGCAGTAGTTTAAACTTTTATTCCATGTTTGTTGTTTATAGTGTATTGCGTGTGTCTTGCGGACACTAAGACTTATGATACAAAAGTTGAGTGAGTATCCAAATATCTTCATTAATACATGATCTTATGAACGTCCCTCATAATTGTTGTAAGAGGGTATAGAATGATGATGGATTACATGGCCGACTATGATGAATATTAGATGCTTTTGTAATTAGGATTGTTTATCATTTTATTTATATGCATATGCATTTGTAAACTAAATGATTAATATAATATGATTTTCATAAGACTACTCTCTCACTAGATATGCATATACACATTTATATAAATATTATGTTATGAGATGAAAGTGCAACACAAATGTAATTGGTTACCTTTTATTAAGAAGAAAAATTGTTTTCAAGTGATAAAAAGAATGATGAGTCACTCGTATGAGAAGGCAAATAAAATGAGCACAAGGTTGCTTCTCGTCAATGCCTGACCCAAATTAAAGTCATTTAAGACATTCTACTATGTTATATGTAATGAAAGTTCAATTGTAGTCATCGATACAGTACTAAAGCCATGAAATTACCACATTCACATAAAATTAACAGATTGTGTGTGAACTGACAAACAAAACATTACACTTTGATGTTTAAAATGAACATGACATGCTAGAGTAAGCTTATATATGAAATAAAAAGCAAAGTTGATACTTATGCAAATTTGATGAAGGTACACCTCAACTCAATCATCCATTATCACACAAACAATAATTAGTTTTATGATTGAGGGAAAAGAATAGATCCATTTTACAGCATAAATAAACAAAGTAATTGCAACTTAATTTACAAGTCATTTTCTATAATACAACTAGCTAATTGTTATCGATATTATAGGCATTTATCATCATTGGCCCTCTTAATTCTAGGTATCTATGCAAAAATGTAAAACCCAATTGGCAATGGTTTGATGTCTATATGGCTGTCAAGACAATAAGATATGTAGCATCTATCCATCATATACACACGAAAGTGATACCAAACTTGATATAATAAATTAAGAGATAATATTCTTATCACCAAAAGATATCACTTTGAATCGTGATAACACATGTACCATACGTCTCGCACATGTCTCTTACCATCGTGCTAATCTTGACTCTACTAATTCAATGTTTCATACAATAATCATGAGCCAACCTGTGGAACGTGATGGTGCCAACACTATGATTGTCTATGAAAATTCTAAGATACAAATGTTGATTACATGCAACTATAGATGTAGAAATTTTACTCTGAAGTCTATGTAGAGACTTGAAATAAGCTTTCACATACTACGTTGTGCGCGAGCGTACCAGTTAGTTTTACTTAAACTAGAAAAGTTGTATTTTCTAACTTAAATGGCGATTGTGGGGAAGTGGGATCTTTTCAACTTACGCTTTCTTAAACCGGCACTTAAGGGTAAGCCTAGACGCTTTGAGGATTGATTTTCATCAGGTGTGTTTTTTAAATTCACTTTTCGAATCAACTTAACTCAACCAAAAACGTGCACTTAGCCTATGGAAGAAAAATTTCTCAAAGTTATGAAAAACATAAACTGATTCTATTTTCAGAACTTGTTTTTGGATTTTTTTAAATAGCTTTCGAATCTTCAAAAATCACAAACATTTTATTATTAAAAGAGGATCATATGGAGGTTCAGAAACTATTTTTTATTCTATTTTTGGTATTGTTACAATCTGTAATTAAATCAGGAAATGACCCTTGCTCAGACGTCTGAAACAGTTTTGTGACACAAATACACAAGTTTAAAGAAACGTCTGTATCACAGAGCTCCGATCTTTATGAACTTGATCTTATTGGAAAGCTATGGATGTCAGCTTTCTAATGAAATAAGTTTCAATGAAATTAGTTTACTATAAACAGAATTATGGGATGATAATCGAAGCTCTATTGTAGGAAACAGAGGTTTTACAGATCTAACTTTGGATTTCTTTGATTTTCTTCAATTTTAATTATGTGGCTACAGGACCCTAAAATTCTTATAAAATTTATTATATGTGGGATTGTGTGTGATTCAGTATACTAAATTTCAGATTATTTGGAGCAGAGGGTAGAGAATTAAAAATAAATCATCAAGCGAATGCAGGATGCTTAAAATTGATTTTTCGTGTTTAGAAAATATATGAATGCATCACACCCAAAATTAAAAGATAAATCACAATTATTGAAATGTAAATGACTGAAGGAAATGAATTGAAATATATCTATAGCTTAAGCATAGAGGGGATTCGAAGATATAAGGGATTATAATATATAGAGAGGTAGAGGAAACTTGAAACCAAACAAATAATGAGCGTAAATGTAACGAAATGAAATGGACAACATATATATTATATTACATCATGGGGGGAGACAATTGCTCCATTAATACAACCCCTTTTGAATTGAGTAAGAGTAAGGAAGAAAATATTAAAGAAGGGAGAAGGAGATAGACCTTGAAATGGAGCACTCCTTGGTACCGATCATGGAAGAAATGGAGAGGATCAGCTTCTCTTTCTTCCTCTCTTCTCTCTCTTGTTTGATCCCTCTCTCTCTCTCCTTCTCTTTCTTTCCCTCTTGTTGCAGCTCTCCCTCTCTCTCTTAGGCTCTTTTCCCTCTTTCTTCAATGTTGTAAAATAGCCCCCCAAGGTGCCTATCTATAAGCTTTTAAATGGATCTCGAATTGGGCTTGAAGGGTCTTTTGGAGCCCAATTCTTAACCCAACTCTTGGCTGGATCAAAAATTCTTCAAGTGGGCTTATGGTGGTCCCCTTTGATCAAGGCAAACCCAGCCCCATGTGGCTAGGTCGGCCAAGTGGTTCGGTATAGCTTGATGCGGTCAAGTGCCTCGGTCTAGCCTTGGTGTAGCCGGTTAAGATTAATTTGGGGCAGCCTTTGGTGCCATATTTGATGGAGTCGTGGCTTGGCTTGATTCATGTCTTTGATCCTCCTTTAGTCCATGGCTTGGTTTAAATCAATTTATTCGTCATTGCATGTAAATCAAATCTTTGCCCTTGGTTTTAGGCTCTTGATTTGGCCTAGCCCATCTCGGTTTCAACTTTCTTAGCCCATTCGAGCCTTGGTCCTTCATCTTGGTCCACATTTGGTGAATGAACTCGGTCCTTGCCTTCTTGTTGCCGCTTTGAGATCGGTTTGGGATGCTTCGATTCCATTTTGGCCGTAAGATCATGCCTTCTTCCGGAATCTTTGGCGGGCTTCGTCCTTATCCTCTTTCGAACCAATCCTAATTTCATCTTTGTTTACATTTTTAAAACTTGATTTTGAAACTTAAAACTTTAAATTTCAAAATCATTTTTTTTATATTTTATGAAATTCATAGGCCGTATTTAAATCATGGATTTTTAAAACCAGCCTACTATTTCGAAACATGCTTGAATATGTTTTTGCAAAAACATTTTGGGGTGTTTACAGCAACCTTTGGAAAACACGCTCGACATGCCTTAGGCCATCATATCTCCTCCTCTTTTAAAAGCTCTCCGATAACTTTTATCTTCAAGAACATTCACTCATCTATCAATATAGAAGACTATAAACCTCGATATCTCTATCACATATATTTACCCAAAGTCTAGTCTTTTGATAGTGTTTCTATCATATGGAGACAAAATATGAGTAAGAAAATAGTCATGAGGAACATGAGATAAAGGGTCATAACTACCTGATAAGGATAAACCTCATCCTAAGGACACTCCATGTCTTTGTTGTGCCCATGATTGTGATACATAACTTTAGCTTTTTTAGTTACTATAGTGTCCCTTCCTAACCTTTCTTGAGTAACACATCCCTTACTTTAATGAAGATAGCTCCCTGAGGATTTGTTAGATGGTCTTCCTTTAAGACGACAAAAAGATGATTGATACAAGGTAATGTGCTCAACATTTAAATGCTCATGCAACAAGTTAACCAAATCTCTCAATTTTCTCTAATTGGAATGATTTACTTAACTGTTGGACAAGTTTCTCTATCTTAGTTACCTCTAATAGGTGGTCATCATTGTAGTTGGATGTATAGGGTCTTTCTACCTCGATATTGAGCTTCTTTCAAATAGATTAATTGCTCAAATTTGTATCGACCTACCACTTTGGAAAAAACATTGTTATGTGAGCAAATGACAACTCATGTGATTGTCACATTGTACACTAATATATAGTTTGATTAGTACCTATTATCTCGACATGATTCATGCCTTTACAATATTCTCTTCGAATTTATGATCATCTATTATATACAATCAAAATAGTACTTGCTAACAATTCACGATTCCTCAAATTTCTTTAATTTTGTAATATGCGACTCAATTAACAATTCCTCAAATAACTCCAAGAACGCCCACTGTTAGTATCCTTCCTAGTCTTGGTGCACAGGGATTATGTCAGCTTAGTTAGATATCAAACCCGATGTATTTTGATTCATTATTTCTGGAACGGAGTTACTCTCTAAGTCATAATAATATTGAGTGTTACACTTGAAGACAAAGGAAATCTTTTGGTTGAGGATCAAACCTAGATGCAGCTTCATGCCAACTATGACTGATGATTCATTTAAAGCAGCATCACTTCGATCCGTCCCACATAAATCCGAAGCATAGTCAGAGGGCAAGTGTGTTCGGGGTCAGGTTTCGTTCAATCTTAGGCTCAACCTTGAACCAAATCAATATAATTTATTCTTGATTTTGGGGAACGGAACCAAATCAAACCAAACCAAATCATTAAAACTGAAATAAGCTCCAACATCATTTTCACGTTGTTTCGGTTCCAAACAACAACAACTAAGCTTTTTCCCATGGGTGGATTACATAGATTCTTTATTTCTACATACCTTAACTCAACATGAGCTACATCATTCTTTATTATTTCTTTCTAACACTTTTGTGGTATTTTTTTTTCTTTTAACATTTTTACAATCTAGGTTTTCGTACCTTTTACTCAAACTTTTTTTTGTTGTCTTTCTACCATTCAAACCATCTTAAACAATTTGCTGTCATTTTATTTTTTATTGGTGTCACTCTCAATTTGTTTCTAATAATCTTATTATGTATACGGTATTTCTTGTGTCTTCATGCATCCATCTCAATATCTTTATTTTTGCTATGGATTAATTACATAATTATAAAATATAATAGATCTAATTATTTACCTTTCAATTTTAATGATATCTTCCTCTCACATAAGCTACCTAAATAATCCTTTTCATTTTAACAGGTTTATTAGGTTTTAACATACCTATATATACAATAAACATGTTTATGCCACACATTTAAGTCCTGTTTTAACCGTGACTAATGCATCGAGTTCGAAAGCGTTCAACCCATTGGCAAATTTCCTCAAAGCGTGCAGCAGATGATAGTTTTTACGAAACGTTAGTTGGTCTATGTCCTGCGAACGCAAGACAACAAAGAGTACGTGTGTAGAAAATTTGGAAGTTACGAAAAACAAGAAACTTATTTTGATAAGCGACAGGACCGAAACGCATTGCTAATATTTATTTGAGAAGAGGCTTTTACATTAGTCGCCCGTAAAAAGGGCAACGCATTTATAAATTTAAGTGGCGTCAGTCGGAAGACGAGGGAGGGCAAGCCAGCCCACTTGAAGCTGTGTAACTCAAGCTGGAACAGGTAACAGTAGATAGATGAAACGCAGCTCTAACAATCGCTTCAGCCGAAAGGTAGGTAAGAACGGTCGGCGGACCGTTGGAGAGAGAGACAGGTCCACGCCGACGAGCTTAGGAGAGGAAGGAGACCGCTTGGTATGGAAACCGATCCCACCCGACGGTCAATCTACAAGCAAATAACAGTAGCTGTATCATCAGTAGCCATGCTCACTAGTAGCTCCAATCATCATCAGGATGCTTATCATGCAAATGCCACCCCATGTCTCTATCCCTTAAAACCCAAAGACCGGAGGTTTTTGTGCAGAAACGCACGCGCTTCTCTGGTGGCGGTTCTTCCACCTCACCTCAGCAGCACCGTTGTACGAGTGAGTAACGCTAACTTTTCCTCAATTTCCCCGACTCCCTGCTGCTTTTTCTTTGTCAAGGCTCTGCTTGGCATCACTGATGATTCCTGATGCTGCATTGTAGGCATCCCCTCGTAAAACCAACACTTTTGAGGTTCTATTTTGGAATTTAATAGTTGAGCTTGTAGAGGTTTTGCTTCTTCTGTTGGGTGTTTTCAACTAATAGTAGGAAAAAACGACACTTTTCATGAAACAAAGCAGGTTGATGAAAGTCTTCTTGAAAAAATTCATGTCCTTAATCGAAAAACTCTGAACATTGCGAAAATGTTGATCAAATTCTTCTTGAACAAGTTCTAAATAATGTAGCTCTTGTAAGTTATTGGGCTCCTCTTTCTTCAGTTCTCTGATGCATCTATGCGTTGGTACATAAGATCTTCAACCAACACTCCAAAATGTTTTGCTTCTTTCAGATAGCGTATAGCCCTTGTCATTTTAAAATCTGGCAGCTGGGAATTGCAGAAATCACCATTTTGGTTTAAAATGAGTTAATCATGTCGGTTTCAGGGGGAAAGTGATGCAGTTGATTCTGCTGGACTAAAATTTTGAAGGTTGCAGCTGAAAAGTTCTGGTTTTATCAATGGGTGATGAGCTGGAGAAACCACTACTTGGGCCAGAGAGTTTTCACCGAGATGCAATTGACCTGGTACAGAGATCGGAAAAGGAGACATCACAGTGTTGTTTTCATTAAGTTGGTTTTACGATTAAGAGCCAAACGTCTAATTGAGGTCAGTGATCTGCAGGAACGCTTACCTCTGGACGAAGTATTTGAACAACTGAGAACGTCCCGGGCAGGTCTCACAACAGCAGATGGGGACGCTCGTTTGTTAATTTTTGGCCCAAACAAACTGGAGGAGAAACCAGTAAGTTTTGTCTACTACTTTTAGCCTGATAACCTTTTCTTCCCCTTTTTCTTAAGCTGTTATTGTTGATTATACTCCTGATGCGTTGCATTGCAGGAGAACAAATTTTTGAAGTTCCTAAGCTTTATGTGGAATCCTTTGTCGTGGGTGATGGAAGCTGCTGCAGTAATGGCAATTTGCCTTGCCAATGGAGGAGTATGTTTTCTCACTTGTATTCATTCAGAGTGATCCATTTTACTAGACTTACCCTTCCTAAGCAAGTCCTCTTTGCTAACAACGATCTTCTTCCATGACTTCGTCGGAAACTCATTCAACTTATCCATGCATTGGGACGTTAGTGAGTCTGATCGACATAAGTAAATGCACAGGTTTGAAGCTAAGAAAATCTCGGACGTTCAAATTCCTCTGTTAATTAACTATTCATTTGATGTTCCAGGGGGAGCCTCCAGATTGGCAGGACTTTGTGGGAATCATTTGTTTATTGCTTATAAACTCTACTATTAGTTTTGTTGAGGAAAACAATGCTGGGAATGCAGCGGCTTCCCTTATGGCTCGTCTAGCTCCAAAGACAAGGGTGGGTTGTGAGCCATTTTGCCAAATTCCTACGTTTTAGGCTTTTAGCAACTGTTGGATACCCGGATTAAACGGACTGTTGCTTTTGATTTCTTTTCATCAGGTTCTGAGAGATGGACAATGGCAAGAAAAGGATGCTGCCATTCTGGTACCTGGAGATATAATCAGCATTAAACTTGGTGACATTATTCCAGCAGATGCACGCTTGCTTGAGGGTGACCCTCTTAAGATTGACCAGGCAAGTGCTGAATTACGTGTTTCAAAAATTAACTTATCTGAAATTATATTCATACTGCCAATTCAATCATAATTACTGAAATGAATACTACAAGGATATTTTGGTAGTAACCTTCACTACATTTACAATGATGAGACATTGCGTCATCTTTTAATTATTAGAACAAGCACCCTCTGGCCAAGCCTGCATAGAGTCGGGAAAGGCTTGGTGAAGGATCAGGAAGGATAAAATCTTACTTTTTATGCTTCTTCGGTGCAGTCAGCATTGACTGGAGAGTCTCTTCCAGTTACCAAGAGGACTGGTGATGAAGTTTATTCTGGTTCAACGTGTAAACATGGAGAAATTGAAGCTGTTGTAATTGCTACGGGTGTTCATTCTTTCTTTGGGAAGGCAGCCCATCTTGTTGACTCTACTGAAGTTGTTGGGCACTTTCAGAAGGTAGACACATCATGGATTATATACCTTTTCTCTCACATAGCATGCAGGGGGTTAAGTTTTATCCATATCCAAGGGATCCGATACTAGAAGTTAGAACTATTATGGTGGTCTATGATGCCTTATTCAATGTGAAGACCCATAGTTTGGGGAAATTTGTTTTGGGGAAAATAAACAATTATGTTACAAGTCATAGAGCTTGCTTGCCCTGAACATTGTGCGATAGGTTACTGCATTTAAAATCAGTTGTTCCATGTCAAAATATCATGAGGTGGATTTTTTACTCATGTTAGGTATCTTCTGGTTTTCTCTTGACCTCATTGTGATACCATAACGAAGACATTTACAATTTTTATTGTATTAGTTGTTTATTGGATCGATTTATTCGTTTTAGAGAGGAAAGATAAGGCATCACTTTATCGTCTGATAACGTGCAAAGGCAAAATTTCCAGTAAGAATATAAGTGTGTCAGTTACTAGTTACTACATGATTGTCATTTGCACCAAGGAAAAAATTTAGCATCATAGTGCAGTAACCTTTCGTGGTTCTTGATACTCGGTACATAATAAGTATGTGGAACTGAAGGTGAAGAAATGTCGTTTAAGGAGTATAGCAGTTCATCCTGTTTAGAGTCACTCATCAGCCACCGTATAATAAAGAAAATCATCAGTACACTTGTGGAGTTGTGCCTCATTTTACAGGTTTATTTTCTTGCAGGTCCTTACATCCATTGGAAACTTCTGTATTTGTTCAATAGCTGTGGGAATAATCCTTGAAATTATAGTGATGTATCCTATTCAACACCGATCATACAGAAAGGGCATCAACAACCTTCTTGTTCTCTTGATTGGGGGAATTCCTATTGCTATGCCAACGGTATTGTCAGTTACACTTGCCATTGGGTCTCATCGCCTTTCACTACAGGTATAAATCATCTGTTTGTAATTCTGTAGCAGTACCTCCCATCAGCTGATAAGTTCTTTCTTCATCAAATAGGGAGCTATCACCAAGCGGATGACTGCCATCGAGGAAATGGCTGGAATGGATGTCCTCTGCAGTGATAAAACTGGGACTCTAACTTTGAATCGTCTTACTGTTGACAAGAATCTCATTGAGGTTAGGGTCCTTCAAATTCTTTTGTAAATGCATGAATTATTCTTGAAACAATGTTTTGCTAGTAGTCTTCCATTTAACTCTGTCTTTGTCTTGTCAAACCCAACCTCTAGTGTCATTTGTAGTTGGCAGGCAGTACTTGGCAGCTTTCATTTGTCTATTTCCCCATGTAAAGTACAAACTGTTCCCTATCATTTTTTAGCAGTAGCAGTAATCATCAGAAACTTTCTTTAGCAAGTTTGGAAATTTGTGATATGTATGTGGAAGTTGCAAGTGCACATGGTTAATGTTGGTCACCCTGTTTGGTTCTGATACAGCATTTACCACTAGACTTTGAAGATCACTATATTCATGCTTGAATTATGTTCATGTTCCATGAAGAAAGGCAATCATGGCTGGCCTCTTCTTGTAGGTGTTCAACAAAGATATGGATAATGAAATGGTGATCTTGCTTGCAGCACGAGCAGCAAGACTAGAGAACCAGGATGCGATTGATACAGCAATCGTAAATATTCTTGCAGATCCAAAGGAGGTACTCTGATCCACTTCCAATACACAACTGACAAAACTAAATGTGGTTTATATACATAAGCTTGCATACCGAGATAATTTGCATATTACACTAGCTTGTTGGGGTACCATCTAGAATCAATGTTGGTTTCAACTGGTGCACATCCAAACTGATGCTGGATAAAGTACCCTCCCTTTCAGGAAAAAAGGGTTTAAAAAACTCTGTAAGAAACATGCGTGGTGGACATTAAAAGGAAAAATAAAAGCAACAGCAAAAGTATTTACTTATGGGAAAACTCAGATGTTTCCCTCTTATTGTAAGACTCCGATCTCAATTATCCCTGAGAATAGAAATATCCTCCGAGCAATTCAGTGGATGAAATATGGCCTTCTGTAAACTCAGCACTCCTGACACTTGTGATGTTGGCAGAAAACGTACTTTGCTTTTCTGCATTGGGAATCTGGACTTTTCGCTGTAGGGAGCATGTTGGCTCATAGCGTGTGGGTGTGAATCTTGTTTGTTGTGTTTAAGAAGTGATACAAGATGGTTTATTTTTACTGCAGGCACGAGCAAACATCAAAGAAGTTCACTTCCTCCCCTTTAATCCTGTTGATAAACGTACTGCCATTACATATATTGATTCTGATGGATCATGGCATCGGGCTAGTAAGGGTGCCCCAGAGCAGGTGGATGTGCTGAATTAAGCATGTGCTTTCTTGGCAGACGAAAACTACAAATAAGCAGGAACTTCTGCACATTCTTGAAATTCTCTAGTGAAACTTACGCGTTCATGTTCGTTCATCGCAGATTCTAAACTTATGCCACGAAAGAGACAAGATTTCTGGGAAAGTCCATGCCATCATTGATAAATTTGCAGAACGAGGCTTGCGGTCCCTTGCAGTTGCCTATCAGGTAACAAAACTGCATAAAATTTCTTAAAATGACCCTTGATTGATGTCTGATATATCCTCACGTTTATGATTTCAATTGATGGGAATCATTTCCCTATTATTTAGCTGATTTGGAACCTGTGCTAAACACGGTTCTTCTCTAATTAAATGTTACATCTCTTAAATCATTGTTTAATTGTGTATATTTTACTTTAGCATGTGCTAAAGAAGATAGAGGTAAAAGAGTGCACACTTAAGGATTGTGTTTATTCACATCTACAGTTTTATATCTAGGAACTTTCTTCATCATTATCTTTGACAAACAAGGATTCGGCTGTTATTACAGGATGTTCCTGACAAATCCATAGAAAGCCCTGGAGGCCCATGGACATTCTGTGGGTTGTTGCCATTGTTTGATCCACCTAGACATGACAGTGCTGAAACAATCCGCAGAGCACTTAGTCTTGGTGTTTGTGTAAAGATGATTACAGGTAGGATGTTATTCTTCATCGTTCCTTTTATAATTTATGGTTAAAAATTCTGCTCTTTTAGGTGGTATGTGTAGCTTTTTGAAATAGAAACTTGACAAAGGTCTTCATTAATTTGCACCACACGTGTTTCTGCTGACAATCGTACTTTATACCTAAACATTCTTTCCTACGCTTCCTGCATGGATTTGTCTTTTTTTATTCAACCTGAAAAAGAGATGTTAATAATTGCTTCATATCCCGAGTTAGTGCTAATTCATGCAATCCTGACTTAAGCAATAAGTTTGTCCCTTCATTTTATGTGCAATCACTGTTCTAATCATTCACTCATGCTGGATTAATGGTTTATCCACATACTTAACTTGACTAGCCTATACTTAATTCAATGATCAGGTTTCGATCTCTTTATTTTATGAACATTATGTTGTGAGCATGTACTTCATGTGATTGTACTGCATATAGGTGATCAGCTAGCAATTGCAAAAGAGACTGGTCGTCGTCTGGGCATGGGGTCAAACATGTATCCTTCTTCATCATTGCTAGGGCGTGACAAGGATGAAAATGAAGTGCTTCCCGTTGATGAGCTCATTGAAAAGGCTGATGGTTTTGCTGGTGTATTTCCTGGTACTCGGATTACATCCATTGACTATTACATTTGTCTGCTTGTATGTGCATTCTCTTTGTGTAAGTAGTTTATGTATCTGAGGTATGTCGAATGAAATGCTGTGGTTGAACATTTTTGTAGTTCTATATATGTTTCTCTGTTTATTTAACAGAAGAATTCCATATATTTCTTGTGCACTTGGCTGACTAGTAACTGCATTTATTGCCATTTGGGACTGGTGCTGATTAGAACACAAGTATGAGATTGTGAAGATCCTTCAAGAAAAGAAACATATATGTGGAATGACTGGAGATGGTGTTAATGATGCCCCAGCTCTGAAGAAGGCAGATATAGGAATTGCAGTAGCAGATGCCACTGATGCTGCGAGAAGTGCAGCTGATATTGTTTTAACAGAGCCTGGACTGAGCGTCATCATAAGTGCCGTCCTAACAAGCAGAGCAATTTTTCAGAGAATGAAAAATTACACAGTTAAGTGGTTGTTTTGGATTTTGTCTTTCCTGCAGTCTGGAAATGTTTCTGACATGCTTGCACTTGAAAATGACAGATATATGCCGTGTCTATAACCATCCGTATTGTGGTATGTTTTCATCACTTGAATACCCCATGGTGCCATTTTTAGCAGCGCTAAGATGCTCACTTGTTTTTACAGCTTGGCTTTGTTCTTCTTGCATTAATCTGGGAATACGACTTCCCTCCTTTCATGGTGCTAATTATAGCCATTCTTAATGATGGTAAGGTTTTCTTGATATCTTTTCCTCTTAATTTTTAATAAGAAAAGTTTTAGGAGTGATTGTCATACTTATGCCCTGCCATCATGCTTCATACATTTTGGGAAATTGTCTATGACATGGTTATAAGGCATCAGAAATTCAGAATCGCATGGAAACTATGCACATATTGTTTAAGCCTGCTGCCATGGTTTATAAACTCAATGACTACCTGAATATCATATTCTCATGATCTCAGTCACCCATTCAGCCCCCAGTTGTATGTAATCTCAGTGCACCTTTATGTTGTCGTCAATTCCATACATGGTGTGAGTAAACTTCTACGAGTTTATTATTGCACCGCTCAGGAATATTTATTCACGATTCTACTCTGTAAGGAAATAAAAGGGACTTTTAGATGAAATTTATGTTTTTGTGCTTAATGTTGAAGGCTAATATACACCCGTGACATTTTTTATTAGGGACGATCATGACTATATCAAAAGACCGTGTGAAACCATCTCCCATGCCAGATAGTTGGAAGTTGAACGAGATCTTTGCTACAGGCATCGTCATAGGGACTTACCTTGCCCTGATCACTGTGCTCTTTTACTGGGCTATTACGAGTACCTCTTTCTTTGAGGTACCTTAGTCATTGCCATGGGTGCCCTCTATGTAATTTTGGTTACAAGAGTTATTTCCTGGGCTGTTATTTGTGTATTTATTTGTTTTGCTGCATGTTTTCTGCAGACCCATTTCCATGTGAGATCTCTTGATAGTGCAGAAGAGATTTCAGCTGCTGTATATCTTCAAGTTAGCATCATCAGCCAAGCTCTCATATTTGTAACCCGCAGTCGGAGTTGGTCATTTGTGGAGAGGCCGGGGGTTCTCTTGATGTGTGCATTTATAGTGGCTCAACTGGTACCTTTCCAAATCCCAACACTCACAATCCTGTCATTTGACTCATTTCACTCAATCGCACGTACCCATAATCTCTCGTCAATATTTTCAGTCTGCACCATCATATTCCACTTCTACTTTTATGCAACATATTCTGAAACTTTCATCTTCTACCGTAAATAGTTCTAATGGTCACTACAACCTAACAAGTTTTGTGGGAACGGTCAATCTAAATCACTGTTATACGGCAGAATTCCTAAGTCAGTTGATATGCATCATGACTTTTTCAAGACCACAAGAGAAACGCACAACAGTGAATGTCCTTCACAGTCATGACCATCTCCAAAACAGAAAAATGAACACCCACCCTATTCATAGGTGAAGAGCGTCACCAAAAGTCTGTTAGATAAATATATGTATAATACAATTTGTAAGCTAATGATTATATACTTTTCTGAGTAATTGATGAATGCTCTCATCTCGTGTACGACCTAACAATAATTTTCGGCAAATTGCAGGTTGCTACACTAATTGCAGTTTATGCAGATATCAGTTTTGCTTCACTGAGTGGTATCGGCTGGGGCTGGGCTGGTGTTATATGGATTTACAGTTTGATCTTTTATTTCCCGTTGGACATTATTAAGTTCACCATTCGTTATTGTTTGAGTGGAGACGCTTGGGTTCTTCTGTTCGAAAGAAAAGTATAGCTTGATTCACCAACTTCATTATTCCTTTTACAGTTTCATTTTATTTGAAGCCATTGATTGGTTTTGGTATCTTACAATTTGGAACCGAGGGAAAAAGAGTAATGAACCATTTTCTTTCTTATGTGGATGCTTGTTGCATCTATCACGGTTGTATTGTGATGCATGCATACATTTCACAACTTGATTCTGGACTTATTTGTTTTTTTTTATTTCCAGACTGCATTTACTTCTAAGAAAGAATATGGAAGGGAAGACAGAGAAGCTAAGTGGGCATTTGCCCAGAGATCCCTATATGGATTAGTTCCTTCCGAAGTGGAGAACAGTGGAGGCATCGGACGTGCAAGTTCAACACTTATCGCTGAACAGGCCAGGCGTCGTGCTGAAATAGCCAGGTACCTTAACAGACTTTTTTCCCCTTCTGTTCATTCTAAAGACGATGCTTATACATACTACTCCAAAACTTCACAACAATTTTAGTACCATTTAGTTCTTATTAATGGTCTAAGGAACCGCTTAACCATCTTCTATTCTACTCTTATGCCACTAGAAGGACCAATTAATGCCACTAAAAATGTTTCACTGTGGATGACTCCTGCAGCATCTCTTGTCAGCTATGTGTTGTCTTCTTGGGTGTCAAGTCATACCGTGTTCTTCAATCAGTGTAGTTTTTTTGGTTATAAATGCCTATTCCAAGATGTGAAAAGTGATTGTCTATTGGTGGAATCGCAGGTTGAGAGAGCTGCACACATTGAGGGGTCACGTAGAATCTGTTGTTAGGTTGAAGAATTTGGATATAGGTACAATTCAAGGAGCTTATACAGTCTGAAAGGCCATTTATGATGAGGCACTCGTCATTATTAGCTCGAGGAAGTACTGCGTGCAGTTTCCCTTGCAAAATGATGGACAACACACGATGATGGATCAAACAACCATAGTAGATGCCAACTTAATTGCTCATGTTAGTTGATGCATGAAGAAAATTAATAGTCATGGGCCGGTTGCAGATCATCCCATTTTAAGCTGTCATTTTGTTTTAGATGGCTAGTTAACTATCTTCCGTGTACTTTACACTGCAACCTTTTTGTAGTTGGCTAGCTTCTACATGTGATTTCAATGGTGGAAACTAAATTCTAAGTAGCGGCAAATAATTTTAATAATCTAGTAGACAAACATTTGTACTTCAACTTGGAGGCTACTCTGCTGACACCTTAGCCAGGTAAGAAACTCGTCTACAGTCTAGAAACATGATTGGGTTCCCTTTTGATCACTGTTTACTGTTAATATATTGAAAGATAAATGCTTGTTCCTTTTTTTTTTGTGTGTGCATGTGTGTGCACGCATGTGTTAACCATGAACTGGTAAAAAGTACCTGATCAGAATTTTTCTAAACGATTTCTTTTTCTTCGGATAGGATTTTAAACGATTTCTAATGAAATTGATCCGCTCCCTTAAAAGGAATTGCAAGAATCTCTAATAATGTGAAAGAATTACCTAATGCATATGTACAATTACAGTACGACCATTATTTGTATCCACAAATGATCGAAAAGTGCCCAACATAAATTTGTAACTAAATGAAACTAGTTTTTATGGGAGAAATGATCTGAATTTTCCTGCAATTAAAGCAGCTTCTTGAACATTTCATACTCTCCTCTATGGTTTAAAACCAGTTCCATACCAGAACCCAAAATTTGTAGGCCTGGTGACAGAATCGTTTGTGGGAATCGAGGTCCGTTGCAATTATGGCCTATGCAAGAATTTAGTTAAATATTTGCCTTCTCTTTTCGAACTGCCTCCAAATATGAGATGTTCATGAGGAGGGAGGGGATCTTTGGCTTCCTGAAGGACCCGTTTCAAACGGAACGAATTTGAGTGTGAAAATGGGGTTGAGGATGGAGATGGAGAGAGAAAGGAAATTCTTGATGGAAATCATGACAGGGATGGGAATAGGAGGTTCTTGTCCCACCCTTTCTCCAGTTGATTCTAGTTAAGCTCATTTAAAATAAAAGAAATTATAACAGAAAATAAATAAAAGAGTGTTACTTTTTTGAATTAGTGAATTCATCGTCGTTCTCCAAATTTTATTCGTAATAATATGTTTTAATTTAGATGCATTTTGCATAAATTAAGTTTCATTCTGTTAACTCCAACTTATGTTTGAGCATCTCTCTTTTCCTCAATTGATTCCCACAAGACCTTTCGGAAGACGAGGATGAGGACTTTTTTGGTTTTCGTCATGAAGGATACAATGACGAGGACAAGGTTTGGAAATGGGGATGGAAACGAGGACTTTGATCCCCGAACCTGTCCCGCCCCATGAACATCTCTAAGTATGACCACGTCGATGCGATGCAATGTTACCTTTCAATTGATGAATCCAGCCCGAGCGCAGAAATTTTTGACATCTTGGAAAACAAAACCATATGATCAACAGCTTACGGCTTGGGGACATGTTTCTCTGTCGAGAAAACCGTACCAAAGATTCATAGTGGATCGGCAAGTGTTGGCTCTCACGATGGGTCAAGATTTCAAGACAAAAATGTGCATTTCGTGGAGCTTGCTTATAAAATTAAGAAGACCACATTGAGCCCCTTGTATAGGATTTTGTCGAAATGAAAATAACTTACAACGGTTTAGGCTCTAGGCCATCCAATCCAATAAACTTAAACACGCACATCTCTCTCATCCCCATATGTATGTGTCTGTGTGAAGTCAACAAGATCCATAACTCCTAATTGATTTTAGGTGCTTCAAATGCAAGCGAAAAGCTAATATCTCAGTTTGGAATGCTAAAATAACTATATGTTAAAGTTCTAAGGTTCTCACCATGAATAGGAGAATAACATGTGCATTCGAGTGTAGGCGAAAACAAAGCGAAGAGTGTGTTTAGCAATCTAAATATAGGAAGCATTTAAAATTTATTAACACTTATCCTTCAGCTAAATAGTTAGGATTTTACACACGCATTTAAAATTTTGTGCGCGGAGAGTTGATTGCTAGATTCTCAGCGGTTCCTTGTGTATAGCAATGCGCGCGCGTGTTGTTTATATTTACGTGACAGAAGCGATCAAGAACCTGCTCGTGTTGCACTCAAGAAGTGTGCACAGGCAGGAGAGGAGAATTTCCCTCGAACGAATTTATGAAGCCACGGTGTGCGTGTATAAATATGTACACATACGCCACTGCATAAAAAGTTTCTTAAAACAAGTACTCGTCTATGAGTTGGCCGTAGTTTACGCGGTAATCAAACACAAAAGTTGGCCGTAGTAGTAACCATGTTAGGAGTTGACTCAATTAATTTCTAGATAACCGCATCTCATCTTCTGGTGCTGTCCCGGCAGTTTGGTGACAAACGTCTCTTATAATTAATCACATACTACCCCTCACACAAACACACACATATGCGTGCGCACATATATATATATATATATATATATATATATATATATATATATATATATATATATATATATATATATATATATATATATATATATATATATATAAGGAGAGAGAGACAAAGGATGTTGCCACCTCTTACTGGTTCATAACCATTCATTATGACATGAATATCATCGAACATTGTTTTTTTATATTTTTAAATATTTTTATCCCCGTCTAGTATGAGAAAAGGCTTAGTTGTTGTTGTTAAATATTTGTATCACTTTTTAAATCACTTGCTCTTAAAATTTTTAAGCATGAGTACATATGAATATGCAGTCACAGAAATACAATAACAGGTTTTTATATTCACACAGGCACACACACATATAATATATAGAGTAATCCGTGCACCTTTTTAAAATAGTCTTAAACATGAGTACATATGAATATGCAGTCACAGAAATACAATATGAATATGTAGAGTAATCCCTGTATCACTTTTTAAATCACTTGCTCTTAAAAATGTTAAGCATGAGTACATATGAATATGCAGTCACAGAAATACAATAACAGATTTTTATATTCACATTCGCGCACACACATATAATATATATATAGAGAGAGTAATCCGTGCACCTTTTTAAAATCGTCTTAAACATCCTGACCATAATCGTTGTTGTATTGTTGCCGTCCGTCAGCTCAAATAAATACAGATTTTGATGCCCCTAATTCCTTGCACATCCGCTTTCTCTCCCTCGCTGGTGGGCTCTCATTCCTAACCCACATCCTCTTTCTCTCCCTCCCTTGCATCATCATTGACAGTCGACCATGGTACCCTATCGTCTGTTTTTCTCTCTGATGTTCTCTCGTCTTCACCATCCGCTGAAACAGAGAAGGAGCATTTATTTGAGCTGCCCCCTCAGTCCTTCCCCCCCCCCCCCCCCCCCCCTCTCTCTCTCTCGCGCGCCGAGCATTTGCTTCTAATGAAAAGGGAAATTTTGCTGAAAGTTGCCGTGTCTGCTGTGATTGAATCGAGAATTATGTATTGAACAATTGATTGTCCTAATTGATCCCAGAGCTCAAATTGATGGCCCAGCTCGAGTTTCCTAGGCTTCTAGTATCATTCACGAGTTTTTTTTTTTTAAATAAGGATGGTTGTACGAGGTAATGAGATTCGTCAGCAACTTCTCAATAAGCTATGGCACTTTCCCTTGCAGCAAGGCCTCTTTGATGATCTTCTTTGACTTTGGAGTTTGTAAACCACCAGCCATAACCTCATGTTATTCTTTGACTTTGGAGTTTGTAAACTGCCACCACGTAGCCTTTGCTGGCTTTAGTTTTATCTCTTTTCAATCCTGGGAAACTTGTAAACCGCCGTCACCTTCAAGGCTGAAGCCATATTAAGTAGGTGGTGTTCCTTTTCAAAATTCATTTAAACTTATAAACCACCATAAACACATAATATATATGTGTTTGTGCAATGTTTTGTTTCCCATTCACAGTGCATTGCTAGGTTTGATTAGCTTTTTCCACACCTTGCTTGTCTTCATTTCCATCTAATGATTAGGCATGCTTTTGAATTTACTTAAAAGTACATGTACGGTAACAAATGCATGAAAAGTATCAGTTCTTTGAAAATAACCACAAGTTGGCATATGTATATTATTGTTTTTCTTTTATTTACGAAGATTTGTAGTGAAGCATCGACAGAGTTAAATGTAGACAAGGATAAACAAGTAATCTAGTAAGATTCTAGTGATACTAATGTGAAGGTTCAATGAAGACAAGGAAAAAACAGAGATTGGATTTTAATGATGGTCCCAAGAACCTCACGTAGCAATCAATAAAGTGCATCTCAACTGTACCCTTAAGAGTTAAACCCTAAGATCAAAACCTCAAATCGAAATCCTACCTTTCTTATTCAATACGTTTATCGAGAAACAAAGAGAGGAATCGTAAGAGAAATAGCTGAAATAAATTGGTTGATTCATGATACTCTTCATACAACAACATAAACAAATCTAAACTAAACCAATATCAATCAAATTCAAGTTGTCCTCCTTGATTCTCAAAACCTTAGATCGACCAAGAATAACACAAGGTAATCAAACAAGAAAATGAAAAAGATGATCATCAACAAGAAAACAACCTAAAGAGTTGAATCCTAAATTCAAAACCTCAAATTGAAACTCTACCTATATATACATATATATATATATATATATATATATATATATATATATATATATATATATGTATATATATATATATATATGTATATATATATATATATGTATATATATATATATATGTATATATATATATGTATGTATATATATATATATGTATATATATATATATATATGTATATATATATATATATATGTATATATATATATATATATGTATGTATATATATATATATATGTATATATGTATATATATATATATGTATATATATATATATATGTATATATATATATATGTATATATACATATATATACATATATATATGTATATATACATATATATATGTATATATACATATATATATGTATATATATATATATAGAGAGAGAGAGAACTCGCAAGGGGAGCTCAAATAAATGTGCATTCTTTGTTTCAGCTGATAATGAGAGATTTGAGCATTTGAGCAGGGTTCTTTGCAAAGAGAACAAGCACTGACAGGTTTTGTCGTGGTCAGTTAACTGCCAACAATGGAGACTGCTGCTTAAAGATAAAAGATAAGAGATGTAAACACTCAAAATTTCTTTTTAAAAGAACAAAAACATTTATTGGTTCTGAATCGAAAAGAGTGCATGCTTAAACAACCTACGAGATGTTAAAGCAAAACGAATCAAATTAGGCCCAATTCAAGCTATTGAAAATCAACAGAGGAAAAAGTTTCAAGAAAAGAAGAGAACGGGCATTTATTCAACAAATTCAGCAAGTTACAATGGGTAACAAGAATGTACACTCAACAAGTTACAATTACAACGGATCTCATAATCAACAAGTTTCCACAAGTCTACAGGACAGTTTCACCGAACAAAAGAAAAAGGCAAAAGATACAACAACCTCCTTTAGCCACCCTACAGAAACATTTAACGAGCTTTCTCTCTCTAGTGCTGTAAAAAGTCCGAAGATATATCTATCAAGGGTGGTAGAACCATCTGCCAAATCTTGGACATCGTCACAATCAAGAGAGTAGAGTAGACACTCGGTCACCCTATCTTCCTCAACAACCGCACCATATGACGATGACCTGAAAAAGAAAACAAATATACCACGCAACATGAAAGACACGGTTGCAGCATGAAAAGCAGGACTAGTTCGTCGTGCCAAGGACATCAGAATCAGGCAGGAAAATTTGCTGCCTCAAGAAAGTCAACAATATCAGGCGGCCACTGTGTAGACCCTGTGAGAGATCCAGAAAGTCGTACAAAATCAGTAAAATTTGGCTGAAAATATGAAGGATTCAATGCAAAAATCGGCCAAGAAGCTCTATGAAAATCCACAGCGATGGCCCTTCATGGATCATCTCCTCTCAACATGGGAACCGCATCCTGTCTCTAGCATTCGTTCATTGTATTTCTGCAAAAACAGAAAGGGAATACAAGGCAAAGACATTCTCTGTGTGTGTATGAGTTTGAAACCTGATTGAAGAGGGGAAGACCCCCATCACCTTGCTGCTCATCCGACCAACCATTGACTCCCCTTCGGCCGTCAAAACCCATGAAAATCCCCACTCTATCAGTCAGCATCCGAACCACCACGGTCACCATCCTCGCCATTCCCTAGTCAGAACCGCCCATCACCAACCTTTTACATTTCTCCATTAGCTATCACTCAAAGCCTCCTCTGCCCTCAATCTGACCGTCCATCGCCGCCTCCATCTGCCATTCACCGATACTCGACCTTGTCCACCACTGGCCCCTCCTCAAATCATGACCGCCATCGCCCCTTCCTCAGCTGCTCCAGAAACAGAAAAGGCCTAACTCGCTCGCCAAAAGCCTTAACGCACCGCCATCGTCACCGACGTCTCGGCCTTCGGCCTCCGACTTCCGACCTCCTCGTCACCAAGTCCCGTCGTTGACCGCAGTCAGTGGCCCCCATCAGGGCCATCACCGCTGCCGACCCAGATCTCTCTCTCCCCCTCGGGTCCTAATCCTTGAAACAAAGGCACGAACAGGATCGGGTCTAACTGGTGAGACCCGATCCGTGAATCCAGTTCGATTCATCCGAACTAGATCACATCCTTTTCCTATCTGATTTAATCCACCTCCGCTCAATCTGAATCGGCCCATTTGATACAATATGCTTTTCCCTTTTGACCTGATGTACCTTGGACCCAACCATTCGTCTAGACGAATCAATCCCAACTTATCCTTTATCCAAAACCAAACCCACTTCAAATTGGACCCCAATCGATTTCCAAGTTGAATCCAATTGAATTCAAAAAGACTCAAATTTCAATACATTCCGAGATCCATAACCCAAACCTCTTGACTTGGACCCAATTCAATCATTTGCTAAAGCAAGAATCCGCTTCTCCAAATCATACCCTCGTTCAAACAAAAACCAAGCCAGGCAATCAAGTTATGAAAAGTTGCATGCCTTGAAGCTCACTTAAACACCAAATTTGAGGAACTCAGACTTATTAAAATAAGCAGTTTTGTTAGCACAGGAGATCAACTTTTACTTGGTATAAAAAGTAAAACTTTCCTAAAATCTAGGTTCGTGGTTATTGTGCAAACACCAAAATTTTCTATGAAAATGAATTTCACATGTAATTGATTTTAAAATTATAAGTTTTGAAAAGAAACGTGAGACGATGCCTTAAAATCCCAAATCTCTGAAAATGGAAACATAACTAAGGAGAAAGCATTGAGCGAGCTTATATTGAACCTCAAACAAGCCAAGGAAAAAGCTACGTGAAATTGAGCTAATCGCACTCAAACATACAACTGCACTTCTTGATTTTAAAATTCTAACCTAGCCTATTCTCTTCTCTTAGCCTGCCCACATGCAGAAAGCAGAATGTTCAGTCAAAAGAGATAAATAGCCCACAAGACATCTTAAAAACAAAAAAGGAAGGACATCATTCGGCTGCCACAGCATGCACCTCGACAATAACTTCTACAGCGTACAACTCAACGAGTATTGACTGTAACATACGAAAAGAAAGAAAAAATTTACACTTACAGATCTAGGGCCATGTTATCAGTCGTAACTCAAAAGGAAACAAGGAACAACCGAAAAGTTTCGACTCTTCTCAAGGATATGAAGCAGCCATGGAATACTTTCCCGAGCAAGGCAGTTCATGATGAAGGATGTCTTAAATTTGAATTCTCCTTAATCGGCCTGATATCCCCTCATAGTGTTCTGCCACGTACGATCTGCAAAACAACGAAAAGAAATATCAGATCAGAACTCTCTCTCTCTCTCTCTCTCTCTCTCTCTCTCTCTCTCTCTCTCTCTCTCTCTCTCTCCCTCTTGTGTGAGCGCACGAATAGCCCGAAACAGCCACTTAAGCCCCACTTCCCACCGTCTTCTCCCTGCCTCGATGCCTCCCATTCATCGGACGAACCCAAGCCGCCTCAATCGCCTGCACCGTAACGATGCAAAGCTTCCACCTTAGCATCGCCCGTTTATGCCCATCCGTGCCTGAACCTCACCGTAATCAGCTCACACCGCCACCGATTTCAACATCATCGGAATACCAAAACCAGCATCTCCTTGTCGCCCTACTTCCTTCATCCATCGCTTACGAGGCGAAGCCCCTTTTTCGCCGTCGCCTTTACTGTGCCCGAACCGTCGGTCCCTCTTCTCTTCTTTCTCCCTTGCGTTCGTCTCAATCTTCTGAATCCATCGCCTTTAGTTTGATCGGATTGGATCCGAACTCAAGCAGACCCAACTTGCCCCATTATCCCAAAATCCCAATCGAACCTAAAGTGGAAGGATCCTAGCTTTACCAACCAGGCCAGGTCCAACATGCTGATCCAAATGCAATCTTCAACCACGTATTTTCATACTGGACCCAACTTACCCCATTATCTCAAAATCTTGATTATTAGGACAACAACCCAATTAGAAATCATTAACACGGACTTATGTGGACCCTTTAGGGTGAGATCATATCGAGATAAGGTTTATTTGATAAACTTTATCGGTCATTGTATGTATATATATAAGCATATAAATACGAGATACTTGAGATATTTAAAGAATATAAGTAAGAAGTTGACAATGGGCTAAAGTCTTAAGTTATGATCGAGGTGGGAAATACAAATCTACAAAATTCACTCTTAGTTGAACCAATTCCAAAAAGCCCCATTTATGCCTGATCCTAACCAATTCCCAAGACACATAGCGGAGCGTGCGTTCAAATGTAATCTCTTATTCGGCGCTATTGTGGATTGTGTCGCGAATCGAAGTTCGTTGGAACTGAAATTACAAACACAAGAGAGTTGTTTTAGCACGCCCAGTGGAGCCTGGAGGTCTACCAAATTGCTTCATTTGATTCCCATGCGAATTTTCTTACTATTGGGCGTTGTACACGCGCGTTGCTTCGTGCCTCGATCAAACCCCACTGAGGCAAATTGTTGTCCCATCGCAAAGAAGGTTTGTAACCATATTGACACACACTATTTAAAAGAGGAGGAGAAGAAGAAGAAGAAAGATCCGCAGAGCTGGAAGAGGAATATCTCACCTGGTTGGCGGGGTGACTTCGTTGATACCCAAGGCATGCATTTGGCTTTGGCCTTCCCATTGTACTTAAAAGACCAATTATACATAGCGAGCACTTGTCGTGTCCCACTTTTAACCAAATATCATGTATATGATAATCCAATAAATTCAAAATTTTGCTTGGGTATTGCCCATCATAATATTTAGGGGGGTTACCTAAAGCTGCAAAGTGGGCCTAATGCAATACTTGCCTGGTTCATCGCTTGGATCTTTTGTAGTCTGATCACATGGACACACCTAGCGGGCTCAAAGCACCCTCGGTTTAGTATAAACCTGAGACCAATTGACCTTCAAAATTAAGCACCCACGGAGACTTGCTCATCTCCTTCATAAATGACAAATCGGATTTTTATGGCTTCGGAGAACCACCATATACTCGTCGGGTTAAGAACAGACTCGTTTTGCTGGCGAACGCGCGCGACAGTGATACGTGAAAACACTGGCGCACAAGCGTCCGTCACGAAAAGGTGTTTAAACGATGGAGAAAACCGCAAAATCACGCTTCACTGACGGCCTCGCGCGACAGTGATATATGAAAACACTGGCGCACAAATGTCTGTCGCAGAAGAGGGGTTTAAACGACGAAAAAACCGCAAAATGTCGCTTCACTGACGGCAGAGACCGTCAGAACCGATATCCGTCGCTGTATATCACATACACCGACGGTCGTGGCCGTCAGTGAAGATGAAACCCCACCTCAAACTCCTCGACCCGCGCAGAGCTTCGTTCGAATTGGAGAAAGCTCCAACACACCAACCGCGCACAAAACTCGAACCTTTTCTTGAACATGTTATTTTCCCCACTTTTCCTATTTACCAATTTTACATCGCATCGCTCCTATTGCATACAAATCTCGAACCACGTGAACATATGACTTAGCCCCATCTCCGAACATCTTATTTGCCCCCGTTTTCCCATCTTGTGTGGTCTTCTCGATCATCAACATTCCAATTCCATCACCTATTTAGTGTTCTCACGAGTACAATCACACGACCGTCGGGATGTTCCTTCTCCCCACGTAGACGGCGACCCCGCTGGCATCTGCTTTTGTATAAATCGTACCATCTTCAACGTTCTTATCACTGCAAAATATAACACTCCGTTATTTCATTCAAATGAGATCACACCTGCTACAATAAATAGCTCACAATTACAAACGAAGCTTATGACTTAGCCGACCAACCCAAAGGTGCCCATAACACGGCCAATCTTCAACATCACACTCGGCATTCAAAGCAGACTTCCGAAGACTGAAATCAACAAGTCGTTCACAAAACAAATTCGACAAGTGCAGAACCTGAAGACCCAAATGTTCGCCGATGCTATGCAACATCACAAAAGGCCCATAACCATTCTTTCTGGATAAAGAATCTAGTGATTCATCAAATGTACCACAGGGTTTTCCGTTGTCTTTGCTTTTACAGTTTCTTATCTACAGAATCTTTGGGCATCTTTTATGTACAGGAAGAGGACCAACACTGTATTCTACTAACTTGGCCTTTTTTTCGAGCAAACCTTAGGGAGAAGTTCGCCACTACAGTATGCACACAAAGGACATAAATTTATGCGAAGATCTATTCCCTTATCAACTCCCTCAGCACTGAGAACAGTTCTGAAGGATCGAACACACAATGACTCTTCTATCATTTTTTTCGTGCAAAATAGCAGGAGAACCAGAACTCACAAGGCATACGTGAAATGTTTACTACGCGGCAAGGAAGGAAGGCGGAGAACAAATCATCTTTGAAGAATAGATAACACACGCATGCCTATCATCTTTAAAGAATCAATGAAGTAAAATAACAAATCAGCAAATTCAGTGGTCAGGGATTCAGAGGATCGTACAGCTTCACAAGAATTGGCCTTTCCGGTGATTTTAAGCTACAACTGAATGCAACTATTCCATGCTACAGTCCCCTTTTATTCCTACGAAGATATAAGCAACACTTCCTCGTCATATATCAACTAATTCAGTGGTTAGGATGAATGCGAGAAAGCAAGAACACATTATTCATATATCACAGGCCACCCTGAATATCCCCCACCAGCTAGAACGTCGGTGCTTAGTTCTAACTTCCAAACTCACCCCAGAGAAACAACTACCTCAAAATATACATGGTAATTAATAAACATCTTTAGCTTTTCTCTTCAATAGATGATATTAATGTTTCTTCTTCTGTGGATGGATTTAATCAAAAGACATGCTAAAACGAGGTGGGGCACCCTAAAAGCATCAGTATGAATACGGAAAGCTAGAGATGGATCTCAAAGAGCCTAAATAGAAAACGTATCCAGAAAAAGAACAGTAAACAAATGAAATACAACCACCAGAGAGTCAACAACAGCTGTCGGAAATAATTTAAGCCTCTCCCTATCTCTCTCACTGTCTCACACACACACAAAGGCATATGAATCTATCTATCAATCTATCTATCTATATATATATATATATATATATATATATATATATATATATATATATATATATATATATATTACAATTACGGATGAATATAAATAGTTATATATACAAATGCATACATTGTTGGGACAACCGATGATTGCCAAAGCCGTCAATCTTTGCTCGGTTCGGTTGTGCGCAATGGATGCCGACTCACTACGGATGAATATAAATAGTTATATATACAAATGCATACATTGTTGGGACAACCGATGATTGCCAAAGCCGTCAATCTTTGCTCGGTTCGGTTGTGCGCAACGGATGCCGACTCACTGCTTTGGTTTTGCTTTCTGCTTTCCTTCTTTTTGTGTATGTTTCCTGTAGAAAATGAAATAGAAATGTATATATGGCTTTTGGGGTTTCCCGCAAAGGGTTTTCTCAGAAGACACGTAGGTCAGAATCACATAATCTATGTATACATTTATTTCATGTTGTGTATTCTCTGTATTTATACATGGCTTTGCGTCTTCCGCGTTTACCGCTGTGGGCTTTCTCTTTTAACATCCATGTTTGCTTTTATGTGGGAGATGCGTGTGTTTTCCTTTTGAAAAATAGAAATCGGTTTTTATGAATAACTTTCGAAAAAATAAGATCTCATGAAATTCGGGAAGAGGGCCCTTCTTCCCGCATTTCATGGTCGTTGTTAGTAACGAGACCGAGAGTGGTCATCCACTACTTACATCTCTCACTTGGCCACTAGAGCCAATCTTTTTGATACACTGGTTTTCCTCCCACTACTTTAGGGTTTACCAAGTTGTATCATATTTCCTTGTTGCAACTTAATTGCAACTCACAACCGTTATGCGGTTTTTCCACAAGGAATGTGTTTTTCAAGCATAACTCTCAACACAAATGTATTTTCTACACTTATATACTAGACATATCTCAACCCCATATGGGTTACACGTTTAGTAAACAATTATTCTGAGATGCCTTTTGTTAAGGGGTCAACCAAAATATTAATAGTTGGCATATAACATATAGTTATTTTATTTCTTTTGAGCATAGATATTTAACCATTATATGCTTGCTTCGTGAGTTATCAGCTCAACTCTTAATAAGAGTAATTGTTGCACTGTTGTCACAATACATAACAATCGGCTCGTTGACTATATCTAGCTTCAAATCACGTATGAAGCACCTTATCCAAACAACACTAGTAGCAGCCACACTCAGTCTCTTGTGTATGCAATGCTACACAACCTTGTTTCTTGCATGCCCAAGAAAATGCACCACCTCAAAATAAGAATATTTGTCCCAAGATTGATTTGCTATCATCTTTGCTCTCGGCAAAGTCACCATATGAGTATCCTATCACTTTCAGTTCATCTGCTTGTAAAAAAAAGTTTAAAGCCTTTTGTTCCTTTAAAATATCACTCTATCCAATGTTGCCATCCAGGATTACTTTGATATCTACTTAAAAGACCAACAACAAAGCTGATATCAGGTCTTGTGAATAACATAGCATACATCAGGCAGGATGTGTGCATAAGGAACATTGGGCTTATCGTCTCCTTCAGCGGGACAATCAACCTTCTCAATTTAACCTTTTTTGCAACAGGTATAGATGTAGACTCTCAGTGTTCCAGACATATACATAGTGATCAAGCTCATTAGCCACAAACTCAAGTTCAGCTATGACATTTTGAAAAGTCAAATACCAATGGCGAGGTCACTGTTTCAGGCCATATAGGGATTTTCTCAACCTACATACTTTATCTTCTTAGCCTTTAACTTTATATAGAATATGTATCAACATAATCTATTCTTTCCTTTTGCAAAAAACCCTTTGTAACCAACCTCGCTTTAAACTTATCGATCGAACCATCGACCTTATATTTCTGTTTTAGAACCCATTTGCAACCTATGGCTTTTCTTCCTCTTCACAAATCACTAAACTCCCAGACTTGGTTTTTCTCAATGGATTCAATTTCTTCATCCATAACTTTTTCTGAGTATAACGATTCACATGAGTTAATAGCCTCCTGTAAGTCAAGTTATCAGTGAGCTCATCTAAATCTACCCAATTACACGCTTCTTCCATAAGGTATTGAGTTGAAAACACTACTTTCTTCTTAAATGTAACGACTATTGAGTTGAAAACACTACTTTCTTCTTAAATGTAATTGCACCGAAGCGATGGCTTTCATTTCCTAAAGAAAAAACTTTGGGTTCATAGTTATTGTGTGAAGCACCCAAAATTTTCCACCTCTCTCTCTCTCTCACACACAAAAATGCATATAAATATATATATATATATATATATATATATATATATATATATATATGTTTCGGTTTGTTTCGGTTTATAAGAGAGAGAGACGAATCGAAATATATATATAGATAGATAGAGCAATATGTACATATATGTGAAGGAACAAACACTAGCACACACACACACACACATATATATATATATGTATGTACGAATGTATATGCATGTATGTATGTGTGTGTACACATGTATATGTTAAGGAAAGTCGGGCATGTCTGGGCATGTCATTTTGTATCTTATGTTACTTTAGATATAGCTAATACTTATTAGGGGTAGATTAGAAAATTAAGTTACACAGGGTATTAATAGCTAATTAGGGTTTAGTTAGGTAATAAGAAAAGAGAGGAAAGAGAGAGGAGGACGGCTGCTGTGGGAGTGCCGATCCTGGGAGTTGTTGCAGATTGGAGGTATGCCTCCAATCTGCCCTCTTATGTAAGTTTTCTTTATGTTGATTAATAGAATGTTTTATGTATAAGATGGTATCAGATGTCAGGCGTCTTCCCTTGCAAAAAATCGTGATCTTGCCTTCCCCAATCTCCACCTACTAGCTGTTGATCGACGTCTGCTGTGTTGTGCCAACTGCATCTGTTCATCACAGTCTTCCGATGGTGCAGCGTTTTGCTTCAGTTGCCATTCAACCACATTGCCAGCATCTCGTCTTCCACTCCTTCCTTCCGATCATTCTAGTCACCCTAGATGGGGCTTTCACGCTCCACTGAATCTGTTAGTGTTTGGCATATACTTCCGAGGAGCTTTGGATTGTAGGCATCGGTCGAGCATTGCCATCACCTAGCACCGGCTTCTTCAAGGGAGTTACTCAGTAGGGATTATCCTACTACGATTTTTCAGTGATTTTTGTGAGTCTCTTATTCAAGGGAGGACTAATTTGATGGTTGTTTCTGTTTTCTTCCGCAATGTCTTCTCTGTACATTTCAGCGTGGTTGTTTTTCCGCTCCAAAAAGCTTAGTGGCCCCCATCTTGACCTGCCCCTTGGGACCAAGGACAGGTGGTATTCCTCAGCGTGGTTTCCTTGGCGCTACCGTTTCCTGCGTGAACTTCCCTCTATTGCAGGCTATTCTTTAACATCCTTCTTGCTCCATCTTCAACGATATTCATTCGAACTGTAGTCTGCACTCTTCTGGTATTATTTACCAGTGTTGGCAAATTTTTTTGTCTTCCTACTTGTTTCTCCGCTGGTGCAACATCTCTTCTTTATTTGCATCATCCCTCTCGCTGCCGTTTTTATATTTCTTCAGTCTTTATTCTTCATGGCTGACAAAGGTAAGGGAATTGCTCCTTCCATTTATCCCGGTGACCACTCTAGTTCGTTTGACAAAGCATACACTCTTCAGATTACCCAGACTAAATTAGATGGTCGTAATTACATGGAATGGGCACGTTCTGTGGAACTTGCCATTGTAGCTAGGGGGAGATGGGCACATTTGATGGGTCACTCTCCCATGCCTGAACCTCATGATAGTCGTTATTCTACCTGGAAAAGAGAAGATGCCTTAATCTCATCGTGGTTACTCCAGTCCATGATTCCTTCCATTGCAAAAACATTTATGTTTTTAGACTCTGCCCATGACATTTGGTGTGCCGTAGCCGAGGCTTATTCCCGGAAAAAGAATGTTGCCAAAGAATATGAGATTTTGGAGAGAATTCGGAAGTATAAACAAGTCAATCGGTCCATGAGTGACTATTATGCAGATCTCCGCGGTCTTTGGGATGAACTCTTCTACTATACGAATATTAAGTGCTCTGCTTGTTATACTGAACGACATGAGGCGATTGAAAAAAAGAAAGTATTTGATTTATTGTGGGGTGTGAATCAGGAATTTGAATCACTGAAATTGAATATCTTAGGCAGAGATGAACTTCCTTCATTGGGCATTGTTTACTCCTTATTACTCAGAGAAGAAGATTGCCGCAATCTTGAGAAGGATCAGGTTACTGCTCCAGATCAGCATGCACTTCAGGTCCGAGGTGACCTTTCTCATGGTCGTGGCAGAGGGGCCCTTCCGAGTCGTGGTTGTGGCCGTGGTCGTTTTACTTCAGAAGACAGGAATAAACTTCTCTGCTCCTATTGTGGCAAATCGCGTCATACCAGAGATCATTATTGGGAATTACATGGTAAACCTGAATCTTATAGACAGCGAAATCCCTCAGTTCATTCGGCTGAATCTTCCACTCAGAGCATGGCATTCAGGCGATTATCAAACGCATAGAAGGTCTTGAACAACGATTCTCTGAGACAACCTCTGTTTCCTCCACCCAAGCCACGATGGCACAGGCTACGCATACAGTCACAGGTAATCACTCCTCTTCTTCCACTTTTCATACCTGGATAATTGATACAGGGGCTACAGATCATATGGTTGGCGACTTATCCTATTTTTCAGCTTACCAGACACTTCAGGATCAGGCACCGATTAAATTAGCGGATAGTTCTTTCATTTATATGGTTGAACATAGCCGTGTTTCTACCTGTATTTCCGATCTATCATCCGTATATCATGTTCCGAGTTTTCCACTCAATCTTCTTTCTGTCAGCTCTTTAACTCGTGCCTTGCATTGTTGTGTAACATTCCATCCTACTGGTTGTGTATTTCAAGATCTGAGGACGGGGAACATCTTTGGACATCGTAAACTACAGAAAGGCTTATACATTCTTGAAGACTCTCCTCAGCCTTCAAACCCTCACCGTCCTTCACCACCATCCGTTCATGCTGCAGATCTTCGTCTTTGGCATTATCGTCTTGGCCATCTTCCTGTGTCCAAAATTCCTTATGTTATTCCTCAGTTTCGCGTTCAGTCCAATAAATTTCAATTTGAATATGAAGTCTGTCAACTTGGGAAATACCAAAGGGCATCTTATCCTTTAAGTGATTCTCGCAGTTCTCAATCTTTTGAACTTATTCACTCTGATGTATGGGGACCTAGTCCGGTCACCTCTGTGTTTGGTCATAAGTATTTTGTTTCCTTCATTGATGATTGTACTCGTCTTACCATAGTTTACTTAATGAAAACAAAGTCTGAAGTTGCCTCTATTTTTCCCATTATGCATCGATTTATTTGTACTCAGTTCAATGCTACTGTTAAAATTCTTCGATCCGATAATGGCAACGAATACCTTGGGACTCAGTTAGCATCCTATTTACATGCACAGGGCATTGTTCATCAGACTACTTGTCCTTATACAACCCAACAAAACGGTCTTGCTGAACGGAAGAATCGACATATTCTGGAAGTTGCCCGCACCCTTCTTCTTCAAAGTAATGTTCCCAAATTTTATTGGAGTGATGTTGTCCTCACTGCTGTTTATCTTATAAATCGCATGCCTAGTCATACCACTCAGGGGGAGAGTCCTCTTCATCGTGTTCATAAAGATTCACAATCATTTCATCTCCTTCCTCGTACCTTTGGGTGTACCTGTTTTGTCCATATTCATCTTCCTCATCGTGATAAACTTGATGCCAAGTCTGTTAAGTGTATTTTTCTTGGCTACTCCACCTCTCAGAAAGGCTACAAATATTATGACCCATTGCTTCGAAAGCTCTATGTTTCTATGGATGTCACCTTCTTTGAACTTACCCCTTATTATTCTCCTTCCATGGCATCTTCTCCAAATTCTACTTGTGTTCTTCCGCTCGTTCCTAGCGAGGGGGAGTTTCCTGAGATCGTTGCCTGCAACAGTGAGAACACTCAGCCATCAAAAGATATTCTAACATACCAGAAAGGCTAACGAAGGATTGTATACTCTCAAGAAGAACCATGTGCTAAAGAGAATTCCCTTGAACCAGATCCCCAAGTACAAGTGGAAAGTGATCTTGAAATCCCTATTGCTGTTCGAAAAGGTAAGCGTACATGTGCACGATATCCCATTTCTAATTATGTTTCATACGCCAATACGTCTCAGAGGTACCAAAACTTCATTATGAATGATGGAAAAATATAACATTCCTTCGAAGTTTGAAGAAGCAATCAAGTGTCCTTTATGGAAAGCTGTAATTGAAGAAGAATTGAATGCACTGGTAAAAAACAATACATGGACCATCACACAGTTGCCTTCTGATAGGAATACTGTAGGATGTAAGTGGGTGTTTACTATTAAATATAAGGCAGATGGGACAATGGAGAGATATAAAGCCAGATTGGTTGCTAAAGGATACAATCAGTCATATGGAATTGATTATACAGAAACATTTACACCTGTGGCCAAGCTTACATCAATTAGAATACTTCTGAGTATGGCAACAAACTTGGGATGGAATCTATGGCAATTGGATGTCAAAAATGCCTTTTTACAGGGAGATTTAAATGAAGAAGTGTAAATGGAACTACCTCCTGGAATGACCAGCACTCTTTTATCTTCAATAAAGCAATATACGGGTTAAAACAATCTCCAAGAGCTTGGTTTGATAAATTCAATAAAGTCGTGTGCAGTCTGGGATACAGCAGAAGTCTTAATGATCATACAATATTCTTCAAGAGAGGGGCACAAATATCTATTCTTGCGGTGTATGTTGATGATATTATTGTTATAGGAGATGACATTGAAGAAATTTCAGAGTTGAAAAAGAATCTTCATAAATTATTAGAGATTAAGGATTTGGGTAGGCTTTACTATTTCTTGGGCATAGAAGTTCTCTACTCTCACAAAGGTATCTTCTTAACTCAGCGGAAATACCTAATGGATTTTCTTAAAGAAACTCAAATGCTTGACTGCAAACTTAGTGACACTCCTATGGAGGTAAACCAGAAATTCTTTAAAGGTGACAGTGAAGAGTTCAAGGACATCCACAAATATCAGAAACTAGTGGGAAAGCTTATATATTTAACCATTACTCGACCAGATATTACTTATGCAGTTGGGATTGTGAGGAGATATATGCACTCACCAATAAAAAATCAGATGGATGCAGTGTATAGAATTCTTAGATATCTCAAATCAACTTCAGGAATGGGTTTACTTTATTCAAAATCATCAAATTTGGACATTACACTTTATTCGAATGCTGACTAGGCTGGTTCTTCCGATGACAGGAAGTCAACTACAGGCTATGTTACTTTACTTGGTGGTAATATTATATCGTGAAAGAGTAAAAAACAGACAGTCGCTGCAAGATCTACAGCAGAAGCTGAGTATAGAACTATAGCACAAGCTATGTGTGAAGGAAAATGGATATCATCATTGATTAGTGAATTGGGTTATTCTCTTAACCATCCTATACCTCTATATTGTGATAGCAGTGCATCTATTCATATGGCATCAAATCCCGTATATCATGAAAGGACCAAGCATATAGAAATTGACTGCCACTTCATCAGGGAGAAGATATCTAATAAAGAATTTCAGCTGGAGTATGTTCATTCTATCAAACAGAGGGCTGATTTCTTAACTAAAGCTACTACCAGCAAACTGTTAAAAGAGACCTTATCCAAGTTAGGTGTCATCAACATTTTCCACCCAACTTGAGGGGGAGTGTTAAGGAAAGTCGGGCATGTCTGGGCATGTCATTTTGTGTCTTATGTTACTTTAGATATAGCTAATACTTATTAGGGGTAGATTAGGAAATTAAGTTAGACAGGGTATTAATAGCTAATTAGGGTTTAGTTAGGTAATAAGAAAAGAGAGGAGGACGGTTGCTGTGGGAGTGCCGATCCTGGGAGTTGTTGCAGATTGGAGGTATGCCTCCAATATGCCCTCTTATGTAAGTTTTCTTTATGTTGATTAATAGAATGTTTTATGTATAAGAGTATATACATTCCAATCTCTTGCATATGTATATCATACAGACAGACATATACATGTGTGCGTGCATGACATTGGGATGTTTATCAAGTTGAAAACACTACTAGCTTCTTAAATAAGATAAAGCCCAGCCATTTCCTAAAATCTAGGTTTCATGGTTATTGTGCAAACACCCAAAATTTTCTATGAAAATGAAATTCACATGTAATTGATTTTAAAATTATAAGTTTTGAAAAGAAACATGAGACGATGCCTTAAAATCTCATATCTCTAAAAATGGAAACATAACTAAGGAGAAAGCATTGAGTGAGCTTATATTGAACCTCAAACAAGCCAAGGAACGACTATTGAGTTGAAAACACTAACGGGATGTATATATGTGTGTGTGTACAGGACAATGGAACGACTATTGAGTTGAAAACACTACTTTCTTCTTAAATGTAAATGTAATTGCACCGAAGCGATGGCTTTCATTTCCTAAAGAAAAAACTTTGGGTTCATAGTTATTGTGTGAAACACCCAAAATTTTCCATGAAAATGAATTTCACATGGTAAGCCTCTCTCTCTCTCTCAGACAAAAATGCATATAATATATATATATATATATATATATATATATATATATATATATATATATATATATATATATATATGTTTCGGTTTGTAAGAGAGAGAGAGACGAATCGAAATATATATATAGATAGATAGATAGATAGATAGATAGATAGATAGATAGAGCAATATGTACATATATCTGAAGGAACAAACACAAGCACACACAGACATATATATATATATATATATGTATATATATATATATATATGTATATATATATATATGTATATATATATGTACGAATGTATATGCATGTATGTATGTGTGTGTACACAAGTATATACATTCCAATCTCTTGCATATGTATATCATATACATGTGTGAGTGCACGACATTGGATGTTTATCAAGTCGAAAACACTACTAGCTTCTTAAATAAGATAAAGCCCGGCCATTTCCTAAAATCTAGGTTCGTGGTTATTGTGCAAACACCAAAATTTTCTATGAAAATGAATTTCGCATGTAATTGATTTTAAAATTATAAGTTTTGAAAAGAAACGTGAGACGATGCCTTAAAATCCCAAATCTCTGAAAATGGAAACATAACTAAGGAGAAAGCATTGAGCGAGCTTATATTGAACCTCAAACAAGCCAAGGAAAAAGCTACGTGAAATTGAGCTAATCGCACTCAAACATACAACTGCACTTCTTGATTTTAAAATTCTAACCTAGCCTATTCTCTTCTCTTAGCCTGCCCACATGCAGAAAGTAGAATGTTCAGTCAAAAGAGATAAATAGCCCACAAGACATCTTAAAAACAAAAAAGGAAGGACATCATTCGGCTGCCACAGCATGCACCTCGACAATAACTTCTACAGCATACAACTCAACGAGTATTGACTGTAACATACGAAAAGAAAGAAAAAATTTACACTTACAGATCTAGGGCCATGTTATCAGTCGTAACTCAAAAGGAAACAAGGAACAACCGAAAAGTTTCGACTCTTCTCAAGGATATGAAGCAGCCATGGAATACTTTCCCGGGCAAGGCAGTTCATGATGAAGGATGTCTTAAATTTGAATTCTCCTTAATCAGCCTGATATCCCCTCATAGTGTGGTAGAACCATCTGCCAAATCTTGGACATCGTCACAATCAAGAGAGTAGAGTAGACACTCGGTCACCCTATCTTCCTCAACAACCGCACCATATGACGATGACCTGAAAAAGAAAACAAATATACCACGCAACATGAAAGACACGGTTGCAGCATGAAAAGCAGGACTAGTTCGTCGTGCCAAGGACATCAGAATCAGGCAGGAAAATTTGCTGCCTCAAGAAAGTCAACAATATCAGGCGGCCACTGTGTAGACCCTGTGAGAGATCCAGAAAGTCGTACAAAATCAGTAAAATTTGGCTGAAAATATGAAGGATTCAATGCAAAAATCGGCCAAGAAGCTCTATGAAAATCCACAGCGATGGCCCTTCATGGATCATCTCCTCTCAACATGGGAACCGCATCCTGTCTCTAGCATTCGTTCATTGTATTTCTGCAAAAACAGAAAGGGAATACAAGGCAAAGACATTCTCTGTGTGTGTATGAGTTTGAAACCTGATTGAAGAGGGGAAGACCCCCATCACCTTGCTGCTCATCCGACCAACCATTGACTCCCCTTCGGCCGTCAAAACCCATGAAAATCCCCACTCTATCAGTCAGCATCCGAACCACCACGGTCACCATCCTCGCCATTCCCTAGTCAGAACCGCCCATCACCAACCTTTTACATTTCTCCATTAGCTATCACTCAAAGCCTCCTCTGCCCTCAATCTGACCGTCCATCGCCGCCTCCATCTGCCATTCACCGATACTCGACCTTGTCCACCACTGGCCCCTCCTCAAATCATGACCGCCATCGCCCCTTCCTCAGCTGCTCCAGAAACAGAAAAGGCCTAACTCGCTCGCCAAAAGCCTTAACGCACCGCCATCGTCACCGACGTCTCGGCCTTCGGCCTCCGACTTCCGACCTCCTCGTCACCAAGTCCCGTCGTTGACCGCAGTCAGTGGCCCCCATCAGGGCCATCACCGCTGCCGACCCAGATCCTCTCTCTCCCCCTCGGGTCCTAATCCTTGAAACAAAGGCACGAACAGGATCGGGTCTAACTGGTGAGACCCGATCCGTGAATCCAGTTCGATTCATCCGAACTAGATCACATCCTTTTCCTATCTGATTTAATCCACCTCCGCTCAATCTGAATCGGCCCATTTGATACAATATGCTTTTCCCTTTTGACCTGATGTACCTTGGACCCAACCATTCGTCTAGACGAATCAATCCCAACTTATCCTTTATCCAAAACCAAACCCACTTCAAATTGGACCCCAATCGATTTCCAAGTTGAATCCAATTGAATTCAAAAAGACTCAAATTTCAATACATTCCGAGATCCATAACCCAAACCTCTTGACTTGGACCCAATTCAATCATTTGCTAAAGCAAGAATCCGCTTCTCCAAATCATACCCTCGTTCAAACAAAAACCAAGCCAGGCAATCAAGTTATGAAAAGTTGCATGCCTTGAAGCTCACTTAAACACCAAATTTGAGGAACTCAGACTTATTAAAATAAGCAGTTTTGTTAGCACAGGAGATCAACTTTTACTTGGTATAAAAAGTAAAACTTTCCTAAAATCTAGGTTCGTGGTTATTGTGCAAACACCAAAATTTTCTATGAAAATGAATTTCACATGTAATTGATTTTAAAATTATAAGTTTTGAAAAGAAACGTGAGACGATGCCTTAAAATCCCAAATCTCTGAAAATGGAAACATAACTAAGGAGAAAGCATTGAGCGAGCTTATATTGAACCTCAAACAAGCCAAGGAAAAAGCTACGTGAAATTGAGCTAATCGCACTCAAACATACAACTGCACTTCTTGATTTTAAAATTCTAACCTAGCCTATTCTCTTCTCTTAGCCTGCCCACATGCAGAAAGCAGAATGTTCGGTCAAAAGAGATAAATAGCCCACAAGACATCTTAAAAACAAAAAAGGAAGGACATCATTCGGCTGCCACAGCATGCACCTCGACAATAACTTCTACAACATACAACTCAACGAGTATTGACTGTAACATATGAAAAGAAAGAAAAATTTTACACTTTTGTGTGCCATGTTTGCAGTTAACTCCCAATAAGCTAGATCATTCTTTATTGTTTCTTTCTAACACTTTTGTGGTCATCCTCTACCTCTTTTAATACTTTCCAAATTTAGTTTTTCTAACCTTCTTATAGGTTCTTCTTGATCTTCTTTCTATATGTCCAAACCATCTTAAATGATATTCTCTCATTTTATCCTCTATCGGTGCCATTCCTAATTTGTTTCTAATAACCTCGTTATGTATACGGTCTTTTCTTGTATGACCCCTCATCCATCTCAACATCTTCATTCTGTCACAGACATCTTTTGTACATGTTGATGATTAACTGCCAAACACTCGTAACCATAAAACATGGTAGGCTTAATTGCTGCTCTATAATATTTACCTTTTAATTTTAATAGTATCTTCTTATCATAAAGAATACCTTATGCTCTTCTCCATTTTAACAAACCAGCATTAATTCTATACGTAATATCTCCATCAATTCTTCTATCACTCTGAAAAATTTACCCTAGTTATTAATACTTTCCTTTTGGGGATGCAATGTGTGCCAATTTTAGTTTCTATGTCCTCTGAAGTAACCAAATGATCAAACTTATATTCCATATATTTTGTCTCTGTTCTAATAAGTCGGAGGCATTCCATAGTTCCAATTTTCTATGAACTTTTTCCTTAGACTCCTCCTCTAACACAATGTCATATGCAAATAACATACACCAAGGCACTTCATCTTGAATATGTTTTGTTAACTCATCAATCACCATTATAAATAAGTATGGACTTAAAGTTGATCCTTGATATAACTCAATCCTAACTTTAAAGAAGTATGTCATTCCTTCATGAGTCCTCACACATGTTTTTGCACCATTGTACACATCTCTTATAAGGTTAGTGTATGTCAATGTGATACCTCTTTTTTCTAAAGTTCTCCAAATAACCTCACTCGGTACCCTATTATAAGCTTTTTCTAGATCAATAAATATCATGTGAAGGTCTTTCTTTTTTGCTCTAAAATGTCTCATAAGACATCTCAAAAGGTGAATCGCTTCAAAAATAGATCTACGTGACATGAATCCAAATTGGTTCTCTGTTGTACTCGATACTTGTCTTAACCTACGTTCAATAATTTTTTCCCACAATTTCATAGTATGGCTCACTAACTTGATACCTCTATAATTTGAACAATTCCGAATATCTCCCTTGTTCTTATATATGGATACTCGCTCTTCATTCCTCGGGCATCTTTTAGTTTCTCTATATTTCATTAAATAGTTTTGTGAGCCAAGTGATTCCTATTTCTTCTAGTATTTTCCAAACTTCTATAGGAATATTGTTTGGTCCTACTGATTTACCACCCTTCGTATGTTTAAGAGCCTCTTTGACTTCGTTCTTTTCAATACATTGGTAGAAATTGTAGTTTATATACTTTTCTGATTTGACTAACTCTCCTAAGCTAATACTAACATCTTTATTTTCATTAAAAAGCTTATAAAAATAGTTTTTTCATCTATTTCTTATATCATCATCTGCCACTAGAAATTTTTCATCATCGTCCTTGATGCATCTAACATAATTAAGATATTTAGTTTTCTTATCTCTAACCCTAGCTATCCTAAAAATATCTCTTTCACCCTCTTTTTAGTTGAGTTTTTTATATACATCCTCTAAAATTTTAGCTTTTACTTCACTGACAACTTTTTTCACTTTTTCTTCGCTTTCTTATAAGCCTCTAAAGTTTCACTAGTTTTCTTAGCATAATGTAATTTGTAACATGTCCTCTTTGCCTTGATTTTATTTTGTACTACTTCACCCCACCACCAAGCTTCTTTTTGTACCGGTACACCTCCCTTCGATACACCTAACACATCTTTCGCCACTTTCCTAATATTTATAGCCATATTGTTCTACATATCACAGGGTGTACCAACATAATTTCAAACATCTCCTTGAAGGACTTTCTGTTTAAATATATCTTCTTTCTCGCTTTTGAGGTTCTACCATTTAATCTGAATAACTCGATGCACTTTTTCTTCTTTGTCTATTTTTTTATTTGTAAACCCATAACTAAAAAACGATGTTGAAAGCTTTCTCCTAGAATTACCTTACAATCTTTACAATACTCTCTATCTTTTTTCTACAAATAAAGTAATCAATTTGTGTTTGTGATAAGCCACTCTTATAAGTAATTAAATATTCATCTCATTTTTTGAAGATTGTATTGACTATAAAGAGATCAAATGCCACAACAAAATTTAAAATCTCCCTATCTACCTCATTTATATCCCCAAAACCAAAGTTTTTATGAATACCTTGATATCCTAATGCCTCTTTATCGACATGTCCATTTAAGTCTCCCCCTCAACAAATCATCTCCCTTTGCGGAATCATTTGAATCACCTTATCTAACTCTTCCCAAAAGTCATATTTATACTATCTTCTAGTCCTACTTGGAGTGCGTAAACACAAACTATATTCAAAACCTCTACTCCTAACACTAATTTCAATGTCATGATTTGATCACCATATTGTTGTATGTCTACTATATTGTTCTTTAAATCTTTATTTATGATAATACCAACTCCATTTCGAGCCTTTTCCTTACTAGAGTACCATAATTTAAAACTTTTATCCATTATCTCCTTTGCTTTTACTCCAACCTACTTTGTCTGTTGTAAACATAGAATATGAATCTTTCTCTGAGTCATAGTATCTGCCACCTCCATTAGCTTACCGTATAATGTTTCAATATTCCAAGAACCAATACGAATCTTATTATCTAGTACTAGCTTCCTTACCCCGTATCTATCCATATTCAAAAACCAAGACTAAATGGAAAAAATCACTGTTCATGGCATTTCACAGAAAGTGCAAGGACATTTTTATACTTTCTAGAGCGGTATAACGGATATTTTGCAAGACAACTAGGGCTATATCCATAAAATTACCAAAAACTCGGGTTCTGTAATTTCTTGAAATATCCAGGGGCAAAACAATAAAACTACACCATGATATTTTGTAGTTTCACGTACTGTCGGTGGGTAGAAAAGACTTTTTACACTAACAAAGGTACAATTGTCTTTTCATCCAAAAATATCTGAACATTTCGGTAATTTTGCCCTTTGGTATTACATAATTTTCATTTCTGTGAAAGGCAAAACTGTTATTTCACACCTCATCACCGTAGTTTTCGCGGGTTTATATACAGAGAGAATGAGAGAAAAAGTGACAGGAAGAGAGACTCAGAGGGTGAGGAGGCGGCTAGAAGTGGAGGGCGGCCCCTGCCTCTGCTTGTGGGTTGTGGTCGTCGCCCTTCCCAATCCTTTAGCCTCCGACCTTTCCTACCTTTGGCCCTTTTCTGCATGCGGCCTTTCTCGCCTTTGCATGGCCTCTTGCCCCTTGGCTTGGCATCTGGTCGCCTCCGAGGTAGTTGGCCTACCTTAGGCCACCTTCATTGGGTGGCTTCCAGCTGTCTCTCTTCGACCTTTCTCTTTTTCCCTCTTCTTTCTACAACAACAACTACTACTACAACTAAGCCTTTTCCCATAATAGACAGGGTCGACTACATGGATTCTTTGCTTCCACAAATCCCTATCATGTGTCATGTTAGCAGTTAACTCACAACAAGCTAGATCATTCTTTATTGTTTCTTTCCAACACTTTTGTGGTCATCCTCTACCTCTTTTAATACTTTCCAAATTTAGTTTTCCTCTCTTCTTTTTATTCAAACAAATTTATTTATGCCAGAAAACTCTTTTTCGGCTTCTCGTACCTGTTTGAGGTTGTCGTAGAGCTTGAACAAACTCTGATACCAGATGTTGGGGTAACCGATGATCGCCGAAGTCGTCTTCTTTGTTCGATTGTGCATAACGGATGCCGAATGCTTGCTTTGGTTTTGCATTTTGCAAAACCACGGTTTTCACGGGTCTATATACAGAGAGAGAAAGTGACAGGAAGAGAGACTCAGAGGGAGAGGAGGCGGTCGGGAGTGGAGGGCGGCCCCTGCCACCACCTGTGGGTTGTGGTTGTCACCCTTCCTAGTCCTTCAGTCTCCGGCCTTTTAGCCTCCGATGTTTTTTGCCTCCGGCCTTTCCTACCTTTGGCACTTTTATGCCTACGACCTTTCTCACCTTTGTATGGCCTCTAGCTGCCTCACATGCAGTTGACCTGCCTTAGGCCACCTTCATCAGGTGGCTTCCAACTGTCTATCTACGGCCTTTCTCTTTTTCCCTCTTCTTTCTATTCAAAAGAAATTTGTTTATGCTAGAAAATTGTTTCTGACTTCTCACTCTAATAGTTTTTTATTACAGAACTGTATATCTGTTTGAGGTTGCCGTAGAGCTCGAACATACTTTGATACTAGATGTTGGGGCAACCGATGATTGTCGAAACTGTCTACCTTTGCTTGATTCGATTGTGCGTGGCGGATGTCGAATTACTGTTTTGTTTTTGCATTTTGCAGAACAACGATTTTCGCGGGTTTATATATAAAGAGAATGAGAGAGAAAGCAACAAGATGATAGACTCAGAGGGAGAGGAGGCAGCCGGGAGTGAAGGGCGGACCCTGCCATCGCCTGTGGGTTGTGGCTATCGTCCTTCCTAGTCCTTCAGTCTATGGCCTTTCAACCTCCGATGTTTTTTGCTTCCGACCTTTCCTACCTTTGGCCCTTTTATGCTTGCGGCCTTTCCATCTTTTGGCCCTTTCTCGCCTTTGCATGGCCTCTGGCCGCCTTGACCTGGCCTCGATCTGCCTCGCAGGCAGTTGACTTGCCTTAGGCCACCTTCATCGGATGACTTCTAGCTGTTTGTCTGCGGCCTTTCTCTTTTTTCCTCTTCTTTCTATTCAAAAGAAATTTATTTATACTCTTTTCGGCTTTTATCTATAATAGTTTTTTTATTCAAGAACTGCGTACCTGTTTGAGGTTGCCGTAGAGCTCGAGCAGGCTTTGATACTAGATGTTGGGGTAACCGATGATCGCCGAAGTCATCTGCTTTTGTTCAGTTCGATTGTGCATAGTGGATGCCAAATGCATGCTTTGGTTTTGCTTTGTGCTTTTCTTCTTTCTCCATAAGAAATGTGTATATGGTTTTTGGGGTTATCCATAGAGAGTTTTCCCATAAGACGTGAGTCAGAATAACAGAATCTATGTATATATCTATTTCATGTTCCGTATTCTTTGTATTTATACATGGCTTTTCATGTGTGTGTAGGGCATTTGAATGTTTATCAAGTCGAAAACACTACTAGCTTCTTAAATAAGATAAAGCTCGGAAACAATGGCTTCCATTTCCTAAAATCTAGGTTCGTGGTTATTGTGCAAACACCCAAAATTTTCTACGAAAATGAATTTCACATGTAATTGATTTTAAAAATATAAGTTTTGAAAAGAAACTTGAGACGATGCCTTAAAATCCCAAATCTCTGAAAATGGAAACATAACTAAGGAGAAAGCATTGAGCGAGCTTATATTGAACCTCAAACAAGCCAAGGAAAAAGCTACGTGAAATTGAGCTAATCGCACTCAAACATACAACTGCACTTCTTGATTTTAAAATTCTACCTAGCCTGTGCTCTTCTCTTAGCCTGCCCACATGCAGAAAGTAGAATGTTCAGTCAAAAGAGATGAATAGCCCACAATATATCTTAAAAACAAAGAAGGAAGGACATCATTCGGTTGCCACAACATGCACCTCGACAATAACTTCTACAGCATACAACTCAATGAGTATTGACTATAACATATGAAAAGAAAGAAAAAATTTACACTTACAGATCTAGGGCCATGTTATCAGTCGTAACTCAAAAGGAAACAAGGAACAACCGAAAATTTTCAACTCTTCTCATGGATATGAAGCAGCCATGGAATACTTTCCCGGGCAAGGCAGTCCATGATGAAGGGTCTTAAATTTGAATTCTCCTTAATCGGCCTGATATCCCCTCATAGTGTTCTCCCATGTACGATATGCAAAACAACGAAAAGAAAAGATCAGAACTCTGTGTGTGTGTGTGTGAGAGCGCACGAATCTCGAAACAGCCACTTAAGCCCCACCGCCTTGTCCTTGCCTCGCTGCCTCCCATCCATCGATCTACTCCCAAGCTGCCTCAATCGCCTGCACCGTAATGATACAAAGCTTCCACCATCTACTCCCCCACCTGCACCGTAACGATGCAAAGCTTCCACCTTAGCATCGCCCGTTTATGCCCATCCGCACCTGAACTCCACCGTAATCAGCTCACAACGCCACTGATTTCAACATCATCGGAATACCAAAACCAGCATCTCTCTACCACCCTACTTCCTTCATCCATCGCTACTCCATCTTATCAGGCGAAGCCCCTTTTCGCCGCCGCCTTAACCCCGCCCGAACCGCCGGTCCCTCTTCTTTCCTTTCTCCCTTGCATCTTCTGAATCCATCGCCTTTAGTTTGTTCAGATTGGATCCGAACTCAAGCAGACCCAACTTGCCCCATTATCCTAAAATCCCAATCGAACCTAAAGTGGATGGATCCTAGCTTTACCAACCAGGCCAGGTCCAACATGCTGATCTAAATACAATCTTCAACCACGTATTTTCATACTAAAGACCCAACTTGCCCCATTATCTCAAAATTTCAATTATTAGGGCAACAACCCAATTAAAAATTATTACCATGGACTTATGTGGACTCTTGAGGGTGAGATCATATCGAGATAAGTTTTATTTGATAAACTTTATCAATCATTATTCGATATATATATATATGTGTGAGATACTTGAGATATTTAAAAAATATAAGTAAGAAGTTGAAAATCAAGTAGGTTATATAATTAAAGTCTTAAGGTCTGATCGTGGTAGGAAATACACCTCTACAAAATTCTTAGAATACTGTAAAGACTAATATTTTTAAATAAAATACTATATGGAAGAAATGGTGTAACAAAAAGATATAACAAGACCTTATTAAATATGATTAGGTTCACGATAATTTATGCTTATCTTTTCAAGGTATTTTGGGGAAAAGCGACATCTACAACTATGTATGTTTTGAATAGAGTATCATGTAAGGATGTATTCTCTATACCACATGAAATACGGTTTGGAAGAAAACCAAACCTTGGATATCTTAGGAGGTGGGGATCTATTACACATGTAAAGAATCAATCCAGGGATAAGCTAGACACTATGTCCTTAAGATACATTTTTATTGGATATTCTAAAGACTCTAAGAGATATCAGTTTTATAATAAAGACAATGGTTTAATAGAATGTACATATATTGAATTCTTAAAGGAAACTAACAATAACATCTTTAAAATGATGATTAATGTATTGATGATAGTAGATCTAGATCTATCATCATTTGAACCCATAAATTTTGATCTAAATGGCCTTCGTAAAGGGACTAAAAGTTTAAGTGAACATAAAAGACCTACGGTCATTCCATCTTACTTAAGGATTATCACAATTATCTTGGTGAGAAAGCTCGTTCTTGCAAGACAAAGAGCCAAAATAGAAAAAGTATCTAGAAAAAAAACAGTAAAAAAATGAAATACAACCACCAGAGAGTCAACAAAATCTGTCGGAAATAATTTAAGCCTCTCCCTCTCTCCTTGTCTCTCACACACACAAAGGCATATAAATATATATAGTATATACAGTTATGGATGGATATATACAGTTAGATATATAAATGTATACATATACCGGGATGTATATATGTGTGTGTACATGACAATGGAACGACTATTGAGTTGAAAATACTATTAGCTTCTTAAATAAGATAAAGCCCGACATATGCCAAACTCTATTGGATGATTTGCGTTGTTCATATGGAACCTATGATAGTTAAAAAGAAAGCCCAAATGTGAATGCTTTCCTCTGGACTTGGCTCGTGTGTGCGCCTGTGGAAAGCAACTCCAGATTTCCTCCACCTATAAAATAAGCCACTCAGTTCATATGAAATGAAGGATAGTATTGTGCAGAATTATGCATATAATATTATATATTGCATCATTTTCACATATTATAGTAAAACCTTTTTTAATAGTAAAAACTCGGAGAAGTGATGTATAAAGTCGGCTGAGTACAAGGTTATATTGTTACTGCATTGTCAAGATGAAACAATGCTTTTGGATTGATATGTTAGATGTTCGCGTTGAAACAAGGAGACAGGCAATGCTGAACAGTCACATGCGAGTCATCATATTATCCTGGCTTTGAGAAAGAGTATTCAACATGATATTTTGAGCATCACAATATTACTAGTTCTCTAGAGCATCATCATGTCCTAGGTGCCTAAAAGTTTTCTGTAGAAGATAAGGAAGCTAGCCTCTTCTATTTTAGAATTGCTCTCCAACTTTACTAGTCACATCAAATATACAATTTGGTAGGAAAAAGTAATTATAAATCTTTATTAGATTTAGCATTTTATGTATAAGTAAAAGATTGTTAGATATGATTGTAACTAACAAATATTGTATACAAATATGTAAAGATTGTTAAAGTGGTAATACGCTACACACAATACAATGTTATGTTTGAGTATCCTTTTCCGATGGGAGAAGTGTCACTAGCAGATGTTTGGTAAGATATTGTAAAGTAGCTCATGTTATCTAAATAGGGAGGCTTGTTATTTTAGACATTACTGACCATTATTGACCATCTTATTGAATGATGGTAACTTGAAAAGACAACATCTATACGTCATGAGGTTAGATTGCTATTGCTTTTCATGTTGTCCATGAAATTCTCGGTCTTCCAACAGTCGGTCACCTTATAGTTCCTATACAAACAATAGAGGTGGTGAAGATATGGTGGATAAAATAAGGAACTCATAGACCTTAACTATAATAAAATAAAGTAATATATAGAAGTCTGAAGGTTGAGTTACTTTGGTTACATGCTCAAAGGAGGATTACACCAAGCATAAGGAACTATTTGTTCTTTTTTATCATATCATATGCATAATATAGAAGGATAAGTCGAGGGACACTACATTTATTAGCCAACATTGTATGGAGGGTTGACGAGTATGCTAGGATGCAACAACATCAGCCTATTTAGATAGACAAATGGAAAAGGCTTCTTGCACATAGGCATTTAGCTCAATGGCCATAATACTCTTCTTCCTCTTAATGCAGTAATTGCTTATTTTGTTTATTAATATAGTAATAATTGTTTCATAATTTATTGGTAAAGAAAAAATATATTATAAGCATGATTTTGTGAGTACGTTCTAACTTTCCAAGTGGGATAGAGACTTGGGTGGGTTGTTGGACAACCTTGTGTAGGTAGGTGGATGGGCAATGTTACTAATAGGGATCATCTTATTCATTGTTTTGATGTATACCATGGGTAATTGGACTAGATAAAAGCTCATCAAGCATGTAGTTATCAATGTTATACATTTGATTATGATCCACTATAAAAAGTGAAAGTTGATTGTTATTTAGTGTATATAATGAAATATAATAATGTTGATGTTATTTCTCTTTCTTTATGATAGATCACATTGTAACCTTATTGTTGTAGAAATTAAATGGATATAACCTATCATTTATCTCAATTAAATGGTTGTAATTGATGTTTAGACATCATAAAGTAGCACATTCTAAACCAAGTTGCTCGTAACACTAGTATTCTTCAATAGATATCGATTGAGACATTGAGACCCTCATAATCTCATAGGTTTGTGAAGTCATATGCTTACAAAATGGAGTACCATCCACATGACACTCATTGGCAGTCATACAACTTACACTCTGACTACAATATCAATTGTTCAAGCGTCATACTTGCATGAGTATGATAATTCATACATAGGTTGAAACATCACTTTCCATTTAAACATTTTGTGTATCAATACAAGTACTTTTATCATACATCAAATAGTCACTATATGGTATTATACATGAAATAGTCACTCAAAACTATTGAGGAAGGCAAATAAGGTAAAATAGTACTTTTTATCGCTCTTCACATTAGGATTCATGGAGCATTTGTTGTTTTAGTATCTTTCATATGTCGTGCATAAGGTGAAACTAAAATGCAAATGTTGAGACAATACTAAACATATGTATATGAGGTTATAAAACTCATATATATAAACTTATAAACATGTCATGACTTATATGTATATATATATATATGTGTGTGTGTGTGTGTGTGTGCGTGTATGTGTAATGGTTCGGTTTAGCTTTCATGGTTAAGTTCTAACAACGTGACCATTTAACTAAACTACTAATCTTTTTTCTTTTAAAACCGAACTAGACAACTTCACATGTAGAACCTGTTGGATCCTTGAACACCCTTATGTATAACTAACTTTACATATTTGTAATTATCATATTTGTAAAACTATAGTATATGTGTAAAACTATAGAAAAACCCTTATACTCTAATGTATAAACCAAATAAGAAAAAAGTTAGAGTAGACTTAGGGAGGAAATTGAAAGAAGAAAGGCTTATACTCTATATTACTATTACGAAACCCGTTCAACCTTACATATGAACTCTCGGTCTTTTGTATTGATGTTAACAACTAACTTTACCTACCAAATAGTTTTATGAATATCGTAATGCATCACCTTATTTGTTTAAGCTAAGACTCTCGTCTCCTTGATATAAGAATATATGTCCAAATTATTTTTCACTTCCCTTCTCAAATAGCCAATGCCTTTGTACAAATACTCTCATCTACTTACAACTTCCCTCTAACTCACACTAAATATAATACACAATGATAATTTCTTTATTGATTGTCAATCAAACAATAAATTCTTTGATGATTTTGGTAATGTGATATTTGTATAGGAGATATGATTCCTCTTGGAATTTTATCTCAATTGTATTTATCAACACCAATTCACAATTGCTATCAATTATATGAGAGAGTCTACTTATGACAAATAATTTTCTTGTGCACCTCAACATCCAAACACAATTATCCAATTTTTTTACATTCATTAAAGTAAATACAATAAAAAATATTATTGATAGAAGTAAATCTTATAGCCTCAAAGAAAGACATCTTATACCTACTAATGCTATTGTAAAATTCTTATTAGTTAGTATAAATCTAAAAGTCTCAAACAAAAAGTATCTTATACGTCATCAATCCACTTCAACTGAGACATAATATGCTTGGACTTGCAATATTTTTTGGTCATCTCCTTTGCCATACTATATTCACAATTACTACATCTGCATGCAAACCTATGACCTTCGAGATATAAACCTAGAGAGTGGTTATGCATCTATTAACTATAGTCAAACTCTCATCTCTACCATCTCCTTTAAGTAAAAATGAATATTTCACCTTTTGCATACTGGTCTACCTATTACTTTTAACATAAACTTTTTACTATTTTTATATTCATTCCTCTATCATATGCAAGGCATTATCTTACTTTATAAACTGTTACTTTTGAATGAAGAATGATGGTAGCAATATTATGCTTTCTCGATATCTCTTATGTATTGAATATGGTTCTCTCGGTACAAATTTTTACATTTATTGTAAAGACAAGTGAATAGTCAAGTCCATCATCCTCGTAATCAAGAAATACATCATTATGTCTAAAATCTAAACTATCAATAAATGAATGGCACAATCCACTGCAATCAAATTCATTATCATCATTCATCAAAAAACTATATCTACTCAACCATAATGAACACTTTCATTGTATCCCTAGAACCTACTCCACTATAATGAATGCTTTCAAACTAGTATGCACTATAATGAATGTTATGATGCCCTTCATATGCAAATGTTCTTGAAGTGTATCTCTCTTTCGAAAGTGTCACCCTTCTAATGCATCTATATCATTATCCCTCCTTTGCCCAATATGCATGAGAGAGGTCATCAGCGACATCTATAATCTGTTAGATTTGTTTGAATTCACTATAGGTTTCTTCGATAGATTCAAAGAAAGATAATTGGGGAGAGGTTGAGAGAAAGAGCAAGATAGAAGTCGACGGAGAGATCGAAAGAAAGATTATGAGAAGTCAATAATGAGAGGGAGAGATTGAGAGAGAGGTCAAGAGGGAGAGATCGATAGTAAGAGAGAAAAAGAGTGAGAGAGGTAGAGAGCTCAATGATAGGTTGTTGGTATGTTTTTATAATAATGTCAGGACAGTCTTGAAATATTAACATCCTTAGGGAGAGGAGAGAGAATAGAGAAGATGTAAGAAGGGCATTTTGAAAAATTCTAAAAGGGGTGGACTCAATATGTAAATAGCAATTATGTTCTAAAAGTGGTTGCAAACAATTTTGGAAATGGCCTATGCACCACTAGTGTTTTTGTGGGTACACGCCCAATAGCTCACATTTAAAGATTCTCCAACTAATTATGAGATATTATTATTTTGCATGGTTATTTACTTGTGTTCTAAAATGCTTCTTAGCTGCTGAATAATAACACATGCTCCCAAAATAACATGTAAATTTATATGGCATGTTACTAATTGTAAACACCCCAAAATAAAACGAATTTCAAAACCAAACACCTGGTTTTAAAATTCATTGTCAAGCCAAATTTTGGAAGTTTTCGAAAACCCAGGGGCTGTAAAAGCTTCCAAATTTTGTTTTAAACCCCGTTCAAATCAAATTTTACATATATAGGCCAAGTCTCAATTTTGAAAAAGCCAATTTTCAACAGGTGAAGCCCTAAATGCCAAAGTAGCCTCAGAAACAGTTGCAGAAGCCCAAAAGCAACACCCTGACCTGATAAAAGTCAAGGTCAAAAGGCAAAAAGAAGACCCAGGCCCGAAGCAGACTGCAAGCCCGATACACCCAGAAGCTAAGTCAAGCACATCCACCAAGCAGCAGAAATCCAAGCCAAAAATGGCGAAATTGAGAGCCTGGGCCATTGAAGATACTCACTAACCAAGTGTTGCATTTTTGGACATTTTATTCTAAATAAGGAGTCTAGTCAAACTTATAGCTAGAACATAAATGATGATATACTAATTAGGCACTTTTAAGACCTTTCAATACACTCTGATTGTTGAGGTCATCAATAATGACAACACTCATGATCGATGCCTAGTCATCTCACTAAGTCATGCCTTGCCAAGGTTATAGAGGTTCAACTGAAGCTTAGAAGCGAAGTGTATAAAAAAATTTGAGAGACAACAAATAACTTCAATAAAAGCAAAGTGTTTATTGATAGCAAAAAGGTGCATGACTCATTAACATGCTTACAACTTGGAACATAAGACTCTTACGTATATCTATGAAAAGGGTGCACTTTGTTATATGCAATGAACCAAGACTCAATACTAAGTTGTTAGGGTGTTTTATATAGGGGCTTGATTATACAACCATAGAAAAATTCATTATCGGAGGGTCTCTAAGTCACATTCCTTCTTGCCTAATGCTTAACGCCTTTGACAAGCTTCTTGTACTATTGCATCTCTTTCAAAACTCAGCTCGTGGTATGCTTTTGTATATAGCATGTCTTAATCTTTTGCAACTCATGTTGTCCTCTTAAGCATAGGTTCTCGTAGTTCTTCCGATATGCACTTTCCATATTCACACAAAGACTTAGGTGTACTTGTATGAAAGGCATAATGCAATTAGTTGTAGATATGGTCTAACCTATCTTCTCAAACTCAATGATGATGGGTCAAGAATTGTCATCCTTGTAGTGTGTTGTATATCGACGAAATCATGAATATGCCCACTTCTTCATGCATGTCTCTACTTTCACATAGAGTTGTTGGGCAAAATCATACCACTCTTTTTTATTTACAAAGAAGTTATATGCAATTAACAACTTTGAGAGTGATGTGCACCAAATATCAATCCTTCATTGTGTCCTCAGCTATCGCGTGGTTCTTTTGTTGTGCGAATTATCTTGCATTCACTATCATTATGCCTTGTCAGCAATAAGAGTCATCCTCTCACAAATGGGAGATTTCACGGGTCTTCCTCCCAAAATGTCCACCGATACTCATGATGTCCAACTTCTTGCGAGGTAGTTTCTCTTGATGTGCAATGAGATTATTATCCCCAAACTCCTTCATTGCTACGATATCTAACTTGGAAGGCATCCTACCACCAAACATCTTCTACTTACCATCCCACAATGTCACTACGGTCGTGGCATCCACTTGCATTAGTTGAAAGGTTAACACCTTTCGAACTTGATCTAGTCGAAGCATTGACATCTTTCGAACTTAACCACTATGGGTAGAAACCTTCATTGATAGAAGAAAGATGTGTGACCTGCTAATGTGTTCACCGAGACTCCTATAAGTACTTAAGAAAACGACGCATTCTATCGAAGAGTCTCCGGGTCATACTCGACATAAACAAGTTGCTCGGAATATGCAGTCCAATAGGCGAGGAACCAAGAGATGGCAGAATGGACCACCACTGGCGAAGTGGAGTGGTAAAAATAAGAGTAGGCAGTCGAGCTAGTCAACAATTTACTAAAACAGGGTGGGGGCAGATTTTGACGGATTCCCCTGGGAAGTGAAGAATCCATCCGGTCGATAATGCGGCTCCTCCACCTCGACTGTGGTGGACGGTCCTGAGACCACTCAGTTTGGATCGACGCCTGAGAGATATCGGACGGCCGGCAGGCGGCAACAACGCTGACCTCTCTCTCTCTCGTTTGGCGAAGGTCGTCTTTTGCTCCTTTTCATGTTTGTCTTTTTCGCAGGGATTCACGACGCCATTAACGCGTTCGTGATGTCACCTTGACGCCGTTAGGGTAGTGTACCTGTGTGTCGTGTGGCCCCCTTTCGCAGTAAGCAAGTCACGATACATCTATCTTTACATTTTTTAAGCAAGTCACGATACATCTATCTTTACATTTTTTAAGCAAGTCACGATACACCTATCCTTACTTTTTTTTTCTTCAAAACTTTCAGAAAACCAAAGAAAGAAAAGGAGAAAATCAAAAGGCCCCCCATCTTCAACAAAGCTCATTGAATATTCAATGATAAAAAACTACTAAAATGGCCGCATGGGTACCACAGCGGCCGACGATGGTGCCATGAGGGGAGGGCCGTGTGAGTCCACATTTTAGGATGTAAAAGCTTATTACCTGCGGATCAGACAGGACCTAATGGCCTATATTGGGTTTGAACTTGAACTAAGGTTTAAGAGCAGACTGTGTGCGTATCATTTAACTGGTTTGAGACACCACCGCCAACAGTAGCACCAGTACTACTGCATCGGTGCCGCTCCACTTTGCACATCATGAAAAGCGTTGGTCACCATTTAATCTTTGCTCCCCAAGTTAGGAACATGACCACTTTGGATTTGCAAAGAACGTGGAAATTAGTGAAGCCCAATACCATGCACCTGTAGGCCGTCAAAGTGTGGCTACCAAAAGGAGGCCCTTGTAAGAGAGAGAGAGAGAGAGAGAGAGAGAGAGGATTTCCAACCTATATGTTTTGTTTGAAAAGCTGAAATCTTCCGATTCAGACGAGATACACCACCAGCACGCTGGACACAGTTGATCTTTTTATATATAGTCGTCGTTCCAGGGAAAGGAATAAAATGTTTAGCGTAAGAAAGGGCCTTTAAGATTCAGTAGCACAGGACAGGTAAAATCTGGGGGTGTATTATGTATATATCCTTTAACGGCACATATAATCAGTGGATGGTCAAATCCGGGAAGAAAATTTTATGGTCGAAGGAAAGGAAGGCGTTGGTGGGGGTTATGACAGACAGAACGACACTCATGCACACCACCGGTAGCTTGTCTCATTTTCAGCTCACTTTTTCTACTGAATTTATTTTCATTCAGAAAATTTCTCCTCTCTTCACATCTCTTGATTTTCTTTTTCTTCTTTTCAGAATAATCTCGGTTCTTGCTTTCTGTCAGCTTGGTTAGAGAGAGAGAGAGAGAGAGAGAGAGAGAGAGAGAGAGAGAGAGAGAGAGAGAGAGAGAGAGAGAGAGAGAGAGAGAGAATGTGGAGACTGTTGCTTCTCTTCGTCTACGTCTTGACGCTGAACCTAAGCTGCGTTCACGCTGATACAGATCCATCGGACGGTGAGTCATTGATTCTCTCATCATTCACTCGAGAAATAGCACTTGATTCGATTTGTTTGTCGGTAAATCTCTCTCTCTCTCTCTCCCTCTCTCTCCTTGGCTTATTATCGATCCGCAGGTGTACCTTTTCTTTTTTCCGTATCTGATGTATGTGGGAGTTGAATACCTTCTCTTCGTTGGAAGAGATTGCTTTTGTTGTCGGAAAGATACGGATAATCAAATCTGGCCAATCGTGCAGAAAAGGAAAACGAGGAATGCGTTCCATGGGATCTTCCACCCATGTGGTTTTTGTTAGAGCGCCATTTTACGGAAGCTATAAGCTAGACACAAAAACAACTAGTAAAACAACTCTCCTTTTTGTCCTGAAATGGGTTCCCGCACTAAGATTGTGAGCTTTTCTTTGTTCCGTTGAGGCTTGAAAGGTTCTCAACTTCGATGCTTTAAATTTTTCTTTCGAATAGGTACAGAGCAAAGGATTATCTTTTTGATTGTCCCCTTCTTCTGTTTCATTCTGTTTCCCGGTGACATGCGCAGTCAGTGCCCTCAATACTTGGTATAGCTCTCTAAGCTCTCCGTCTCAGCTGACCGGATGGACTTCAAGCGGAGGAGATCCTTGTGGACAATCTTGGAGAGGCATTACCTGCTCTGGATCGTCGGTTACGGAAATGTATACGAATTTTCCTACTTTGTTTCATGTCCTGGATTTCATTACCTGTACTCTTTTTAATTTCAATCCTCCTTGGTAATGAGAAAGTTAAAGCCGAAAAGTTCTCACTTTTTGAGCTACCAAGTGTTTTTCTTTTTTGCCTTCTCTAAACATGTATGTAATAGATGAGTGGCACGCGACATTGAATCCGTTTGTTTGCATTTGAACAGAAAACTATCGGGCCTTGGGCTAACTGGATCGATGGGCTACAATCTTAATAGCTTGAAATCTACCGTCAACTTGTGAGCGTCTGACTTAAGTTCTTGCTTCGAGATTTCATGCAGATTTTAGATGACGGTGTCTTGCCATGCAGGGACTTGAGCAACAACAACTTCAATTCAGACATACCTTATAACCTTCCTCCAAATCCACAGAGGATGTAAGTAAAAAATGTGCATTTAGCTTCCAATGTGAAGTATTAGCACGATTACCTCCTTGACTGGGTTATTTCTTTGACAATTTTGTAGAAATCTTTCGGGGAATAACTTTACTGGAGGCGTTCCATATTCAGTTTCCAAGATGTCCTCTCTTACATACTTGTGAGTGGATTTGTCATGATCTCGTTTTCCCTTTTCTGCTCTAGAAGTGTATCTGTGTCCTTCTTTCTGCCTTGCATTGTACGTGAAGTTGAGCTATTCTGTGTGGTTGCAGGAATCTTGCCCATAATCAGCTCCAAACCCCATTGATTGACATGTTTGGAGGACTTCCAAACCTTGCCACTTTGTAAGTACCCTCTTACCAGGAAGCTTTTAAACTCGTTGGCATCCAAGCTGTTTTTGCACCTTAGGCCGTATTATGCTTAAATTAAATGCACCATGTTCAAGAAAGTGCAAGCTCCTTGACTTGTTTTATTTATTAATTTTTCTCTTGCTATTATTGACTACTGGAGTCGTGTTCTGGTTGTACTGGGACAGTCAGCACAAACCCTTATGGAAATTTAGACAGCATTTTCACAAGGAATTTTCAGAGTCTATGCTTTCTTTCTTAAAGGCCAGATGCCGGCTTAATCTGAAAAGGTGGGAAGTTGGTTGTCAAAGATCCAGTATGAATGGATTAAAGTAACACTCTTCTCTTGAGAGTCATCTGCTGGTCCTCTGTATGATACTATCTGCCTATCCTGAATTCACTTGTCCCCAAAGATATGGTTATTCCAACTTCTGGAGTTAGTCAGTCCTCATCCAAAGTTCCTACATCATTTCCTTGTCATGTTTATTCATTAGGGTCCACGCCCCTTTATTTCTTCACAGAAAGAATCTGTCACCACCTTTTGTAATTCTCCGTAGATGCATAAAATCCTTTTTCCTTTGGGAAAATCTAAGAAACTAGTTCTACATGCTAAGGTTCTCTATTTTGGTAGGAGTGACCTAAGAGTTATTAGGAACATCTTTTAGGATCATTGAATCTAGTTGTGTCACTTCATACACATCCACTGTGTTGTTCTAGGTCATGTATCATGTAGGGAAACTGCGTTTTACTTCTTGAGAGTCCATATATCTTATTATTTAAGCTTGACCACTGTATTTACACCAACTTATTTCCCTGTGAGAAGATATAAATTAACCATGATTTAAATGTTAGCCTGTGCTGTGCATCACTTAAATGAAGGGTAGCCTTAAATGAATTGTAGTAGTGCACATCCAACACCCAAATATACTCATGGTGATGTTCATTAACTTCATTGATATTAAAAGAACAAGTGAGTGTGGATGCTGTTGGGAGGTCCTTTCTTCTCTTGTGGAGACTATGATTGATCAGTCCATCATTGTTATCGGTTGTTTTTCTTATTTTCTAAATTCCTTTTAACCTTCTTTTCGTTGCTGGGAATCACCTATTAATTTCACTTCAGGGATTTATCTTATAACAATTTGCCTGGGAATCTTCCCTACACTTTCAGCTCCCTTTCAAGGCTCAATTCACTGTGAGTAGCATATTGATTCTTTCTGTTTCTCTTTCCTTTTCTATTTTGTTAGTGGAAGACCATATTTGTTTTGTTCCTCCCATAGGTATCTGCAATACAACCAGTTGACAGGCACTATAGATGTCCTTGCCGCTCTTCCTCTAGAAAACCTGTAAGTGGGAGATGTATTTCGAGAATTTTTTTTCATTTTCTTAAAGCATCGGAGATTGCAGCATATCTTAAGTTTATGTTAATTTTAGGAATGTTGCGCACAATCACTTCACTGGTTGGATACCTTCTCAGTTGAAAAATATTCGTAACATTCAGTGAGTGATACTGGACCTAAAGAACTTTGTGCTTATACTTTTGCAATTAATTCAAGTGTGGTTCTGGGCAGCTAGTCTGAGACCGTTGTTTCTCCTCACAGTTTTTCCTTGATAAATTAAAGCTTTCGATTATGAAAAATTTCAGAACTGATGGTAATGATTGGGGCACAACACCACCATCATCTCCTGGCGGCAATCATAATTCTGGTGGCAATAACAGCCCAAGTGGTGGATATGGAGGTGGCAAAAATTCAGGTATAAGTGGTGGGGGTGTAGCTGGAATAGTGATAACCATTTTACTTATTGGAGGAGTTCTAGCATTCTTTATATTAAGAAGAAGGATATCTAAAAGCTCCTCCCATGAGGAGACGCTTAACCAGGATCAGCCCTTCACCCTTCTTGGATCAAATGAAACTAAGGGTAAACAAATTTCTACCTCAGCCCTTCACCCTTCATTCTTCTCGTTTCATTATTTTATGAAATGCTTCTTATTTGATATCTGAAGCCTTTTGGTTCTCTTTTGCCATCTGCAAGTTGGTGAATTCTATTTCTATATTTTTCATTGCAAGCAATCACCAAACGTTTCCTTGTGGTTTAATCAGTGTTGCAAGTATTCATATGGAACCCATATCACAAAACTACAATTATACATATTATGTTGTAAAACTATGATGCATATTGTGTTGCATCATATAACAAATATCCTATTTAATATGTAAAAAAACAATAAATAAAAATCTCAAAATTCTTAGGATGACAATATGCTTCAATGAGTCTGCATTCATCATTTGAAGATTAGATCCTGAACACCATAATAACAACAACAACAACTAAGCCTTTTCCCATACTAGACGGGGTCGGCTACATTGATTCTTTGTTTCCACAGATCCCTATCGTGTGCCATGTTAGCAGTTAACTCACAATAAGCTAGATCCATGAACACCATAATAAACAACTAAATTTTTTGAATAATATAGGTATAAATGAAGTACAAGAATTTAAAAGTTCTAATGCTGCAACACACAAGATCCTTAAGAAAGAACCTTTTACAGTTCTAGCATCATGTAGGCAAACACACTTCTTAAGTCATAATACATAACGTCACCAAAAAAATTAGTCTTTGATCTCCTAGCTTTCAACTCTTGTGCCCTGATTTACAACTTGTGAACCATATGTAGTTTTATATATGGTGTCAGAGTTGGACATTAGCTTCGTCCTTGAACGCTATCTGAGTTGATGCTTTATGCATGAGATGCTACTGTGGAAACACGACCAATGAAATAGAACGACTAGTTTGTTTCCCTGCTTAATTGGCATGCAATAATTCCAAACATCAACAAATTAATTGGTGTGCAATAATTCCAAACATCAACAAAAGGAACAACCGTTTGAAACTAACGAAGTCAGAGTCCCTTAGAGAGAACATCGACCCCAAACATCGTAATGAATAACTTCAAATTGTTTTAAAGCTCTAGATTCATTGATAGGAAATGGCACACAATGGTGCTTAGCCTTTTGATAAGTATCACATTACAAAGTAAAATCACATCTACTAGCTAATTCTGGTAACAATGTCTTTATTTTTAGAGTGGCAAATGTCCTAATCTATGATGCCACAAAATCACTTCTTCTTGCCAGTTTGTTGTAATGAAGGTAGATAGATTCTTTGTTCTCGTCACTCTTGTTTTCTCAAAAAAGTAAAACCTTTCTTCCTGCTATCCTGATCATAGATCTTCCTCGTCTTAAGTTCCTAAAATAAATAACTAGTAGAACTGAAAGTTACTTTCCAATTGAGATCTCTAGTTAGGGCACATATAACAATAGATTAATGATAGACTAGGAACATGTAACACATTATTGAGTATTTTCACGATGATAATTATACTCCCTTTTCCTATTATAGGAGTATGGGAACGGTCAACCAACTTAATCCCATTGTTGTCATGTACTATATGATAGTCATGAAAAAACTCCCCAAGTCCCACCATGTAGTATGTAGCACCTGAGTCAAGTCACGTTACCCTTTACCATAAACGAGAAAAGATATGCCATTGTTGCTTGAGGATCAGTAGTTGAAGATGAAAATTCTGCTCGAGAGTCTGCTAATCGAGTTCCAAGTTCTTCTAACTTCTTTTTTATCTCTGCTAGTGAGCTTAATCAAGTCTTAAGAGTTGTCTTATCACTATTATGACTGTAATAAGTCTTGTTTTGATTGAAACCGGGTTTGCCCACTAGATCCCAACAATTCTCTTTGGTGTGTCAAGATTTACTATAGTGTGAGCATTTCAATTTATCTTTTCTATCTGGTGGCCTGTGATCTACCTCGACCTTTGCCTCCAAATCCTCCTCTACCTCAATGTCTAGGAGTTGGATTTCGGCCCATAAATGTCGTATTTTCTAGACCTGGCTTGCCCTCTTTTTTGAGGTTTTTTCTGTCTCTTCCCTCAATAATAGAGAATAAACCAGTGTTATCTGACCCGTATCGTATTGTGTATTGCTGGGCTCCACGATACGAGCGTATCATATCGTATCGTATTGCTCGTATCGTACTTAATATTAAAAAAATACAAAAATTATATAAAAATTCAAGAAAAATTAGTAAAAATCTGAAAAAAATCAAATAAATCAGGTAATTGCTTTAAATTCATATAATACAAAGTTTAGTACAAATTGAGCATTCAACATTGAACAATTGCATCAAAATTTATATATTTTGAAGCAAAAAATGAAATACATTTACATTTTACATATTATAAATTTGTATCTGCTTATCAGGATCATTAACTAAATAATCTTCATCTTCTCCTTGATGAAGATTCAAAGTTTCTCATCACCTTCTGCTTCAAAATCAAAATCTTCATCTCCTTAATGATGTCGTTGCACTCCTTTCAAATTAATCTATGCAATGTCTTCTTCGGTTAGGAGTGCATTTTCTTCGTTATCTTCCATAATCTACTCATCGAATATATCAAAATTAACAAATTGATATCTTTGTACATATAGTTGTTATATTTGCTAATTTTCATATGTGAGCAAAATGATGAGCTCCATTTATTTGATTATTGAGTTAGTGTATGACATCTCAGTGATGTGATATTGTTACTTGATGATATCCCCTTTTTCTCTTACTGGAGACTAGCTTTTTAACTAATGCTTGAACTCCATTTCTCACTTCACAAACTGAGTTAAGCCTCACACACGTTGATCATGTTCAACTCAATGGAAGTCATGTAAGGTGAACCCTAAAATAGTGAAGTTGTGAAATGCCCACTCAATGAACCGAGACAACCAAATTGTTTTTCATTGTTTGCGATTTCATGAAATTACAAAGTGGTAGCAGAAATATACCTAAAAGTTGGCAATAGAAAGGAAAATGATTTTGTTATAATTTTTATTTGTTTATAAATTATTCTTAACTCCGCCCATGTAAGGGATCACCCTTGCATTGCCGGTCCCAAGCCCGGATAAAGGAGGAGGGTTGTGTTAGGCTTCCGACAACCAGCGTAAAACTTCGTCGGATTTGATTACAAAAATTATGAGCATTGCTTTGGGGCGTTCCCGCCTAGCGACGTGCTGCAGAGCCCGAATGCAGTAAGAAGTAAGCAAGGGCCACTACATTTTCGCCCGAATGTAGTGAATCAATTGCAGAGAGGGTTCCCACATCATGGACGGGTGTGGGTAAAGAAGTTAGTCCCGCTACATTGCCGCCCGAATGTAGTGAAAAATTTTCAGAGAGGGTCTCCGCATTTTGATTATGGACGGATGCGGGGGGTAAGGAAGCTAGTCCTAGATAATAAGATTCGTATTGGTTCTTGGAATATCGGAACATTATCGGGTAAGCTAATGGAGGTGGTAGATACTATGATTCGGAGAAAGATTCATATTCTATGTTTACAAGAGACAAAATGGGTTGGAGAAAAAGCAAAGGAGATAGAGGATATAGGTTTTAAATTATGGTACTCAGGTAAAGAAAAGGCCCGAAACGGATGGTATTATCATAAATAAAGATTTAAAGGAGAGTGTAGTAGACATACAACGATATGGTGACCGAATCATGACATTGAAATTAGTGTTAGGAGTAGAGGTTTTGAATATAGTTTGTGCTTACGCACCCCAAGTAGGACTAGAAGATAGTATAAAGACAGTTTTTTGGGAAGAGTTAGATAAGGTGTTTCAAAAGATTCCACAAAGGGAGATGATTTGTTTAGGAGGAGATTTAAATGGACATGTCGGTAAAGAGGCATTAGGATATCAAGGGATTCATGGAAACTTTGGTTATGGGGATATAAACGAGGAAGGTAGGGAGATTTTAAATTTTGCTATGTCATTTGATCTCTTTATAGTCAATACAATCTTCAAAAAACGAGATGAACATTTAATTACTTATAAGAGTGGCTTATCACAAACACAAATTGATTACTTTATTTGTAGAAAAAAAGATAGAGCGTGTTGTAAAGATTGTAAGGTAATTCCAGGAGAAAGCTTAACCACCCAACATCGACTTTTAGTTATGGATTTACAAATAAAAAAATGGACAAAGAAGAAAAGAGTGCATCGAGCTATTCGGACTAAATGGTGGAACCTCAAAAGTGAGAAAGAAGATATATTTAAACAAAAAGTCCTTCAAGGAGATGTTTGGAATTATGTTGGCACACCCTCTGATATGTGGAACAATATGGCTATACATATTAGGAAAGTGGCGAAAGATGTGTTAGGGGTATCTAAGGGAGGTGTACCGGCACAAAAAGAAGCTTGGTGGTGGAGTGAAGTAGTACAAAACAAAATCAAGGCAAAGAGGGCATGTTACAAATTACATTATGCTAAGAAAACTAGTGAAACTTTAGAAGCTTATAAGAAAGCAAAGAAGGAAGCAAAAAAGGCCGTTAGTGAAGCAAAAGCTAAGATTTGGGAGGACTTATATAAAAAACTCAACTCAAAAGAGGGTGAAAGAGACATTTTTAGGATAGCTAGGGCTAGAGATAAGAAACTAAAGATCTTAATTATGTTAGATGCATAAAAGACGAGGATGAAAAAATTCTAGTGGCAAATGATGATATAAGAAATAGATGGAAAAACTATTTTTATAATCTTTTTAATGAAAATAACGATGTTAGTATTAGTTTAGGAGATTTAGCCAAGTCAGAAAAGTATATAAACCACAATTTCTACCGACGTATTCAAAAGAATGAAGTCAAAGAGGCTCTTAAACATATGAAGAGTGGTAAATCGGTAGGACCAGATAATATTCCTATAGAAGTTTGGAAAATACTAGGAGAAATAGGAATCACTTGGCTCACAAGACTATTTAATGAAATATGGAAAAACCAAAAGATGCCCGAGAAATGGAGAGCAAGTACACTTATACCCATATATAAAAACAAGGGAGACATTCAAAATTGTGCGAATTATCGAGGTATCAAGTTAATGAGTCATACTATGAAATTATGGGAAAGAATTATTGAACGTAGGTTAAGACAAGTATCAAGTACAACAGAGAACCAATTTGGATTTATGCCTGGTAGATCTACTATTGAAGCGATTCACCTTTTGAGATGTTTTATGGAACGTTTTAGAGCAAAAAAGAAAGACCTTCACATGATATTTATTGATCTAGAAAAAGCTTATGATAGGGTACCGAGGGAGGTTCTTTGGAGAACTTTGTAAAAAAGAGGTATCCCATTGACATATATTAACCTTATAAGAGACATGTATGATGGTGCAAAAACATGTGTGAGGACTCATGAAGGAACGACAGACTTCTTTGAAGTTAATATTGGGTTACATCAAGGATCAACTTTAAGTCCATACTTATTTATAATGGTGATGGATGAGTTAACAAAACATATTCAAGATGAAGTACCTTGGTGTATGTTATTTGCAGATGACATTGTATTAGTGGAGGAGTCTAAGGAAAAAGTTAATAGAAAATTGGAACTATGGAGAGAAACATTAGAAAACAAAGGCCTCCGACTTAGTAGAACAAAGACAGAATATATGGAATGTAAGTTTGATCATTTGGCTACTTCAGAGGACATAGAAATTAAAATTGGCACACATTACATTCCCCAAAGGGAAAGTTTTAAATACCTAGGGTCAATTTTTCAGAGTGATGGAAGAATTGATGGAGATGTTACACATAGAATTAATGCTGGTTGGTTAAAATGGAGAGGAGCATCAGGTATTCTTTGTGATAAGAAGATACCATTAAAATTAAAAGGTAAATATTATAGAGCAGCAGTTAGGCCTGCCATGTTTTATGGTTCTGAGTGTTGGGCAGTTAATCATCAACATGTACAAAAGATGTCTGTGACAGAAATGAAGATGTTGAGATGGATGAGTGGTCATACAAGAAAAGACCGTATACATAATGAGGTTATTAGAAACAAATTAGGAGTGGCACCAATAGAGGATAAAATGAGAGAACATCGTTTAAGATGGTTTGGACATATAGAAAGAAGATCAAAAGAAGAACCTGTAAGAAGGTTAGAAAACCTAAATTTGGAAAGTATTAAAAGAGGTAGAGGACGACCACAAAAGTGTTGGAAAGAAACAATAAAGAATGATCTAGCTTATTGGGAGTTAACTGCTAACATGGCACACGATAGAGATCTGTGGAAACAAAGAATCCATGTAGCCGACCCCGTCTAGTATGGGAAAAGGCTTAGTTGTTGTTGTTGTTTATAAATTATTCTTATTTAATAAATAAAATTATAAACCCAAATTTACATGTTACATACACAACTTGCAATCCCAAACAAGCATATCGGAGGATGCCTTGGAGGGAAGTGAATAGAGGCGAAAAGAGGTCAGAAACCTACATAAAAAATTGGAAAAAAAGGTTTTGAAAAAAAAAGTTTGAATTGTTTTTGGGCGTATCGTACTATACGGTGCGATAACCTGTATCATATGATACAGGTTACCGTATCATATCATGGCTTCACGATACGATACGTGCGATACGGATAACACTGGAATAAACTGTGCTCAAGGTTGGGAGTTCTCTACACATCATATTTCAACGATACACCCCACTGTAAGTCAAATACCTTTTGTTTTGAGGGAGTTCTTCTCTACACATCATATTTTAACGATACACCCCACATTAAGTCAAATACCTTTTGTTCTTCAAATTCTTCATTGCATTCCTTAGTACACATCTGACATTTTGTTATGGAGAAGAAATACAACTCTTCTCAATGACCTCAAAGTTGAGAATAATATTCACTTATTGATCTTCTCTCGATATTTTTGAATTTTTTCTATGATCTCGTATTTCTTTGCAGCGTTTTTCCTTTGAATATAAGTATCATGAACATGTCGGTAGAGGCATTAAAGGTATTCATGAAAACTTTGGTTTTGAAGATATAAATGAGGAAGGGGAGATTTTAAATTTTGCTTTGGCATTTGATCTCTTTATGGTCAATACAATATTCAAAAAATGAGATGACATTTAATGCCTTATAAGAGTAGCTTATCACAAACACAAATTCATTATTTTATTTCTAGAAAAAAAGATAAATCGTGTTGTAAAGATTACAAGGTAATTCAAGGAGAAAGTTTAACCACCCAACATCGACTTTTAGTTATGGATTTAGAGGTGAAAAATTGACAAAGAAGAAAAGAGTGCATCGAGCTATTCAAACTAAATGGTGGAACCTCAAAGCGAGGAAAGTGACGAAAGATATGTTAGGTAAATCTAAGAGAGGTGTATCGGCATAAAAAGAAGCTTTGTGGTGGAGTGAATTGGTGCAAAATAAAATAAGGAAGATGGCATGTTACAAATCACATTATGCTAAGAAGACTAGTGAAACTTTAAAGGCTTATAATAAAGCAAAGAAAGAAGTGAAAAAGACTATGTGAAGCAAAACCTAAAATTTGAGAGGATTTATATAAAAAACTCAACTCAAAAGAGGGCGAAAGATATATTTTTAGGATAGCTAGGGCTAGAGATAAGAAAACTAAGGATCTTAATTTTGTTAGATGCATTAAAGACGAGGATGAGAAAATTCTAGTGACAAATGATGATATAAAAAGTAGATGGAAAAATTATTTTTATTAGTTTTTTAATAAAAATAAAGATGTTAGTATTAACTTAGGAGAGTTAGCCAAATTAGAAAAGTATATAAACCACAATTTCTACTGACAGCTAACAATACTATTTAATGAAATATGAATAAACTAAAAGATACTCGGGGAATGGAGAGCGAGTACACTTATACCCATATACAAAAACAAAAGAGACATTCATAATTGTGCGAATTATCAGAGTATCAAGTTAATGAGCCATACTATTAAATTATGGAAAAGAATTATCGAACGTAGGTTAAGAACCAATTACAACAAAGAACCAATTTGGATTCAATGCCAAACAAATTATTATTGAAGCAATTCACCTTTTAAGACGTCTTATGAAACATTTTATAGCAAAAAAAAAGAAGACCTTCACATGATATTTATTAGTCTAGAAAAAGCTTACGTTAGGGTACCGATGGATGTTCTTTGAAGAACTTTGGAAAAAAGAGGTATCTCATTTGCATACATAAACCTTATAAGAGACTACGATAGTACAAAAACATGTGTGAGGACTCATGAAGGAATGACATACTTCTTTGAAGTTAATATTGGTTTACATCAAGGATTAACTTTAAGTCCATACTTATTTATAATGGTGATTGATGAGTTAACAAAGATGAAGTACCTTAGTGTATGTTATTTGCATATGACATTGTTTTAGTGAAGGAGTCTAAGGAAAAAGTTAATAGAAAATTAGAACTATGGAGAGAAACATTAGAAAGTAAAGGCTTCTGACTTAGTAGAACAAAGACAAAATATATGATATGTAAGTTTGATCATTTGGTTACTTTAGAGGATATAGAAATTAAAATTGACACACATTACATCCCCAAAAGGAAAGTTTTAAATGCCTATGATCAATTTTTTAGAGTGATGGAAGAATGGATGGAGATGTTACGTATAGATGGAGAGGAGATCATGTATTCTTTGTGACAAGAAGATACCATTAAAATTAAAAGGTAAATATTATAGAGCAATAATTAGACCTACCATGTTTTGTGGTTCTTAGTGTTGGACATTTAATAATCAACATGTACAAAAGATGTCTGTGGCATAAATGAAGATGTTGAGTTAGATGAGTGGTCATACAAGGAAAGACCGTATACATAATAAGGTTATTAGAAACAAATTGGGAGTGACACCAATAAATAATAAAATGAGAGAATATCATTTAATATGGTTTGAACATATAAAAAGAAGATAAAAAAAGCGCTTTTAAGAAAGTATGAAAAACTACATTTTGAAAGTATTAAAAAAGGTATAGGATGACCACAAAAGTGTTGAAAATAAATAGTAAGGAATTATCCCGCTTATGTTTAGTTACATGGCACGTGATAGGGCTCCGTGGAAACAAAGAATCCATGAAGTTTTCCCCGTCTAGTATGAGAAAAGGCTTAGCTGTTGTTTGTATAAGCTTCACGGATTGCTTTCCAGATCTCCGCGTATGATTCAAGAAACATAAATGTGTTGTTAATCGCTGGAGTCATGGATTGAATCAACCATGTACTCACTAATGCATTTTCCCTACACCATCTGGGATAGGACGGATCATTACTACTTGGCATGGGGATTTCACATGTTAAATATTCTCACTAACACTTTCACAATTGCAAGTTCCACTGATCGTGTTCATTGCAAGTAATTTCATCCATCCAATTTAATATTCGTAATATGAAAACTCTCTTTTTTCGTTGCTAGGAAATTCTTCATAGTCAACTCTTTACCTTTACGTAGGTAGTAGTTTTTATTGGAAAACGTGATAGCGCAGTAGAGATCGAATATCATAAGCACGAGAAGAACAAATGAAGAGAAAATATGGAGATCGAAGGAGGGGACAAGCCTTCAAATGGAAGCTTCCCCTCCTCTCTCTCTCTTTCTTAATCTTACTATCTTAACCCTAATACAAGAAGTCCATCCCTTATATAATGGACCGTGAAATATAAAATAACCAAAATATCCTTAGTACTACAAGCAATTATAATAATACTTAAAACATCAAAATTACTAAAACTTACACTAAAAGTATATTCTTTATGTAAACACCCAAATTTTTTTAAAATTTACTTTTTAGGAAAGTAGCTATTTTTGACAGCTTTGGGTTTTTGAATAAAATGCATCAAATGAGCTTGTTTTGATATCAAAATTTTATGAAAGCCTAAAAATGATGGAATGTTGCTTCCCTTTCAGAAAAATTTGAATTTGAACAAAATTTTATGAAAATAACGATTTTGCCCTCAGGACCAAATTGGTAGGATTTTGCCTTTTTAAGCAATTGCCTTCAAATAAAGCATGATTTCAAACAATTCTTTTTATAAACAAATGAAAAAGGTAACATTGGGAATTAAACCCAAAAATGTTTGTAAATTATAAATTTATGAAATTTCAAAATTCTTGATATTCAAAAACAAGTTAAATTTAAACCAGACCTCAGAAATTTGCCTGATTGAGAAGGGTCTCATTCCAAGACCTGATACCCAAGGTTAAAGTGGTACGACACCTTACACCCGTTGAAGTGGTTAAAGTGATTCGATACTCTACACCCATAAGAAGGGTTAAATGGTCAAGGTGGTTATAGACTGACTCCCGGAGCAAAAGTAGGTCACCTTTGCAAACAAAAACTGGGAATGAAACCCAGTGTTTTCCAAAGCAATATTTGAGAATTTCATTAAATTTGACATTTTCAAATATAAATGTTTTTTTATAAAATGTTTGAAACCTGCCAATTTCGGCGTTGTTTGGCAAGTCAACCTGTCATTTTTAGTCTCAGGTTCTTAAAAAGGAAGGTCGGTGCACAGAAAGGAAAGCCGACACTCGGGAAAGGAAAGTTGATGTTAAAAAGGGAAAGTGGGCTTCCAAGAAAGGAAAGCTCATATTCAGAAAGAAATCGACGTCCAGAAGAGAAAGTCAATATCATCAAGAGAAAGGAAAGTGGTGCATGATTTGGCAAGTTGTGATGCCGGACTCGGAAAGCCACCAAGAAGGAAATTTGCCAACTTCAGCGTGGACAAATTATGGAACCTGTCATAAATAATTTTGGCCCATGATCTGTACCTCAATATATACAGTATAGGCGGATTTGGTAAGTTGCCATGTCATGAGTTGAATTGTTTCACCATGAGCCGATTTGGTAGTCACAAAGAGGCAACTCGCCACATACAAAATCTGACTGATTTGAGAAGGATTGGATAAAACTAACTTACCATCTACGAAAGGTTGGCTGACTTCAGTAAATGAACCACTTCACTTACTTTTTCCAGCCCTAAAGGCTAGTCATCCAACCTTCTAAGGTCCTGGTCATTGAGGGATACAAAACACAACATGAAATGGTAATTGACAGTCTTGACAAGCTGATCAATGCATGGGAGAGTCGATTTCAGCAAGATAACTTGCTATAGCAAGTGCTACCTAACTTCAACGGAAACTGAATTCAGCAAGTGGATAGCCTCATGAAAGCCAAGTTCAGCTGACTTTGGCAAGTAGACAGCTCCACCTTCAACCGATGCTAACCACCTACCCTCTCCTTGGTTGATTTGCAGCTCCATATACCATATTCAGTTCAGTTTAAATTCCAAGCTTCCAAGTACGGCCAGGTTCAACAATGACAGCAACAAGTGTTCCCAAATTTAATCGAAGTCAGCAACAAGGAAACCATCCACTTGCCAATCACGATTCCCATCCAAATCCAGCAGCTGCACTTGCCAATCACGATTCTCATCGAAATCCTACCAGGAACACCATGCCACAGCAGCACCACTTACCTTCAACAGCAAATAATCCATGTTTTGGAAGGTCTGCACAGCAACTCATTCCAAAAATCGATGTTTTACAGCAGCCACTTGCCAAAAGGCTGCTCTGCTAAGCAAGGCAACTTGCCTTGAGGGCAAAATCGTTATTTTCATAAAATTTTGTCCAAATTCGAATTTTTCTGAAAGGGAAGCAACATTCCATCATTTTTAGGCTTCCATAAAATTTTGATGTCAAAACAAGCTCATTTGATGCATTTTATTCAAAAACCCAAAGCTGCCAAAAATAACTACTTTCCTAAAAGGTAAAAATTTTAAAAAAATTTGGGTGTTTATACTTTAACACCCCTCTCAAGTTAGAAGTGAGATACTTCGAACTCCAAACTTTCCAAAAAACTTTTTCTTTTCTTCTTTTTTTATTTTTTTATTTTCCAGCCCTCTTGGTTGTATGCTTTTCAACAACCTTCCTGACTGCAACATTCTTCGTCAACCTTCATGGTTATTCTTAAGCAACTTCACGACTGCACCAATCTTAACAACTTCTTTGTTGCAACATTTTAACAATTTCTTTGGGTGTAACATCTTCAATTCAACCTTCATGACTGGTCATTTTCAACAGCTTCTTTGGCTGCAACATTTTCAACTCAGCCTTCCTGGCGGGTCATTTTTCAGCACCTTTTTTGGATGCAACAACTTCAACTTGCATTCCTGGCTAGCCATTTTCAAAAGCTTCTTTGGCTATAATATCTTCAACTCAGTCTTCCTAGTCATTTTAAGCAGCTTCTTTGGCTGCTAACATTTTCAACATCTTTTTTTGTTATAAATTCTACCAACCTCATGACTATAAAACACATTTCAGCAGTCTTCATGACTATAATATTCACCTAATAAAAAAAAGTTTCTTCGCAATACTTCTTCCATGTCAAACTAATTGGACTGCACCCTTGCAGCCCAATTTGCATACCAATCATCAGCTACTTCACAACCACATCAAATATACATTTCATCAAACGTTAATCATCTCTTCTTCTTGAGCATTTCATCATATAGTTAACATGCTGCCATTAATGTATTTCTGGAGGAAGTTGTGACAATGTTCACCCTTGGGACAACAACGTCCAACTCCCAACAGTGCAGAACAAACTCGATTTCTTCATAACTTCTGTCGAGATGGCAAGAAGTCCCTTCCGACAGTTATCCATTCCCTGCATCTTCACCCTCGTTTCGCTATCTTCACGTTGAACTTCACCACCTTCGCCACTTCCTCCAGCTTCACAATCATGGTATTGGCCGACTCCTTTGCCGTGAATCAGAGTTCTTCTCTAACCTTCTTTTGCTTCTCGAATAGAGGCGATAGATCGAATCCCAGAGACAATGAAATTATGTGAAAGGCATTCAGGGATTCTCCTTCCCTGCAAAAGTCGTCTTCCACTTCAATTTCCTTTATTTTTGGTGTCAGAGGGACCACAAATCGGCCTTGGCGCCATCGTAGCCGTGTTTCGTGAGCACCTCCGAAGCGACATACGCTGGAGTCCCGCACATCGTGTGGAGCAATCCGTCTTCCTGAAGGTGGTCTCAGAGTGCAGAGAGACCAAAATCTGTCACCTTAGGTTGCCATCTTCATCCAAGAGGAGATTTTCTGGCTTGAGATCCCTGTGGTAGACACCTCGACATCTTCTACGTGCTTTCGATGGCACGTCCGTCCATTGGTCTTCCTTTTCGGCGTCAAGACAGAAGTGTATGCGGAAGCTCATCCTTCTACATTCCCCACACGACCATAAAGCCTACTTTCCTTCTCTTCTCCAAAACTGAAACAAATATAGGGAAACCAAAGATGGACGACATAAATTGCAGCACCCCATGGTATTGGCTCATCGGCCTCGCAATCTTGAACTCCGACTTGAAATCAATGTCCACAATCAGTCGCTTCGACGACTCAACTGACCTCGATCTCAACATTTTTTTTCTTTGCCGCACGTTCGTTAGTGAATCAAAAGCTAAAATTTGGGAGGATTTATATAAAAAACTCAACTCAAAAGAGGGTGAAAGAGATATTTTTAGGATAGCTAGGGCTAGAGATAAGAAAACTAAAGATCATAATATGTTAGATGCATAGAAGACAAGGATGAAAAAATTCTAGTGACAAATGATTATATAAGAAATAGATGGAAAAACTATTTTTATAAGCTTTTTAATGAAAATAAAGATGTTACTATTAGCTTAGGAGAGTTAGCCAAATCAGAAAAGTATATAAACCACAATTTCTACCGATGTATTCAAAAGAATGAAGTAAAAGAGGCTCTTAAACATATGAAGGGTGATAAAGCGGTAGGACCAGACAATATTCCTATAGAAGTTTGGAAATTACTAGGAGAAATAGGAATCACTTGTTCACAAGACTATTTAATGAAATATGAAAAAACCAAAAGATGCCCGAGGAATAAAGAGCGAGTACAATTATACCGATATATAAGAACAAGAGAGACATTTAGAATTATGCGAATTATCGAGGTATTAAGTTAATGAGTCATACTATGAAATTGTGGGAAAGAATTATCAAACGTAGGTTACGACAAATATCAAGTACAACAGAGAACCAATTCGGATTCATGCCAGAGAGACCTACTTCACCTTTTGAGACGTCTTATAAAACATTTTAGAGCAAAAAGGAAAGACCTTCACATGATATTTATTGATTTAGAAAAAACTTACAAAGGGAGGTTCTTTGGAGAACCTTGGAAAAAAGCGGTATCTCATTGACATACATTAACCTTATAAGAGACATGTACGATAGTGCAAAAACATGTATGAGGACTCATGAAGGAATGACAAACTTCTTTAAAGTTAATATTGGGTTACATCAAGGATCAACTTTAAGTCCATACTTATTTATAATGGTGATTGATGAGTTAACAAAACATATTCAAGATGAAGTACCTTGGTGTATGTTATTTGCGGATGATATTGTGTTAGTGGAGGAGTCTAAGGAAAAAGCTAATAGAAAATTGGAACTACGAAGAGAAACATTAGAAAGCAAAGGCCTTCGACTTAGTAGGACAAAGACAAAATATATGAAATGTAAGTTTGATCAATTGGTTACTTCAGAGGACATAAAAATTAAAATTGGCACACATTGCATCCCCCAAAAGAAAGTTTTAAATTCCTAGGCTCAATTTTTCTAAGTGATAGGAAGAATTGATGGAGATATTATACATAGAATTAATGCTGGTTGGTTAAAATGGAGAGGAGCATCAGGTATTCTTTGTGATAAGAAGATACCATTAAAGTTAAAAGGTAAATATTATATAGCAACAATTAGACCTATCATGTTTTATGGTTCTAAGTGTTGGGCAATTAATCATACATGTACAAAAGATGTCTGTGGCAGAAATGAAGATGTTAAGATGGATGAGTGGTTATATAAGAAAAGACCGCATACATAATGAGGTTATTAGAAACAAATTAGGAGTGACACCAATAGAGGATAAAATGAGAGAATATTGTTTAAGATGGTTTGGACATATAGAAAGAAGATCAAAAGAAGAACATGTAAGAATGTATGAAAAACTAAATTTGAAAATTATTAAAAGAGGTAGAGGATGACCAAAAAAGTGTTGGAAAGAAACAATAAAGAATGATCTAGCTTATTGTGAGTTAAGTCCTAACATGGCACATGATAGGGCTCTGTGAAAACAAAGAATCCATGTAACCAACCCCCTCTAGTATGAGAAAAGGCTCAGTTGTTGTTGTAGTTGTTGTTATCAGACGTCCACTGCCATTATTTGTTGCTTCTATCGATCTAACGGCTTTGATACCATGTTGAAAAACGTGATAACGCAGTAGAGATCGAATATCACAAACACAAGAAAAACAAATGAAGAGAAAATATGGAGATCGAAGGAGGGGCAAACCTTGTAATAGATGCCTCTCTCTGTCTTTCTTAATATTATTCTCTTAACCCTAATACAAGAAGTCCATCCCTTATATAACGGACTGTGAAATATAAAATGGTCCAAATACCCTTAGTACTACGGGCAATTACAATAATACCTAAAACATCAAAATTACTAAAACTGACACTTAAAGCATATTCTTGAACAATCTCCTCCTTTTGTTTTCTAGTAATACCTCTTTGCAAGTAAGGTTGGACTCCACCACATGTAAAGAGTGTTTTTTGAATGACACAGAGTGGACTAAACCCTAGGCGACTGCTATACCACTATTGCCGTCACTTATTCATGAGACAAACTCCTAAACACCCTGATTAAGCTCTGATATCATGTTGATTTTTAACTCAATTTTTCATTCAAAATAATTAGGATTTAATGTAGATAGGAAGAGGAGATGGGGGTTGGCGTTTTCACAGAGACTGTCGCCTCTTTTTTTCTTTTCTCTCTTCCACTCTTACTTTCATGGTAACCTCTTAGGGTTACTTTAATGTGTTAAAGATTAAAGAATTACAAATATACTCCTATACTAAAGATTTACTTCCTAACAGCTCTTATTGGATCATATCGAGAATAGATCCAATAAGAGTTGGATCCAACTCTTCCTTTTACCATAAGAGGATCTTACCCTTTGAAATTCCTTTCTAAGACTTCTCAAAAATTGATATACGAAATCTTTGTTTTCTTCGCATTATCTTTCACTCAAACACTGTGTACACTTCTTTTTATATCCACTTAATTGATTCTAAATATTGGAATACTCACTATATAACTCATTCGCTCATTTGTCTCTTTATCTTATCGATGACATTTTATCACGTAATGCATCTTATATACCACATCACTTTGACATGAGATTTTTTTAATAATTCTATGTTTCTTTGGCATTGATAAAGTCAGTTAAGGTGTCTCTAATGTGATCATTCACATTGTTCATGAGAATCCCATAAAATTTCTTATGATCTCCTTCAAATTATTCTTTTTGTTCTAAAGTGACATTCATAGAAGATTCCACCTTCGATCCACTCACATAGCTCTACAATCTTTTGAGATATAAATAGTTTTTCATTAATTTAACCCATGTTTTGTAGTTGGAAGTTGTTAATAAAAAATTGAAACAATTTTCTTCAATTTTCAAGGAATGCAAGCTTGAAAAGAGTTAATTTACTTAGATAATTGCTTGAAAAAACATCGTAAATCTAAGTTCCTTATAGATATTTTTATGCTTTGACACACATTCCAAGGCAACAACTTGATAATCATGAAGAGAATATAAGCCCTGATACTTCAATATATTAAATGGAGCAACGGATATCCAATACATGTATATAACAATTATGAGTCACTAAAGGATGATTATGAAAACTAGAATAATAGCAAATACACTAAAAAAAATTGCATATGAATTAGCCAAAAAGGCTTTCATTTATTGAATACAACGTGAGTATTTATTAGTACGGAGAAGAGAGAGAGAAATGAAGTAGACGGTGGGAAGTCAACAGTATTCTCAGTTGTTTGCGGCTGAAGATAGCTATTGGGTAGAGCCCAATGGCCAGTAAAGTAACCGTTGGGAGAACCCAACGGCTAGTAAAGTAACTGTTGACCCTAGTTGCTCGGGTGGCCTTGTGTTTAATTATATGTATGGCCCTAGTGGTTGATTACATGTATGGACACTTTAATAATGAGAAAAATACAATAAATTGTCGCTATAAAGTAAATTACTCCAAACATATCTCCACGATCATATTAACAAAAGCATATACAAGTATGCTTTCTGCCTTACTGATCACTCAATTTCCTCATTTCCCCTATATTCCAATAAATATGTTGATAAGTCTACGTAAATCTTGGCACTCAACCGCTATGGCTTATTCTACGCTATCGTGGATAGATTTAGTTTTACGAATAAAATATGATGCCTTGGGTCATGTTTAATTGTTTTGCTGACTATTTTATTGTCTTCAAGTTGACCAAAACGTTCCACACACATTGTTTAGCCTCTTAGGCCATTCTTTCACTAAATTATGTCCACCTAATCTTCCTGATCGACTAAACATGAATTTTGCGACATCTTAGATATCATTTTTCCTCCAACATTGTGAATAAAGCATGTGAAACATATCCATATGGTCAAATACATCTCTTAATGAGTGGAGCTACACAAAAAGTCTATAGCGTTAAATGATATCATGTTTCATAACCTCAACACTCTGTCTGTCTGTCTCTCTCTCTATATATAGGTGCGTGTGTGTGTTGATATTTTCCTTTTTGAGGGATTGTGTCATAGTTGATAAGACCAATCCAGCAAGCAAGCTTTTTCTGTCTGCTTCAACTACACCAATAGCAGTGGAGTCAGCTCCTTCAAGGATTCTTAAGCCCCCACCGCTTGAACACCACAAGCCATTCAATGATGAAGAACTTCCGAAAAAGAAGATTACTGTTAAAAGAGCTAACATACCTCCAATAAATGCATCAGTATTCTCTGTGGCAGACTTGCAGATGGCAACAGAAAGTTTTAGCACAGACAACCTTGTTGGTGAGGGGTCGATTGGACGAGTTTATAGAGCTCAATTTCCTGATATGAAGGTGTGGCTTCCTCTCATTTGCTGTAAAGTTCTGGTTCCATGTACTCTTTTTCTTACATTGGGTAGTTATAGTGCATGTGGGCTTGCATTGATTGCTATAGAGAGAGTTTCTGTATTTTGTGGCTTCAGTGGACTCATATGGGATCATGGATGGGTGTCTTGTCTACAAGTGTCATTCGTACATATTACACTTGGGAGTCCTTAAAGTGGAGCAATTTTCATATCTTGTGTTATTTCTGTTGAGAAAAGCTGTATTAAATGTAATTCAAGCAGGGATGTGGACTCAATGATTTATAAGAGTAAAAAGAGTTGCTAAGCAGGATGTTTCATGGAAATGGAAGCTATATTTAGCTGTTTTGAATTTTTTGCTCAGGGATGTCAACACTTTGTGGCTGTTCCTAATGTTTTATGGAAACAGATGCTTCCAATTTCGTTTTGTTGCATTGCTTTAATACGTATCTGTTACAGGTTCTAGCTGTGAAGAAGATAGACTCATTTTCATTACCAAATCAAGATCCTGATGAGTTCATTGAAGTTGTTTCAAATATTTCTCTGTTGCACCATCCAAGCATCACAGAGTTAGTCGGATACTGTTCTGAACATGGACAGTATTTGCTGGTCTATGAATTTCTGAAGAATGGATCTCTGCACGATTATCTGCACCTGTCTGATGATTCCAGTAAACCATTGACTTGGAACACTCGGGTTAAGATTGCTCTTGGCTCTGCAAGAGCACTGGAGTAAGTTGCAATTTTTGTCCTGAGTGCTGACTTATTGATACCTCAGGTTCTTCTTTCCTCAGGTTACATGCTTATTTATGAAACAATTTTCTCTTGAGCTGTCTTAAGTGATTTTTCTGCATATGAAACTGCGGATATTTGCTTTATTCTTTGATTTTTTTTAATGAGATCATGCTTTTTTCTTTTTCTTTTTCTGAAATCAAATATATTTTCAGCTTTGTCTTCACCTCTTGAAACTGTTGCACACTGGATTTACAGTATCTTTTACCATCTCCTGAAAAGGTTGCACGTGAAATTGCTTTTTGCTGGATGTTGCATTTGTTTTGTTTGGTTTTGAACTCACTGCAGACTTGAAGTATCACTCATAATAAAAGGGGTTTCTATTCCAGGTATCTACATGAAGTTTGTTCACCCTCTGTTATCCATAAGAATTTTAAGTCGGCCAACATTCTTTTAGACATGGAGCTGAATCCACATCTGTCAGATTGTGGATTATGCCACCTTGTTCCCAGCACAGATCGCCAGGTGTTAACCTATCTCTTATTTTGTATTTAGGGTGAATCATATCTATTTTTTACCACTTTATAATTAGGAATAATATATAAAGGGATTAGTATTCTAGTCATTTTGCACTTCTTTAACATAAGTGGAAATATACGTATATCCTGATCAATCTGAAGGTGTAAAAACAATTGTTGTGATTCCTTAGCTTGTTTAAGTGCTGCAAGATGCCAAGTTCTAAATAGTTGTTCACGAAGAAATCATAATTCATGGCTGCAATTTTTTTATGTTGATTCTTATTATAGAGTTAACTCCGCCCATGTAAGTGATTACCCTTGCATTGCCGGTCCCAAGCCCGGATAAAGGAGGGTTGTGTTAGGCTTCCGACAGCCAGCGTAAAACTTCGTTGGATTTTTATAACATAAATTACAAAAATTATGAGCATTGCTTTGGGGCGTCCCCGCCTAGCGACGTGTTGCAGAGCTCGAATGTTGTAATAAGTAAGCAAGGGCCACTACATTTTCGCCCGAATGTAGTGAATCAATTGCAAAGAGGGTTCCCACATCATGGACGGGTGTGGGTAAAGAAGTTAGTCCCGCTACATTGCCGCCCGAATGTAGAGAACAATTTTCAGAGAGGGTCTCCACATTTTGAATATGAATGGATGTGGGGGGTAAGGAAGCTAGTCCTAGAAAATAAGATTCGTATTGGTTCTTGGAATATCGAAACATTATCCAGTAAGCTAATGGAGGTGGTAGATACTATGATTCGGAGATTCATATTCTATGTTTACAAGAGACAAAATGGGTTGGAGAAAAAGCAAAGGAGATAGAGGATATAGGTTTTAAATTATGATACTCGGCTCGAAACAGAGTTGGTGTTATCATAAATAAAGATTCAAAGGATAGCGTAGTAGACATACAACGATATGGTGACCGAATCATGACGTTGAAATTAGTGTTAGGAGCAGAGGTTTTGAATATAGTTTGTGCTTACGCACCCCAAGTAGGACTAGAAGATAGTATAAAGATAGCTTTTTGGGAATAGTTAGATAAGGTGATTCAAAAGATTCCACAACGGGAGATATTTGTTTAGGAGGAGACTTAAATGGACATGTCGGTAAAGAGGCATTAGGATGTCAAGGGATTCATGGAAACTTTGGTTTTGGGGATATAAATGAGGAAGGTAGGGAGAATTTTGCTATGGCATTTGATCTCTTTATAGTCAATACAATCTTCAAAAAACGAGATGAACATTTAATTACTTATAAGAGTGGCTTATCACAAACACAAATTGATTACTTTATTTGTAAAAAAAGATAGTGTTGTAAAGATTGCAAGGTAATTCTAGGAGAAAGCTTAAGCACCCAACATCGACTTTTAGTTTTACAAATAAAAAAATGGACAAAGAAGAAAAGAGTGTATCGAGCTATTCAGACTAAATGGTGGAACCTCAAAAGTGAGAAAGAAGATATATTTAAACAGAAAGTCCTTCAAGGAGATGTTTGGAATTATGTTGGTACACCCTGTGTTATGTGGAATAATATGGCTATACATATTAGGAAAGTAGCGAAAGATGTGTTTGGTGTATCTAAGGGAGGTGTACCGGCACAAAAAGAAGCTTGGTGGTGGAGTGAAGTAGTGCAAAATAAAATCAAGGCAAAGAGGGCATGTTACAAATTACATTATGCTAAGAAAACTAGTGAAACTTTAGAGGCTTATAAGAAAGCAAAGAAGGAAGCGAAAAAGGCCGTGAGTGAAGCAAAAGCAAAAATTTGGGAGGAATCAAAAACTCAACTCAAAAGAGGGTGAAAGAGATATTTTTAGGATAGCTAGGGCTAGAGATAAGAAAACTAAAGATCTTAATTATGTTGCATCAAGGACGAGGATGAAAAAATTCTAGTGGCAAATGATGATATAAGAAATAGATGGAAAAACTATTTTTATAAGCTTTTTAATGAAAATAAAGATGTTAGTATTAGCTTAAGAGAGTTAGCCAAATCAGAAAAGTATATAAACCACAATTTCTACTGATGTATTTAAAAGAATGAAGTCAAAGAGGCTCTTAAACATATGAAGGGTGGTAAATCGGTAAGACCAGATAATATTCTTATAGAAGTTTAGAAAATACTAGGAGAAATAGGAATCACTTGGCTCACAAGACTATTTAATGAAATATGGAAAAACCAAAAGATGCCCGAGGAATGGAGAGCAAGTATACTTATACCCATATATAAGAACAAGGGAGACATTCAAAATTGTGCAAATTATCGAGGTATCAAGTTAATGAGCTATACTATGAAATTGTAGGAAAGAATTATCGAACGTAGGTTAAGACAAGTATCAAGTACAACAAAGAACCAATTTGGATTCATGCTAGGTAGATCTACTCTTGAAGCGATTCACTTTTTGAGACGTCTTATGGAACATTTTAGAGCAAAAAAGAAAGACCTGCACATGATATTTATTGATCTAGAAAAAGCTTATGATAGAGTACCGAGGGAGGTTCTATGGAGAACTTTGGAAAAAAGAGGTATCTCATTGACATACATTAACCTTATAAGAGACATGTATGATGGTGCAAAAACATGTGTGAGGACTCATGAAGGAATGACATACTTTTTTGAAGTTAATATTGGGTTACATCAAGGATCAACTTTAAGTCCATACTTATTTATAATGGTGATTGATGAGTTAACAAAACATATTCAAGATGAAGTACCTTGGTGTATGTTATTTGCGGATGACATTGTATTAGTGGAGGAGTCTAAGGAAAAAGTTAATAGAAAATTGGAACTATGGAGAGAAACATTAGAAAGCAAAGCCTCCAACTTAGTAGAACGAAGACAGAATATATGGAATGTAAGTTTGATCATTTGGTTACCTCAGAGGATATAAAAATTAAAATTGGCACACATTGCATCCCCCAAAAGGAAAGTTTTAAATACTTAGGGTCAATTTTTCAGAGTGATAGAAGAATTGATGGAGATGTTATGCATAGAATTAATGTTATTGGTTAAAATGGAGAGGATCATTAGGTATTGTTTGTGATAAGAAGATACCATTAAAGTTAAAAGGTAAATATTATAGAGCAACAATTAGGCCTGCCATGTTTTATGGTTATGAGTGTTTAATCATCAACATGTATAAAAGATGTCCGTGAGAGAAATGAAGATGTTGAGATGAATGAGTGGTCATACAAGAAAAGACCGTATACATATTGAGGTTATTAGAAACAAATTAGGAGTGACACCAATAGAGGATAAAATGAGAGAATATCGTTTAAGATGGTTTGGACATATAGAAAGAAGATCAAAAGAAGAACTTCTAAGAAGGTACGAAAAACTAAATTTGGAAAGTATTAAAAGAGTTAGAGGACGACCACAAAAGTGTTGGAAAGAAACAATAAAGAATGATCTAGCTTATTGTGAGTTAACTGCTAACATGGCACACGATAGGGATCTGTAGAAACAAAGAATCCATGTAGCCGACCCCGTCTAGTATGGGAAAAGGCTTAGTTGTTGTTGTTGTTGATTCTTATTATAGAGTTCTTACTATCCATTAGAAATTAAATCCTATTATGTGTGTCATTTATTAACGATGTCTGCCTAATTTGTGATAAATCATAAATGCATTATATTGGTGTTTCCCCATATGATGAGCATGCAATATACAGAGGTAATTATTTCGCTGACAATAAGGTGTGCATATGTAACCACCAGTCTAATCTTCGAACATGAGAATGTGATCATTTACCATATGTAACCACATGGTAAATGACAGTGTCAACAAAAGATTGTGTTGGTAGAGTGTACGCATCCGTGGCGTCCGACTTCTTTCCAGACCATGCCTATTAACAAATTATTAGCACGCTTCTTCTTTTGTTATTATCAGGCCTCACATCAGAATTCTGGATCTGGCTACAACGCTCCTGAGGTTGCAATGTCTGGTCAATACACACTTAAGAGCGATGTTTACAGCTTTGGAGTGGTCATGTTGGAGCTTATGACTGGTCGTATGCCATTTGACAGGTCAGATTCATAACATTGTTGCATTCATGTTCAGGTCATTGGTCCAAATCTACCTCAGTGTCTTGCGTGACCAAGAAAAGATGCAGTCGTCATTTCTCCGTTTTATCCAAAAAATGTTTGAGGGTTAAGGAGTCCTCTTAGTGTTATAAAGATCAGGTTGCCAATCGAATGTATAGGAAATCTATTCTAGGTTGCCTGTATGTTCATTCATATTGCATGCCTAAATTATAAACATTATGCATCTCTAAGATTGTAGTTGGTCTGTATCTTGATACGTGAAATGTCAACACCTTGATTTGGCAGTAAACCTCATTATTTGCATGAAATATTGGAAAATACCACGAGCCTTTCTGTTTATTGGATATGAGCAACTTCTAAAACATTGCTAAGAAGCCAATAGCAGGAACACTCTAAATCCTTTTGGTCAAATTCAACTTATTATTTTGACCACATTCTACTGGCAAAGAGCAAGTGTTTCTATCGTGGATGATTTTGCTGGTTTTGTTTAGTGCATAGATCAACTTGTCACTGTGGGTTGATGATTAATATTAACTATAAACTCAGAAATAACAAAATGTGCAGCTCAAGACCTAGACAGGAGCAATCTTTAGTTAGATGGGCAACACCACAGCTCCATGACATTGATGCCCTTACGAAAATGGTTGATCCGGCACTCAAAGAACTTTATCCTGTCAAATCACTCTCTCGGTTTGCAGACGTCATAGCTTTATGTGTACAGGTGAATATTCTTCCTTCTGCTAATCACTGATCACTCCTTTTCTTTGTACAACAGCCTATTCTTAAACAGATTAAAGACACATGCACCTCATATTAAATGTTTTTTATTTTATCATATTTTTTTGTCACATTTGACAAGCTTATTTTTTGTCTTAACTTGGTATCTATCTCACCTCAATACTTCAACTTCCCCTCATGTTGTGTCACCGTATGCATTTATTTTTGTATACGGCAATGAACAAAAATGGCATAAACGAGGAAGGTAGGGAGATTTTAAATTTTGCTATGTCATTTGATCTCTTTATAGTCAATACAATCTTCAAAAAACGAGATGAACATTTAATTACTTATAAGAGTGGCTTATCACAAACACAAATTGATTACTTTATTTGTAGAAAAAAAGATAGAGCATGTTGTAAAGATTGTAAGGTAATTCCAGGAGAAAGCTTAACCACCCAACATCGACTTTTAGTTATGGATTTACAAATAAAAAAATGGACAAAGAAGAAAAGAGTGCATCGAGCTATTCGGACTAGTAGAACTAGTAGATCAACTAGTAGAACTGAAAGTTACTTTCCAATTGAGATCTCTAGTTAGGGCACATATAACAATAGATTAATGATAGACTAGGAACATGTAACACATTATTGAGTATTTTCACGATGATAATTATACTCCCTTTTCCTATTATAGGAGTATGGGAACGGTCAACCAACTTAATCCCATTGTTGTCATGTACTATATGATAGTCATGAAAAAACTCCCCAAGTCCCACCATGTAGTATGTAGCACCTGAGTCAAGTCACGTTACCCTTTACCATAAACGAGAAAAGATATGCCATTGTTGCTTGAGGATCAGTAGTTGAAGATGAAAATTCTGCTCGAGAGTCTGCTAATCGAGTTCCAAGTTCTTCTAACTTCTTTTTTATCTCTGCTAGTGAGCTTAATCAAGTCTTAATAGTTGTCTTATCACTATTATGACTGTAATAAGTCTTGTTTTGATTGAAACCGGGTTTGCCCACTAGATCCCAACAATTCTCTTTGGTGTGTCAAGATTTACTATAGTGTGAGCATTTCAATTTATCTTTTCTATCTGGTGGCCTGTGATCTACCTTGACCTTTACCTCCAAATCCTCCTCTACCTCAATGTCTAGGAGTTGGATTTTGGCCCATAAATGTCGTATTTTCTAGACCTAGCTTGCCCTCTTTTTTGAGGTTTTTTCTGTCTCTTCCCTCAATAATAGAGAATAAACCAGTGTTATCTGACCCGTATCGTATTGTGTATTGCTGGGCTCCACGATACGAGCGTATCATATCGTATCGTATTGCTCGTATCGTACTTAATATTAAAAAAATACAAAAATTATATAAAAATTCAAGAAAAATTAGTAAAAATCTGAAAAAAATCAAATAAATCAGGTAATTGCTTTAAATTCATATAATACAAAGTTTAGTACAAATTGAGCATTCAACATTGAACAATTGCATCAAAATTTATATATTTTGAAGCAAAAAATGAAATACATTTACATTTTACATATTATAAATTTGTATCTGCTTATCAGGATCATTAACTAAATAATCTTCATCTTCTCCTTGATGAAGATTCAAAGTTTCTCATCACCTTCTGCTTCAAAATCAAAATCTTCATCTCCTTAATGATGTCGTTGCACTCCTTTCAAATTAATCCATGCAATGTCTTCTTCGGTTAGGAGTGCATTTTCTTCGTTATCTTCCATAATCTACTCATCTAATATATCAAAATTAACAAATTGATATCTTTGTACATATAGTTGTTATATTTGCTAATTTTCATATGTGAGCAAAACGATGAGCTCCATTTATTTGATTATTGAGTTAGTGTATGACATCTCAGTGATGTGATATTGTTACTTGATGATATCCCCTTTTTCTCTTACTGGAGACTAGCTTTTTAACTAATGCTTGAACTCCATTTCTCACTTCACAAACTAAGTTAAGCCTCACACACGTTGATCATGTTCAACTCAATGGAAGTCATGTAAGGTGAACCCTAAAATAGTGAAGTTGTGAAATGCCCACTCAATGAACCGAGACAACCAAATTGTTTTTCATTGTTTGCGATTTCATGAAATTAGAAAGTGGTAGCAGAAATATACTTAAAAGTTGGTAATAGAAAGGGAAATGATTTTGTTATAATTTTTTATTTGTTTATAAATTATTCTTAACTCCGCCCATGTAAGGGATCACCCTTGCATTGCCGGTCCCAAGCCCGGATAAAGGAGGAGGGTTGTGTTAGGCTTCCGACAACCAGCGTAAAACTTCGTCGGATTTGATTACAAAAATTATGAGCATTGCTTTGGGGCGTTCCCGCCTAGCGACGTGCTGCAGAGCCCGAATGCAGTAAGAAGTAAGCAAGGGCCACTACATTTTCGCCCGAATGTAGTGAATCAATTGCAGAGAGGGTTCCCACATCATGGACGGGTGTGGGTAAAGAAGTTAGTCCCGCTACATTGCCGCCCGAATGTAGTGAAAAATTTTCAGAGAGGGTCTCCGCATTTTGATTATGGACGGATGCGGGGGGTAAGGAAGCTAGTCCTAGATAATAAGATTCGTATTGGTTCTTGGAATATCGGAACATTATCGGGTAAGCTAATGGAGGTGGTAGATACTATGATTCGGAGAAAGATTCATATTCTATGTTTACAAGAGACAAAATGGGTTGGAGAAAAAGCAAAGGAGATAGAGGATATAGGTTTTAAATTATGGTACTCAGGTAAAGAAAAGGCCCGAAACGGAGTTGGTATTATCATAAATAAAGATTTAAAGGAGAGTGTAGTAGACATACAACGATATGGTGACCGAATCATGACATTGAAATTAGTGTTAGGAGTAGAGGTTTTGAATATAGTTTGTGCTTACGCACCCCAAGTAGGACTAGAAGATAGTATAAAGACAGTTTTTTGGGAAGAGTTAGATAAGGTGTTTCAAAAGATTCCACAAAGGGAGATGATTTGTTTAGGAGGAGATTTAAATGGACATGTCGGTAAAGAGGCATTAGGATATCAAGGGATTCATGGAAACTTTGGTTATGGGGATATAAACGAGGAAGGTAGGGAGATTTTAAATTTTGCTATGTCATTTGATCTCTTTATAGTCAATACAATCTTCAAAAAACGAGATGAACATTTAATTACTTATAAGAGTGGCTTATCACAAACACAAATTGATTACTTTATTTGTAGAAAAAAAGATAGAGCGTGTTGTAAAGATTGTAAGGTAATTCCAGGAGAAAGCTTAACCACCCAACATCGACTTTTAGTTATGGATTTACAAATAAAAAAATGGACAAAGAAGAAAAGAGTGCATCGAGCTATTCGGACTAAATGGTGGAACCTCAAAAGTGAGAAAGAAGATATATTTAAACAAAAAGTCCTTCAAGGAGATGTTTGGAATTATGTTGGCACACCCTCTGATATGTGGAACAATATGGCTATACATATTAGGAAAGTGGCGAAAGATGTGTTAGGGGTATCTAATCTAAGGGAGGTGTACCGGCACAAAAAAGAAGCTTGGTGGTGGAGTGAAGTAGTACAAAACAAAATCAAGGCAAAGAGGGCATGTTACAAATTACATTATGCTAAGAAAACTAGTGAAACTTTAGAAGCTTATAAGAAAGCAAAGAAGGAAGCAAAAAAGGCCGTTAGTGAAGCAAAAGCTAAGATTTGGGAGGACTTATATAAAAAACTCAACTCAAAAGAGGGTGAAAGAGATATTTTTAGGATAGCTAGGGCTAGAGATAAGAAAACTAAAGATCTTAATTATGTTAGATGCATAAAAGACGAGGATGAAAAAATTCTAGTGGCAAATGATGATATAAGAAATAGATGGAAAAACTATTTTTATAATCTTTTTAATGAAAATAAAGATGTTAGTATTAGTTTAGGAGATTTAGCCAAGTCAGAAAAGTATATAAACCACAATTTCTACCGACGTATTCAAAAGAATGAAGTCAAAGAGGCTCTTAAACATATGAAGAGTGGTAAATCGGTAGGACCAGATAATATTCCTATAGAAGTTTGGAAAATACTAGGAGAAATAGGAATCACTTGGCTCACAAGACTATTTAATGAAATATGGAAAAACCAAAAGATGCCCGAGGAATGGAGAGCAAGTACACTTATACCCGTATATAAGAACAAGGGAGACATTCAAAATTGTGCGAATTATCGAGGTATCAAGTTAATGAGTCATACTATGAAATTATGGGAAAGAATTATTGAACGTAGGTTAAGACAAGTATCAAGTACAACAGAGAACCAATTTGGATTTATGCCAGGTAGATCTACTATTGAAGCGATTCACCTTTTGAGACGTCTTATGGAACATTTTAGAGCAAAAAAGAAAGACCTTCACATGATATTTATTGATTTAGAAAAAGCTTATGATAGGGTACCGAGGGAGGTTCTTTGGAGAACTTTGGAAAAAAGAGGTATCCCATTGACATATATTAACCTTATAAGAGACATGTATGATGGTGCAAAAACATGTGTGAGGACTCATGAAGGAATGACAGACTTCTTTGAAGTTAATATTGGGTTACATCAAGTTCGACTTTAAGTCCATACTTATTTATAATGGTGATGGATGAGTTAACAAAACATATTCAAGATGAAGTACCTTGGTGTATGTTATTTGCAGATGACATTGTATTAGTGGAGGAGTCTAAGGAAAAAGTTAATAGAAAATTGGAACTATGGAGAGAAACATTAGAAAACAAAGGCCTTCGACTTAGTAGAATAAAGACAGAATATATGGAATGTAAGTTTGATCATTTGGCTATTTCAGAGGACATAGAAATTAAAATTGGCACACATTGCATTCCCCAAAAGGAAAGTTTTAAATACTTAGGGTCAATTTTTCAAAGTGATGGAAGAATTGATGGAGATGTTACACATAGAATTAATGCTGGTTGGTTAAAATGGAGAGGAGCATCAGGTATTCTTTGTGATAAGAAGATACCATTAAAATTAAAAGGTAAATATTATAGAGCAGCAGTTAGGCCTGCCATGTTTTATGGTTCTGAGTGTTGGGCAGTTAATCATCAACATGTACAAAGATGTCTGTGACAGAAATGAAGATGTTGAGATGGATGAGTGGTCATACAAGAAAAGACCGTATACATAATGAGGTTATTAGAAACAAATTAGGAGTGGCACCAATAGAGGATAAAATGAGAGAACATCGTTTAAGATGGTTTGGACATATAGAAAGAAGATCAAAAGAAGAACCAGTAAGAAGGTTAGAAAACCTAAATTTGGAAAGTATTAAAAGAGGTAGAGGACGACCACAAAAGTGTTGGAAAGAAACAATAAAGAATGATCTAGCTTATTGGGAGTTAACTGCTAACATGGCACACGATAGAGATATGTGGAAACAAAGAATCCATGTAGCCGACCCCGTCTAGTATGGGAAAAGGCTTAGTTGTTGTTTGTTTGTTTGTTTATGCTGACAGATTGATATATTAGGATTTAAAACACTCCATGGACCGCACAATACCGTGTCTTACAGGTTTACCTCACAGTACTGTGTCTAGTCCATGGACCGCACAGTCACGGATACCTCCCTGATCTAGAGGACCAGAACCTGATCCATGCAAACATCAAGCTCAGGTTGGGTATCATCCTCAGCCTGCTGAATTATGTCGTGTTGCATGATGCCACTAGCACCCTAAACTTAATATCCAGGCACTGACATTTGACATTTGATAAGAAGGTTGTAGTTCTCAACAGGCTAAATCTGCATGTTTCCCTCTTGTTTTTCCCATCATCAATGTTTCTGTTCGTCTAAGTATAGGAAGTTTTCCCGTTCCTTGCAGTTGGAACCAGAGTTCCGTCCACCAATGTCCGAAGTGGTTCAATCACTTGTGACGTTGGTGCAGCGTGCAAATATGAGCAAGAGAACTATTGGAGGTGATTCTATGAATTCACGTGTTGATGCTGACGGTTAAGTGCTTACATCTGAGCACTGGGTGAAGATCATGAAAACACACGAATCGCCGGGTGAAGATCAGTGGGCTTCTCGATTCTCTGGTTTTCTGAGATATGAATGCAGGCTGTGTATGATGGGAACTTACAGGCAAAAAAAGTCATGCAGGGAGGGATGCCGTATTATTTAAACATGTATTCTTCGTCAATGTTCGTGTTGGTATTTCGCCTCAAGATGTTTTTTCCTTTAACAATATAGAAAGGGAACTATCTGTACAAGAAAGAACCGTGATTCTCTGGGCTGTTGCGGGTGGCGTTTTCCTCCGGATGGATGGAAACAACCGCCTGGTTGACTGAACAAGGAATTTAGCCGGTGCAATACTTTTGCAGACTTTTCATATCAGTACATAATGGAGTTTGAAGTAAAAACAATCACGGGGACTCGATTTAGCAAATACTGCTAACACATTTCCCATCAATTTGGGCCATCGTCCTGGTGGCAAAATGCGGTTCTCAGCTACATGGTATCAGTGGCTAGGAACCATTCCTTCCGCATCGAGGGAATGTGTTGGGAGCCAATCCCCTAAGCCAGGAAAGATATACACGTACTAAGTTGGATGCTGGTTAGCCTTTTGCTGAGCTTGAACATGATTAGCAAAAATTGATCAGACAAAGTCTTATTGCTGTGGCTGACTTGTCATAGAAAAAGTAGAGACATGATAATCTGCAGCCAAGTTCCCAGGGAGCAGGGGCGAGGTGAGGCGTGCACCTCATCCATGAAAAATTATGAAGGTTCACTGTAAATTTGAAAAAAAAGGTAAGATTCGCTGCACCTGAAATTTGGAAAATAAAAAGATGGTAGCACGAAAATAAGTGAATTGAAGTATTAAAGTGTAAATGTACATTTTTTATTTGATATGGGTCTTCACAAATAAAACTTCGATCCAGGAAAGATATCCAAAATTCAAACCTTGAAAAGGTTAGAGTTTAGATTTATGTAAGGCAGCATCTTATCGCTTTCACCTTTGGCTGCATTGGCCTTGTTGTTTATTCACTTTGACCGAACACACCCTGATCATATTCTTTATAAAAAATAATGATGCATCTAGTTAGAATCTTAATGATTTAGTACTCATTCAAAAAATTTTGTTGTTGACTTATACTCGTTCGGGGAGGAATTCATCTGCATATAAAACTTGGGGTATCTCTCTCGAGGACGATTGTTCTCTTAGAAAAAATATGAGGGACCTCAGAAGACACAAGTTTTGTGATGGCTCAATCCCACACAAAGTATCAAGTAAAAAGTCCAAAATAACATTGATAAAGAAAGATCCTACACCAAATGACCTTACACCATCACAAGGTTAAAATGGTCTAGCAAGGTTAAAAGATGAACCCACAGAACGAAAAAGGATAAAATCATCAATTTTGAACAATAAAGCCAAAAAGAACAAAATATATCTTATCGAGGAAGATCCTATACCAAGCGACCCTAAACTACCAGAAGGTTAAAACAGTAAAAAAAAGTTAAAAAGATAACCCATGGAAAACACAAGGGTAAAAGCACCATCGCCGGCTACCACACGTGCAACCACGTGCCTCCCGCACCACCACCAGCCACCACGCGCCACCACCAGCCACTAGAAACCGCCTACAAGTCACCATGTTAAAAGTCGATGTTTGGTGGATAAACTTTCTCATGGAATTACCTTGCAATCTTTAAACACGCTTTATCTTTTTTTCCTTTGTCTTATCCTTTGTCTTATCCTTTGTCTTATCCTTTGTCTTATCCTTTGTCTTATCCTTTGTCTTATCCTTTGTCTTATCCTTTGTCTTATCCTTTGTCTTATCCTTTGTCTTTGTCTTATCCTTTGTCTTTGTCTTATCCTTTGTCTTATCCTTTGTCTTATCCTTTGTCTTATCCTTTGTCTTATCCTTTGTCTTATCCTTTGTCTTATCCTTTGTCTTATCCTTTGTCTTATCCTTTGTCTTATCCTTTGTCTTATCCTTTGTCTTATCCTTTGTCTTATCCTTTGTCTTATCCTTTGTCTTATCCTTTGTCTTATCCTTTGTCTTATCCTTTGTCTTATCCTTTGTCTTATCCTTTGTCTTATCCTTTGTCTTATCCTTTGTCTTATCCTTTGTCTTATCCTTTGTCTTATCCTTTGTCTTATCCTTTGTCTTATCCTTTGTCTTATCCTTTGTCTTATCCTTTGTCTTATCCTTTGTCTTATCCTTTGTCTTATCCTTTGTCTTATCCTTTGTCTTATCCTTTGTCTTATCCTTTGTCTTATCCTTTGTCTTATCCTTTGTCTTATCCTTTGTCTTATCCTTTGTCTTATCCTTTGTCTTATCCTTTGTCTTATCCTTTGTCTTATCCTTTGTCTTATCCTTTGTCTTATCCTTTGTCTTATCCTTTGTCTTATCCTTTGTCTTATCCTTTGTCTTATCCTTTGTCTTATCCTTTGTCTTATCCTTTGTCTTATCCTTTGTCTTATCCTTTGTCTTATCCTTTGTCTTATCCTTTGTCTTATCCTTTGTCTTATCCTTTGTCTTATCCTTTGTCTTATCCTTTGTCTTATCCTTTGTCTTATCCTTTGTCTTATCCTTTGTCTTATCCTTTGTCTTATCCTTTGTCTTATCCTTTGTCTTATCCTTTGTCTTATCCTTTGTCTTATCCTTTGTCTTATCCTTTGTCTTATCCTTTGTCTTATCCTTTGTCTTATCCTTTGTCTTATCCTTTGTCTTATCCTTTGTCTTATCCTTTGTCTTATCCTTTGTCTTATCCTTTGTCTTATCCTTTGTCTTATCCTTTGTCTTATCCTTTGTCTTATCCTTTGTCTTATCCTTTGTCTTATCCTTTGTCTTATCCTTTGTCTTATCCTTTGTCTTATCCTTTGTCTTATCCTTTGTCTTATCCTTTGTCTTATCCTTTGTCTTATCCTTTGTCTTATCCTTTGTCTTATCCTTTGTCTTATCCTTTGTCTTATCCTTTGTCTTATCCTTTTTGTCTTATCCTTTGTCTTATCCTTTGTCTTATCCTTTGTCTTATCCTTTGTCTTATCCTTTGTCTTATCCTTTGTCTTATCCTTTGTCTTATCCTTTGTCTTATCCTTTGTCTTATCCTTTGTCTTATCCTTTGTCTTATCCTTTGTCTTATCCTTTGTCTTATCCTTTGTCTTATCCTTTGTCTTATCCTTTGTCTTATCCTTTGTCTTATCCTTTGTCTTATCCTTTGTCTTATCCTTTGTCTTATCCTTTGTCTTATCCTTTGTCTTATCCTTTGTCTTATCCTTTGTCTTATCCTTTGTCTTATCCTTTGTCTTATCCTTTGTCTTATCCTTTGTCTTATCCTTTGTCTTATCCTTTGTCTTATCCTTTGTCTTATCCTTTGTCTTATCCTTTGTCTTATCCTTTGTCTTATCCTTTGTCTTATCCTTTGTCTTATCCTTTGTCTTATCCTTTCTTATCCTTTGTCTTATCCTTTGTCTTATCCTTTGTCTTATCCTTTGTCTTATCCTTTGTCTTATCCTTTGTCTTATCCTTTGTCTTATCCTTTGTCTTATCCTTTGTCTTATCCTTTGTCTTATCCTTTGTCTTATCCTTTGTCTTATCCTTTGTCTTATCCTTTGTCTTATCCTTTGTCTTATCCTTTGTCTTATCCTTTGTCTTATCCTTTGTCTTATCCTTTGTCTTATCCTTTGTCTTATCCTTTGTCTTATCCTTTGTCTTATCCTTTGTCTTATCCTTTGTCTTATCCTTTGTCTTATCCTTTGTCTTATCCTTTGTCTTATCCTTTGTCTTATCCTTTGTCTTATCCTTTGTCTTATCCTTTGTCTTATCCTTTGTCTTATCCTTTGTCTTATCCTTTGTCTTATCCTTTGTCTTATCCTTTGTCTTATCCTTTGTCTTATCCTTTGTCTTATCCTTTGTCTTATCCTTTGTCTTATCCTTTGTCTTATCCTTTGTCTTATCCTTTGTCTTATCCTTTGTCTTATCCTTTGTCTTATCTTATCCTTTGTCTTATCCTTTGTCTTATCCTTTGTCTTATCCTTTGTCTTATCCTTTGTCTTATCCTTTGTCTTATCCTTTGTCTTATCCTTTGTCTTATCCTTTGTCTTATCCTTTGTCTTATCCTTTGTCTTATCCTTTGTCTTATCCTTTGTCTTATCTTATCCTTTGTCTTATCCTTTGTCTTATCCTTTGTCTTATCCTTTGTCTTATCCTTTGTCTTATCCTTTGTCTTATCCTTTGTCTTATCCTTTGTCTTATCCTTTGTCTTATCCTTTGTCTTATCCTTTGTCTTATCCTTTGTCTTATCCTTTGTCTTATCCTTTGTCTTATCCTTTGTCTTATCCTTTGTCTTATCCTTTGTCTTATCCTTTGTCTTATCCTTTGTCTTATCCTTTGTCTTATCCTTTGTCTTATCCTTTGTCTTATCCTTTGTCTTATCCTTTGTCTTATCCTTTGTCTTATCCTTTGTCTTATCCTTTGTCTTATCCTTTGTCTTATCCTTTGTCTTATCCTTTGTCTTATCCTTTGTCTTATCCTTTGTCTTATCCTTTGTCTTATCCTTTGTCTTATCCTTTGTCTTATCCTTTGTCTTATCCTTTGTCTTATCCTTTGTCTTATCCTTTGTCTTATCCTTTGTCTTATCCTTTGTCTTATCCTTTGTCTTATCCTTTGTCTTATCCTTTGTCTTATCCTTTGTCTTATCCTTTGTCTTATCCTTTGTCTTATCCTTTGTCTTATCCTTTGTCTTATCCTTTGTCTTATCCTTTGTCTTATCCTTTGTCTTATCCTTTGTCTTATCCTTTGTCTTATCCTTTGTCTTATCCTTTGTCTTATCCTTTGTCTTATCCTTTGTCTTATCCTTTGTCTTATCCTTTGTCTTATCCTTTGTCTTATCCTTTGTCTTATCCTTTGTCTTATCCTTTGTCTTATCCTTTGTCTTATCCTTTGTCTTATCCTTTGTCTTATCCTTTGTCTTATCCTTTGTCTTATCCTTTGTCTTATCCTTTGTCTTATCCTTTGTCTTATCCTTTGTCTTATCCTTTGTCTTATCCTTTGTCTTATCCTTTGTCTTATCCTTTGTCTTATCCTTTGTCTTATCCTTTGTCTTATCCTTTGTCTTATCCTTTGTCTTATCCTTTGTCTTATCCTTTGTCTTATCCTTTGTCTTATCCTTTGTCTTATCCTTTGTCTTATCCTTTGTCTTATCCTTTGTCTTATCCTTTGTCTTATCCTTTGTCTTATCCTTTGTCTTATCCTTTGTCTTATCCTTTGTCTTATCCTTTGTCTTATCCTTTGTCTTATCCTTTGTCTTATCCTTTGTCTTATCCTTTGTCTTTGTCTTATCCTTTGTCTTATCCTTTGTCTTATCCTTTGTCTTGTCCTTTGTCTTATCCTTTGTCTTATCCTTTGTCTTATCCTTTGTCTTATCCTTTGTCTTATCCTTTGTCTTATCCTTTGTCTTATCCTTTGTCTTATCCTTTGTCTTATCCTTTGTCTTATCCTTTGTCTTATCCTTTGTCTTATCCTTTGTCTTATCCTTTGTCTTATCCTTTGTCTTATCCTTTGTCTTATCCTTTGTCTTATCCTTTGTCTTATCCTTTGTCTTATCCTTTGTCTTATCCTTTGTCTTATCCTTTGTCTTATCCTTTGTCTTATCCTTTGTCTTATCCTTTGTCTTATCCTTTGTCTTATCCTTTGTCTTATCCTTTGTCTTATCCTTTGTCTTATCCTTTGTCTTATCCTTTGTCTTATCCTTTGTCTTATCCTTTGTCTTATCCTTTGTCTTATCCTTTGTCTTATCCTTTGTCTTATCCTTTGTCTTATCCTTTGTCTTATCCTTTGTCTTATCCTTTGTCTTATCCTTTGTCTTATCCTTTGTCTTATCCTTTGTCTTATCCTTTGTCTTATCCTTTGTCTTATCCTTTGTCTTATCCTTTGTCTTATCCTTTGTCTTATCCTTTGTCTTATCCTTTGTCTTATCCTTTGTCTTATCCTTTGTCTTATCCTTTGTCTTATCCTTTGTCTTATCCTTTGTCTTATCCTTTGTCTTATCCTTTGTCTTATCCTTTGTCTTATCCTTTGTCTTATCCTTTGTCTTATCCTTTGTCTTATCCTTTGTCTTATCCTTTGTCTTATCCTTTGTCTTATCCTTTGTCTTATCCTTTGTCTTATCCTTTGTCTTATCCTTTGTCTTATCCTTTGTCTTATCCTTTGTCTTATCCTTTGTCTTATCCTTTGTCTTATCCTTTGTCTTATCCTTTGTCTTATCCTTTGTCTTATCCTTTGTCTTATCCTTTGTCTTATCCTTTGTCTTATCCTTTGTCTTATCCTTTGTCTTATCCTTTGTCTTATCCTTTGTCTTATCCTTTGTCTTATCCTTTGTCTTATCCTTTGTCTTATCCTTTGTCTTATCCTTTGTCTTATCCTTTGTCTTATCCTTTGTCTTATCCTTTGTCTTATCCTTTGTCTTATCCTTTGTCTTATCCTTTGTCTTATCCTTTGTCTTATCCTTTGTCTTATCCTTTGTCTTATCCTTTGTCTTATCCTTTGTCTTATCCTTTGTCTTATCCTTTGTCTTATCCTTTGTCTTATCCTTTGTCTTATCCTTTGTCTTATCCTTTGTCTTATCCTTTGTCTTATCCTTTGTCTTATCCTTTGTCTTATCCTTTGTCTTATCCTTTGTCTTATCCTTTGTCTTATCCTTTGTCTTATCCTTTGTCTTATCCTTTGTCTTATCCTTTGTCTTATCCTTTGTCTTATCCTTTGTCTTATCCTTTGTCTTATCCTTTGTCTTATCCTTTGTCTTATCCTTTGTCTTATCCTTTGTCTTATCCTTTGTCTTATCCTTTGTCTTATCCTTTGTCTTATCCTTTGTCTTATCCTTTGTCTTATCCTTTGTCTTATCCTTTGTCTTATCCTTTGTCTTATCCTTTGTCTTATCCTTTGTCTTATCCTTTGTCTTATCCTTTGTCTTATCCTTTGTCTTATCCTTTGTCTTATCCTTTGTCTTATCCTTTGTCTTATCCTTTGTCTTATCCTTTGTCTTATCCTTTGTCTTATCCTTTGTCTTATCCTTTGTCTTATCCTTTGTCTTATCCTTTGTCTTATCCTTTGTCTTATCCTTTGTCTTATCCTTTGTCTTATCCTTTGTCTTATCCTTTGTCTTATCCTTTGTCTTATCCTTTGTCTTATCCTTTGTCTTATCCTTTGTCTTATCCTTTGTCTTATCCTTTGTCTTATCCTTTGTCTTATCCTTTGTCTTATCCTTTGTCTTATCCTTTGTCTTATCCTTTGTCTTATCCTTTGTCTTATCCTTTGTCTTATCCTTTGTCTTATCCTTTGTCTTATCCTTTGTCTTATCCTTTGTCTTATCCTTTGTCTTATCCTTTGTCTTATCCTTTGTCTTATCCTTTGTCTTATCCTTTGTCTTATCCTTTGTCTTATCCTTTGTCTTATCCTTTGTCTTATCCTTTGTCTTATCCTTTGTCTTATCCTTTGTCTTATCCTTTGTCTTATCCTTTGTCTTATCCTTTGTCTTATCCTTTGTCTTATCCTTTGTCTTATCCTTTGTCTTATCCTTTGTCTTATCCTTTGTCTTATCCTTTGTCTTATCCTTTGTCTTATCCTTTGTCTTATCCTTTGTCTTATCCTTTGTCTTATCCTTTGTCTTATCCTTTGTCTTATCCTTTGTCTTATCCTTTGTCTTATCCTTTGTCTTATCCTTTGTCTTATCCTTTGTCTTATCCTTTGTCTTATCCTTTGTCTTATCCTTTGTCTTATCCTTTGTCTTATCCTTTGTCTTATCCTTTGTCTTATCCTTTGTCTTATCCTTTGTCTTATCCTTTGTCTTATCCTTTGTCTTATCCTTTGTCTTATCCTTTGTCTTATCCTTTGTCTTATCCTTTGTCTTATCCTTTGTCTTATCCTTTGTCTTATCCTTTGTCTTATCCTTTGTCTTATCCTTTGTCTTATCCTTTGTCTTATCCTTTGTCTTATCCTTTGTCTTATCCTTTGTCTTATCCTTTGTCTTATCCTTTGTCTTATCCTTTGTCTTATCCTTTGTCTTATCCTTTGTCTTATCCTTTGTCTTATCCTTTGTCTTATCCTTTGTCTTATCCTTTGTCTATCCTTTGTCTTATCCTTTGTCTTATCCTTTGTCTTATCCTTTGTCTTATCCTTTGTCTTATCCTTTGTCTTATCCTTTGTCTTATCCTTTGTCTTATCCTTTGTCTTATCCTTTGTCTTATCCTTTGTCTTATCCTTTGTCTTTTATCCTTTGTCTTATCCTTTGTCTTATCCTTTGTCTTATCCTTTGTCTTATCCTTTGTCTTATCCTTTGTCTTATCCTTTGTCTTATCCTTTGTCTTATCCTTTGTCTTATCCTTTGTCTTATCCTTTGTCTTATCCTTTGTCTTATCCTTTGTCTTATCCTTTGTCTTATCCTTTGTCTTATCCTTTGTCTTATCCTTTGTCTTATCCTTTGTCTTATCCTTTGTCTTATCCTTTGTCTTATCCTTTGTCTTATCCTTTGTCTTATCCTTTGTCTTATCCTTTGTCTTATCCTTTGTCTTATCCTTTGTCTTATCCTTTGTCTTATCCTTTGTCTTATCCTTTGTCTTATCCTTTGTCTTATCCTTTGTCTTATCCTTTGTCTTATCCTTTGTCTTATCCTTTGTCTTATCCTTTGTCTTATCCTTTGTCTTATCCTTTGTCTTATCCTTTGTCTTATCCTTTGTCTTATCCTTTGTCTTATCCTTTGTCTTATCCTTTGTCTTATCCTTTGTCTTATCCTTTGTCTTATCCTTTGTCTTATCCTTTGTCTTATCCTTTGTCTTATCCTTTGTCTTATCCTTTGTCTTATCCTTTGTCTTATCCTTTGTCTTATCCTTTGTCTTATCCTTTGTCTTATCCTTTGTCTTATCCTTTGTCTTATCCTTTGTCTTATCCTTTGTCTTATCCTTTGTCTTATCCTTTGTCTTATCCTTTGTCTTATCCTTTGTCTTATCCTTTGTCTTATCCTTTGTCTTATCCTTTGTCTTATCCTTTGTCTTATCCTTTGTCTTATCCTTTGTCTTATCCTTTGTCTTATCCTTTGTCTTATCCTTTGTCTTATCCTTTGTCTTATCCTTTGTCTTATCCTTTGTCTTATCCTTTGTCTTATCCTTTGTCTTATCCTTTGTCTTATCCTTTGTCTTATCCTTTGTCTTATCCTTTGTCTTATCCTTTGTCTTATCCTTTGTCTTATCCTTTGTCTTATCCTTTGTCTTATCCTTTGTCTTATCCTTTGTCTTATCCTTTGTCTTATCCTTTGTCTTATCCTTTGTCTTATCCTTTGTCTTATCCTTTGTCTTATCCTTTGTCTTATCCTTTGTCTTATCCTTTGTCTTATCCTTTGTCTTATCCTTTGTCTTATCCTTTGTCTTATCCTTTGTCTTATCCTTTGTCTTATCCTTTGTCTTATCCTTTGTCTTATCCTTTGTCTTATCCTTTGTCTTATCCTTTGTCTTATCCTTTGTCTTATCCTTTGTCTTATCCTTTGTCTTATCCTTTGTCTTATCCTTTGTCTTATCCTTTGTCTTATCCTTTGTCTTATCCTTTGTCTTATCCTTTGTCTTATCCTTTGTCTTATCCTTTGTCTTATCCTTTGTCTTATCCTTTGTCTTATCCTTTGTCTTATCCTTTGTCTTATCCTTTGTCTTATCCTTTGTCTTATCCTTTGTCTTATCCTTTGTCTTATCCTTTGTCTTATCCTTTGTCTTATCCTTTGTCTTATCCTTTGTCTTATCCTTTGTCTTATCCTTTGTCTTATCCTTTGTCTTATCCTTTGTCTTATCCTTTGTCTTATCCTTTGTCTTATCCTTTGTCTTATCCTTTGTCTTATCCTTTGTCTTATCCTTTGTCTTATCCTTTGTCTTATCCTTTGTCTTATCCTTTGTCTTATCCTTTGTCTTATCCTTTGTCTTATCCTTTGTCTTATCCTTTGTCTTATCCTTTGTCTTATCCTTTGTCTTATCCTTTGTCTTATCCTTTGTCTTATCCTTTGTCTTATCCTTTGTCTTATCCTTTGTCTTATCCTTTGTCTTATCCTTTGTCTTATCCTTTGTCTTATCCTTTGTCTTATCCTTTGTCTTATCCTTTGTCTTATCCTTTGTCTTATCCTTTGTCTTATCCTTTGTCTTATCCTTTGTCTTATCCTTTGTCTTATCCTTTGTCTTATCCTTTGTCTTATCCTTTGTCTTATCCTTTGTCTTATCCTTTGTCTTATCCTTTGTCTTATCCTTTGTCTTATCCTTTGTCTTATCCTTTGTCTTATCCTTTGTCTTATCCTTTGTCTTATCCTTTGTCTTATCCTTTGTCTTATCCTTTGTCTTATCCTTTGTCTTATCCTTTGTCTTATCCTTTGTCTTATCCTTTGTCTTATCCTTTGTCTTATCCTTTGTCTTATCCTTTGTCTTATCCTTTGTCTTATCCTTTGTCTTATCCTTTGTCTTATCCTTTGTCTTATCCTTTGTCTTATCCTTTGTCTTATCCTTTGTCTTATCCTTTGTCTTATCCTTTGTCTTATCCTTTGTCTTATCCTTTGTCTTATCCTTTGTCTTATCCTTTGTCTTATCCTTTGTCTTATCCTTTGTCTTATCCTTTGTCTTATCCTTTGTCTTATCCTTTGTCTTATCCTTTGTCTTATCCTTTGTCTTATCCTTTGTCTTATCCTTTGTCTTATCCTTTGTCTTATCCTTTGTCTTATCCTTTGTCTTATCCTTTGTCTTATCCTTTGTCTTATCCTTTGTCTTATCCTTTGTCTTATCCTTTGTCTTATCCTTTGTCTTATCCTTTGTCTTATCCTTTGTCTTATCCTTTGTCTTATCCTTTGTCTTATCCTTTGTCTTATCCTTTGTCTTATCCTTTGTCTTATCCTTTGTCTTATCCTTTGTCTTATCCTTTGTCTTATCCTTTGTCTTATCCTTTGTCTTATCCTTTGTCTTATCCTTTGTCTTATCCTTTGTCTTATCCTTTGTCTTATCCTTTGTCTTATCCTTTGTCTTATCCTTTGTCTTATCCTTTGTCTTATCCTTTGTCTTATCCTTTGTCTTATCCTTTGTCTTATCCTTTGTCTTATCCTTTGTCTTATCCTTTGTCTTATCCTTTGTCTTATCCTTTGTCTTATCCTTTGTCTTATCCTTTGTCTTATCCTTTGTCTTATCCTTTGTCTTATCCTTTGTCTTATCCTTTGTCTTATCCTTTGTCTTATCCTTTGTCTTATCCTTTGTCTTATCCTTTGTCTTATCCTTTGTCTTATCCTTTGTCTTATCCTTTGTCTTATCCTTTGTCTTATCCTTTGTCTTATCCTTTGTCTTATCCTTTGTCTTATCCTTTGTCTTATCCTTTGTCTTATCCTTTGTCTTATCCTTTGTCTTATCCTTTGTCTTATCCTTTGTCTTATCCTTTGTCTTATCCTTTGTCTTATCCTTTGTCTTATCCTTTGTCTTATCCTTTGTCTTATCCTTTGTCTTATCCTTTGTCTTATCCTTTGTCTTATCCTTTGTCTTATCCTTTGTCTTATCCTTTGTCTTATCCTTTGTCTTATCCTTTGTCTTATCCTTTGTCTTATCCTTTGTCTTATCCTTTGTCTTATCCTTTGTCTTATCCTTTGTCTTATCCTTTGTCTTATCCTTTGTCTTATCCTTTGTCTTATCCTTTGTCTTATCCTTTGTCTTATCCTTTGTCTTATCCTTTGTCTTATCCTTTGTCTTATCCTTTGTCTTATCCTTTGTCTTATCCTTTGTCTTATCCTTTGTCTTATCCTTTGTCTTATCCTTTGTCTTATCCTTTGTCTTATCCTTTGTCTTATCCTTTGTCTATCCTTTGTCTTATCCTTTGTCTTATCCTTTGTCTTATCCTTTGTCTTATCCTTTGTCTTATCCTTTGTCTATCCTTTGTCTTATCCTTTGTCTTATCCTTTGTCTTATCCTTTGTCTTATCCTTTGTCTTATCCTTTGTCTTATCCTTTGTCTTATCCTTTGTCTTATCCTTTGTCTTATCCTTTGTCTTATCCTTTGTCTTATCCTTTGTCTTATCCTTTGTCTTATCCTTTGTCTTATCCTTTGTCTTATCCTTTGTCTTATCCTTTGTCTTATCCTTTGTCTTATCCTTTGTCTTATCCTTTGTCTTATCCTTTGTCTTATCCTTTGTCTTATCCTTTGTCTTATCCTTTGTCTTATCCTTTGTCTTATCCTTTGTCTTATCCTTTGTCTTATCCTTTGTCTTATCCTTTGTCTTATCCTTTGTCTTATCCTTTGTCTTATCCTTTGTCTTATCCTTTGTCTTATCCTTTGTCTTATCCTTTGTCTTATCCTTTGTCTTATCCTTTGTCTTATCCTTTGTCTTATCCTTTGTCTTATCCTTTGTCTTATCCTTTGTCTTATCCTTTGTCTTATCCTTTGTCTTATCCTTTGTCTTATCCTTTGTCTTATCCTTTGTCTTATCCTTTGTCTTATCCTTTGTCTTATCCTTTGTCTTATCCTTTGTCTTATCCTTTGTCTTATCCTTTGTCTTATCCTTTGTCTTATCCTTTGTCTTATCCTTTGTCTTATCCTTTGTCTTATCCTTTGTCTTATCCTTTGTCTTATCCTTTGTCTTATCCTTTGTCTTATCCTTTGTCTTATCCTTTGTCTTATCCTTTGTCTTATCCTTTGTCTTATCCTTTGTCTTATCCTTTGTCTTATCCTTTGTCTTATCCTTTGTCTTATCCTTTGTCTTATCCTTTGTCTTATCCTTTGTCTTATCCTTTGTCTTATCCTTTGTCTTATCCTTTGTCTTATCCTTTGTCTTATCCTTTGTCTTATCCTTTGTCTTATCCTTTGTCTTATCCTTTGTCTTATCCTTTGTCTTATCCTTTGTCTTATCCTTTGTCTTATCCTTTGTCTTATCCTTTGTCTTATCCTTTGTCTTATCCTTTGTCTTATCCTTTGTCTTATCCTTTGTCTTATCCTTTGTCTTATCCTTTGTCTTATCCTTTGTCTTATCCTTTGTCTTATCCTTTGTCTTATCCTTTGTCTTATCCTTTGTCTTATCCTTTGTCTTATCCTTTGTCTTATCCTTTGTCTTATCCTTTGTCTTATCCTTTGTCTTATCCTTTGTCTTATCCTTTGTCTTATCCTTTGTCTTATCCTTTGTCTTATCCTTTGTCTTATCCTTTGTCTTATCCTTTGTCTTATCCTTTGTCTTATCCTTTGTCTTATCCTTTGTCTTATCCTTTGTCTTATCCTTTGTCTTATCCTTTGTCTTATCCTTTGTCTTATCCTTTGTCTTATCCTTTGTCTTATCCTTTGTCTTATCCTTTGTCTTATCCTTTGTCTTATCCTTTGTCTTATCCTTTGTCTTATCCTTTGTCTTATCCTTTGTCTTATCCTTTGTCTTATCCTTTGTCTTATCCTTTGTCTTATCCTTTGTCTTATCCTTTGTCTTATCCTTTGTCTTATCCTTTGTCTTATCCTTTGTCTTATCCTTTGTCTTATCCTTTGTCTTATCCTTTGTCTTATCCTTTGTCTTATCCTTTGTCTTATCCTTTGTCTTATCCTTTGTCTTATCCTTTGTCTTATCCTTTGTCTTATCCTTTGTCTTATCCTTTGTCTTATCCTTTGTCTTATCCTTTGTCTTATCCTTTGTCTTATCCTTTGTCTTATCCTTTGTCTTATCCTTTGTCTTATCCTTTGTCTTATCCTTTGTCTTATCCTTTGTCTTATCCTTTGTCTTATCCTTTGTCTTATCCTTTGTCTTATCCTTTGTCTTATCCTTTGTCTTATCCTTTGTCTTATCCTTTGTCTTATCCTTTGTCTTATCCTTTGTCTTATCCTTTGTCTTATCCTTTGTCTTATCCTTTGTCTTATCCTTTGTCTTATCCTTTGTCTTATCCTTTGTCTTATCCTTTGTCTTATCCTTTGTCTTATCCTTTGTCTTATCCTTTGTCTTATCCTTTGTCTTATCCTTTGTCTTATCCTTTGTCTTATCCTTTGTCTTATCCTTTGTCTTATCCTTTGTCTTATCCTTTGTCTTATCCTTTGTCTTATCCTTTGTCTTATCCTTTGTCTTATCCTTTGTCTTATCCTTTGTCTTATCCTTTGTCTTATCCTTTGTCTTATCCTTTGTCTTATCCTTTGTCTTATCCTTTGTCTTATCCTTTGTCTTATCCTTTGTCTTATCCTTTGTCTTATCCTTTGTCTTATCCTTTGTCTTATCCTTTGTCTTATCCTTTGTCTTATCCTTTGTCTTATCCTTTGTCTTATCCTTTGTCTTATCCTTTGTCTTATCCTTTGTCTTATCCTTTGTCTTATCCTTTGTCTTATCCTTTGTCTTATCCTTTGTCTTATCCTTTGTCTTATCCTTTGTCTTATCCTTTGTCTATCCTTTGTCTTATCCTTTGTCTTATCCTTTGTCTTATCCTTTGTCTTATCCTTTGTCTTATCCTTTGTCTTATCCTTTGTCTTATCCTTTGTCTTATCCTTTGTCTTATCCTTTGTCTTATCTTTGTCTTATCCTTTGTCTTATCCTTTGTCTTATCCTTTGTCTATCCTTTGTCTTATCCTTTGTCTTATCCTTTGTCTTATCCTTTGTCTTATCCTTTGTCTTATCCTTTGTCTTATCCTTTGTCTTATCCTTTGTCTTATCCTTTGTCTTATCCTTTGTCTTATCCTTTGTCTTATCCTTTGTCTTATCCTTTGTCTTATCCTTTGTCTTATCCTTTGTCTTATCCTTTGTCTTATCCTTTGTCTTATCCTTTGTCTTATCCTTTGTCTTATCCTTTGTCTTATCCTTTGTCTTATCCTTTGTCTTATCCTTTGTCTTATCCTTTGTCTTATCCTTTGTCTTATCCTTTGTCTTATCCTTTGTCTTATCCTTTGTCTTATCCTTTGTCTTATCCTTTGTCTTATCCTTTGTCTTATCCTTTGTCTTATCCTTTGTCTTATCCTTTGTCTTATCCTTTGTCTTATCCTTTGTCTTATCCTTTGTCTTATCCTTTGTCTTATCCTTTGTCTTATCCTTTGTCTTATCCTTTGTCTTATCCTTTGTCTTATCCTTTGTCTTATCCTTTGTCTTATCCTTTGTCTTATCCTTTGTCTTATCCTTTGTCTTATCCTTTGTCTTATCCTTTGTCTTATCCTTTGTCTTATCCTTTGTCTTATCCTTTGTCTTATCCTTTGTCTTATCCTTTGTCTTATCCTTTGTCTTATCCTTTGTCTTATCCTTTGTCTTATCCTTTGTCTTATCCTTTGTCTGTATCCTTTGTCTTATCCTTTGTCTTATCCTTTGTCTTATCCTTTGTCTTATCCTTTGTCTTATCCTTTGTCTTATCCTTTGTCTTATCCTTTGTCTTATCCTTTGTCTTATCCTTTGTCTTATCCTTTGTCTTATCCTTTGTCTTATCCTTTGTCTTATCCTTTGTCTTATCCTTTGTCTTATCCTTTGTCTTATCCTTTGTCTTATCCTTTGTCTTATCCTTTGTCTTATCCTTTGTCTTATCCTTTGTCTTATCCTTTGTCTTATCCTTTGTCTTATCCTTTGTCTTATCCTTTGTCTTATCCTTTGTCTTATCCTTTGTCTTATCCTTTGTCTTATCCTTTGTCTTATCCTTTGTCTTATCCTTTGTCTTATCCTTTGTCTTATCCTTTGTCTTATCCTTTGTCTTATCCTTTGTCTTATCCTTTGTCTTATCCTTTGTCTTATCCTTTGTCTTATCCTTTGTCTTATCCTTTGTCTTATCCTTTGTCTTATCCTTTGTCTTATCCTTTGTCTGTATCCTTTGTCTTATCCTTTGTCTTATCCTTTGTCTTATCCTTTGTCTTATCCTTTGTCTTATCCTTTGTCTTATCCTTTGTCTTATCCTTTGTCTTATCCTTTGTCTTATCCTTTGTCTTATCCTTTGTCTTATCCTTTGTCTTATCCTTTGTCTTATCCTTTGTCTTATCCTTTGTCTTATCCTTTGTCTTATCCTTTGTCTTATCCTTTGTCTTATCCTTTGTCTTATCCTTTGTCTTATCCTTTGTCTTATCCTTTGTCTTATCCTTTGTCTTATCCTTTGTCTTATCCTTTGTCTTATCCTTTGTCTTATCCTTTGTCTTATCCTTTGTCTTATCCTTTGTCTTATCCTTTGTCTTATCCTTTGTCTTATCCTTTGTCTTATCCTTTGTCTTATCCTTTGTCTTATCCTTTGTCTTATCCTTTGTCTTATCCTTTGTCTTATCCTTTGTCTTATCCTTTGTCTTATCCTTTGTCTTATCCTTTGTCTTATCCTTTGTCTTATCCTTTGTCTTATCCTTTGTCTTATCCTTTGTCTTATCCTTTGTCTTATCCTTTGTCTTATCCTTTGTCTTATCCTTTGTCTTATCCTTTGTCTTATCCTTTGTCTTATCCTTTGTCTTATCCTTTGTCTTATCCTTTGTCTTATCCTTTGTCTTATCCTTTGTCTTATCCTTTGTCTTATCCTTTGTCTTATCCTTTGTCTTATCCTTTGTCTTATCCTTTGTCTTATCCTTTGTCTTATCCTTTGTCTTATCCTTTGTCTTATCCTTTGTCTTATCCTTTGTCTTATCCTTTGTCTTATCCTTTGTCTTATCCTTTGTCTTATCCTTTGTCTTATCCTTTGTCTTATCCTTTGTCTTATCCTTTGTCTTATCCTTTGTCTTATCCTTTGTCTTATCCTTTGTCTTATCCTTTGTCTTATCCTTTGTCTTATCCTTTGTCTTATCCTTTGTCTATCCTTTGTCTTATCCTTTGTCTTATCCTTTGTCTTATCCTTTGTCTTATCCTTTGTCTTATCCTTTGTCTTATCCTTTGTCTTATCCTTTGTCTTATCCTTTGTCTTATCCTTTGTCTTATCCTTTGTCTTATCCTTTGTCTTATCCTTTGTCTTATCCTTTGTCTTATCCTTTGTCTTATCCTTTGTCTTATCCTTTGTCTTATCCTTTGTCTTATCCTTTGTCTTATCCTTTGTCTTATCCTTTGTCTTATCCTTTGTCTTATCCTTTGTCTTATCCTTTGTCTTATCCTTTGTCTATCCTTTGTCTTATCCTTTGTCTTATCCTTTGTCTTATCCTTTGTCTTATCCTTTGTCTTATCCTTTGTCTTATCCTTTGTCTTATCCTTTGTCTTATCCTTTGTCTTATCCTTTGTCTTATCCTTTGTCTTATCCTTTGTCTTATCCTTTGTCTTATCCTTTGTCTTATCCTTTGTCTTATCCTTTGTCTTATCCTTTGTCTTATCCTTTGTCTTATCCTTTGTCTTATCCTTTGTCTATCCTTTGTCTTATCCTTTGTCTTATCCTTTGTCTTATCCTTTGTCTTATCCTTTGTCTTATCCTTTGTCTTATCCTTTGTCTTATCCTTTGTCTTATCCTTTGTCTTATCCTTTGTCTTATCCTTTGTCTTATCCTTTGTCTTATCCTTTGTCTTATCCTTTGTCTTATCCTTTGTCTTATCCTTTGTCTTATCCTTTGTCTTATCCTTTGTCTTATCCTTTGTCTTATCCTTTGTCTTATCCTTTGTCTTATCCTTTGTCTTATCCTTTGTCTTATCCTTTGTCTTATCCTTTGTCTTATCCTTTGTCTTATCCTTTTGTCTTATCCTTTGTCTTATCCTTTGTCTTATCCTTTGTCTTATCCTTTGTCTTATCCTTTGTCTTATCCTTTGTCTTATCCTTTGTCTTATCCTTTGTCTTATCCTTTGTCTTATCCTTTGTCTTATCCTTTGTCTTATCCTTTGTCTTATCCTTTGTCTTATCCTTTGTCTTATCCTTTGTCTTATCCTTTGTCTTATCCTTTGTCTTATCCTTTGTCTTATCCTTTGTCTTATCCTTTGTCTTATCCTTTGTCTTATCCTTTGTCTTATCCTTTGTCTTATCCTTTGTCTTATCCTTTGTCTTATCCTTTGTCTTATCCTTTGTCTTATCCTTTGTCTTATCCTTTGTCTTATCCTTTGTCTTATCCTTTGTCTTATCCTTTGTCTTATCCTTTGTCTTATCCTTTGTCTATCCTTTGTCTTATCCTTTGTCTTATCCTTTGTCTTATCCTTTGTCTTATCCTTTGTCTTATCCTTTGTCTTATCCTTTGTCTTATCCTTTGTCTTATCCTTTGTCTTATCCTTTGTCTTATCCTTTGTCTTATCCTTTGTCTTATCCTTTGTCTTATCCTTTGTCTTATCCTTTGTCTTATCCTTTGTCTTATCCTTTGTCTTATCCTTTTGTCTTATCCTTTGTCTTATCCTTTGTCTTATCCTTTGTCTTATCCTTTGTCTTATCCTTTGTCTTATCCTTTGTCTTATCCTTTGTCTATCCTTTGTCTTATCCTTTGTCTTATCCTTTGTCTTATCCTTTGTCTTATCCTTTGTCTTATCCTTTGTCTTATCCTTTGTCTTATCCTTTGTCTTATCCTTTGTCTTATCCTTTGTCTTATCCTTTGTCTTATCCTTTGTCTTATCCTTTGTCTTATCCTTTGTCTTATCCTTTGTCTTATCCTTTGTCTTATCCTTTGTCTTATCCTTTGTCTTATCCTTTGTCTTATCCTTTGTCTTATCCTTTGTCTTATCCTTTGTCTTATCCTTTGTCTTATCCTTTGTCTTATCCTTTGTCTTATCCTTTGTCTTATCCTTTGTCTTATCCTTTGTCTTATCCTTTGTCTTATCCTTTGTCTTATCCTTTGTCTTATCCTTTGTCTTATCCTTTGTCTTATCCTTTGTCTTATCCTTTGTCTTATCCTTTGTCTTATCCTTTGTCTTATCCTTTGTCTTATCCTTTTGTCTTATCCTTTGTCTTATCCTTTGTCTTATCCTTTGTCTTATCCTTTGTCTTATCCTTTGTCTTATCCTTTGTCTTATCCTTTGTCTTATCCTTTGTCTTATCCTTTGTCTTATCCTTTGTCTTATCCTTTGTCTTATCCTTTGTCTTATCCTTTGTCTTATCCTTTGTCTTATCCTTTGTCTTATCCTTTGTCTTATCCTTTGTCTTATCCTTTGTCTTATCCTTTGTCTTATCCTTTGTCTTATCCTTTGTCTTATCCTTTGTCTTATCCTTTGTCTTATCCTTTGTCTTATCCTTTGTCTTATCCTTTGTCTTATCCTTTGTCTTATCCTTTGTCTTATCCTTTGTCTTATCCTTTGTCTTATCCATTTGTCTTATCCTTTGTCTTATCCTTTGTCTTATCCTTTGTCTTATCCTTTGTCTTATCCTTTGTCTTATCCTTTGTCTTATCCTTTGTCTTATCCTTTGTCTTATCCTTTGTCTTATCCTTTGTCTTATCCTTTGTCTTATCCTTTGTCTTATCCTTTGTCTTATCCTTTGTCTTATCCTTTGTCTTATCCTTTGTCTTATCCTTTGTCTTATCCTTTGTCTTATCCTTTGTCTTATCCTTTGTCTTATCCTTTGTCTTATCCTTTGTCTTATCCTTTGTCTTATCCTTTGTCTTATCCTTTGTCTTATCCTTTGTCTTATCCTTTGTCTTATCCTTTGTCTTATCCTTTGTCTTATCCTTTGTCTTATCCTTTGTCTTATCCTTTGTCTTATCCTTTGTCTTATCCTTTGTCTTATCCTTTGTCTTATCCTTTGTCTTATCCTTTGTCTTATCCTTTGTCTTATCCTTTGTCTTATCCTTTGTCTTATCCTTTGTCTTATCCTTTGTCTTATCCTTTGTCTTATCCTTTGTCTTATCCTTTGTCTTATCCTTTGTCTTATCCTTTGTCTTATCCTTTGTCTTATCCTTTGTCTTATCCTTTGTCTTATCCTTTGTCTTATCCTTTGTCTTATCCTTTGTCTTATCCTTTGTCTTATCCTTTGTCTTATCCTTTGTCTTATCCTTTGTCTTATCCTTTGTCTTATCCTTTGTCTTATCCTTTGTCTTATCCTTTGTCTTATCCTTTGTCTTATCCTTTGTCTTATCCTTTGTCTTATCCTTTGTCTTATCCTTTGTCTTATCCTTTGTCTTATCCTTTGTCTTATCCTTTGTCTTATCCTTTGTCTTATCCTTTGTCTTATCCTTTGTCTTATCCTTTGTCTTATCCTTTGTCTTATCCTTTGTCTTATCCTTTGTCTTATCCTTTGTCTTATCCTTTGTCTTATCCTTTGTCTTATCCTTTGTCTTATCCTTTGTCTATCCTTTGTCTTATCCTTTGTCTTATCCTTTGTCTTATCCTTTGTCTTATCCTTTGTCTTATCCTTTGTCTTATCCTTTGTCTTATCCTTTGTCTTATCCTTTGTCTTATCCTTTGTCTTATCCTTTGTCTTATCCTTTGTCTTATCCTTTGTCTTATCCTTTGTCTTATCCTTTGTCTTATCCTTTGTCTTATCCTTTGTCTTATCCTTTGTCTTATCCTTTGTCTTATCCTTTGTCTTATCCTTTGTCTTATCCTTTGTCTTATCCTTTGTCTTATCCTTTGTCTTATCCTTTGTCTTATCCTTTGTCTTATCCTTTGTCTTATCCTTTGTCTTATCCTTTGTCTTATCCTTTGTCTTATCCTTTGTCTTATCCTTTGTCTTATCCTTTGTCTTATCCTTTGTCTTATCCTTTGTCTTATCCTTTGTCTTATCCTTTGTCTTATCCTTTGTCTTATCCTTTGTCTTATCCTTTGTCTTATCCTTTGTCTTATCCTTTGTCTTATCCTTTGTCTTATCCTTTGTCTTATCCTTTGTCTTATCCTTTGTCTTATCCTTTGTCTTATCCTTTGTCTTATCCTTTGTCTTATCCTTTGTCTTATCCTTTGTCTTATCCTTTGTCTTATCCTTTGTCTTATCCTTTTGTCTTATCCTTTGTCTTATCCTTTGTCTTATCCTTTGTCTTATCCTTTGTCTTATCCTTTGTCTTATCCTTTGTCTTATCCTTTGTCTTATCCTTTGTCTTATCCTTTGTCTTATCCTTTGTCTTATCCTTTGTCTTATCCTTTGTCTTATCCTTTGTCTTATCCTTTGTCTTATCCTTTGTCTTATCCTTTGTCTTATCCTTTGTCTTATCCTTTGTCTTATCCTTTGTCTTATCCTTTGTCTTATCCTTTGTCTTATCCTTTGTCTTATCCTTTGTCTTATCCTTTGTCTTATCCTTTGTCTTATCCTTTGTCTTATCCTTTGTCTTATCCTTTGTCTTATCCTTTGTCTTATCCTTTGTCTTATCCTTTGTCTTATCCTTTGTCTTATCCTTTGTCTTATCCTTTGTCTTATCCTTTGTCTTATCCTTTGTCTTATCCTTTGTCTTATCCTTTGTCTTATCCTTTGTCTTATCCTTTGTCTATCCTTTGTCTTATCCTTTGTCTTATCCTTTGTCTTATCCTTTGTCTTATCCTTTGTCTTATCCTTTGTCTTATCCTTTGTCTTATCCTTTGTCTTATCCTTTGTCTTATCCTTTGTCTTATCCTTTGTCTTATCCTTTGTCTTATCCTTTGTCTTATCCTTTGTCTTATCCTTTGTCTTATCCTTTGTCTTATCCTTTGTCTTATCCTTTGTCTTATCCTTTGTCTTATCCTTTGTCTTATCCTTTGTCTTATCCTTTGTCTTATCCTTTGTCTTATCCTTTGTCTTATCCTTTGTCTTATCCTTTGTCTTATCCTTTGTCTTATCCTTTGTCTTATCCTTTGTCTTATCCTTTGTCTTATCCTTTGTCTTATCCTTTGTCTTATCCTTTGTCTTATCCTTTGTCTTATCCTTTGTCTTATCCTTTGTCTTATCCTTTGTCTTATCCTTTGTCTTATCCTTTGTCTTATCCTTTGTCTTATCCTTTGTCTTATCCTTTGTCTTATCCTTTGTCTTATCCTTTGTCTTATCCTTTGTCTTATCCTTTGTCTTATCCTTTGTCTTATCCTTTGTCTTATCCTTTGTCTTATCCTTTGTCTTATCCTTTGTCTTATCCTTTGTCTTATCCTTTGTCTTATCCTTTGTCTTATCCTTTGTCTTATCCTTTGTCTTATCCTTTGTCTTATCCTTTGTCTTATCCTTTGTCTTATCCTTTGTCTTATCCTTTGTCTTATCCTTTGTCTTATCCTTTGTCTTATCCTTTGTCTTATCCTTTGTCTTATCCTTTGTCTTATCCTTTGTCTTATCCTTTGTCTTATCCTTTGTCTTATCCTTTGTCTTATCCTTTGTCTTATCCTTTGTCTTATCCTTTGTCTTATCCTTTGTCTTATCCTTTGTCTTATCCTTTGTCTTATCCTTTGTCTTATCCTTTGTCTTATCCTTTGTCTTATCCTTTGTCTTATCCTTTGTCTTATCCTTTGTCTTATCCTTTGTCTTATCCTTTGTCTTATCCTTTGTCTTATCCTTTTGTCTTATCCTTTGTCTATCCTTTGTCTTATCCTTTGTCTTATCCTTTGTCTTATCCTTTGTCTTATCCTTTGTCTTATCCTTTGTCTTATCCTTTGTCTTATCCTTTGTCTTATCCTTTGTCTTATCCTTTGTCTTATCCTTTGTCTTATCCTTTGTCTTATCCTTTGTCTTATCCTTTGTCTTATCCTTTGTCTTATCCTTTGTCTTATCCTTTGTCTTATCCTTTGTCTTATCCTTTGTCTTATCCTTTGTCTTATCCTTTGTCTTATCCTTTGTCTTATCCTTTGTCTTATCCTTTGTCTTATCCTTTGTCTTATCCTTTGTCTTATCCTTTGTCTTATCCTTTGTCTTATCCTTTGTCTTATCCTTTGTCTTATCCTTTGTCTTATCCTTTGTCTTATCCTTTGTCTTATCCTTTGTCTTATCCTTTGTCTTATCCTTTGTCTTATCCTTTGTCTTATCCTTTGTCTTATCCTTTGTCTTATCCTTTGTCTTATCCTTTGTCTTATCCTTTGTCTTATCCTTTGTCTTATCCTTTGTCTTATCCTTTGTCTTATCCTTTGTCTTATCCTTTGTCTTATCCTTTGTCTTATCCTTTGTCTTATCCTTTGTCTTATCCTTTGTCTTATCCTTTGTCTTATCCTTTGTCTTATCCTTTGTCTTATCCTTTGTCTTATCCTTTGTCTTATCCTTTGTCTTATCCTTTGTCTTATCCTTTGTCTTATCCTTTGTCTTATCTTATCCTTTGTCTTATCCTTTGTCTTATCCTTTGTCTTATCCTTTGTCTTATCCTTTGTCTTATCCTTTGTCTTATCCTTTGTCTTATCCTTTGTCTTATCCTTTGTCTTATCCTTTGTCTTATCCTTTGTCTTATCCTTTGTCTTATCCTTTGTCTTATCTTATCCTTTGTCTTATCCTTTGTCTTATCCTTTGTCTTATCCTTTGTCTTATCCTTTGTCTTATCCTTTGTCTTATCCTTTGTCTTATCCTTTGTCTTATCCTTTGTCTTATCCTTTGTCTTATCCTTTGTCTTATCCTTTGTCTTATCCTTTGTCTTATCCTTTGTCTTATCCTTTGTCTTATCCTTTGTCTTATCCTTTGTCTTATCCTTTGTCTTATCCTTTGTCTTATCCTTTGTCTTATCCTTTGTCTTATCCTTTGTCTTATCCTTTGTCTTATCCTTTGTCTTATCCTTTGTCTTATCCTTTGTCTTATCCTTTGTCTTATCCTTTGTCTTATCCTTTGTCTTATCCTTTGTCTTATCCTTTGTCTTATCCTTTGTCTTATCCTTTGTCTTATCCTTTGTCTTATCCTTTGTCTTATCCTTTGTCTTATCCTTTGTCTTATCCTTTGTCTTATCCTTTGTCTTATCCTTTGTCTTATCCTTTGTCTTATCCTTTGTCTTATCCTTTGTCTTATCCTTTGTCTTATCCTTTGTCTTATCCTTTGTCTTATCCTTTGTCTTATCCTTTGTCTTATCCTTTGTCTTATCCTTTGTCTTATCCTTTGTCTTATCCTTTGTCTTATCCTTTGTCTTATCCTTTGTCTTATCCTTTGTCTTATCCTTTGTCTTATCCTTTGTCTTATCCTTTGTCTTATCCTTTGTCTTATCCTTTGTCTTATCCTTTGTCTTATCCTTTGTCTTATCCTTTGTCTTATCCTTTGTCTTATCCTTTGTCTTATCCTTTGTCTTATCCTTTGTCTTATCCTTTGTCTTATCCTTTGTCTTATCCTTTGTCTTATCCTTTGTCTTATCCTTTGTCTTATCCTTTGTCTTATCCTTTGTCTTATCCTTTGTCTTATCCTTTGTCTTATCCTTTGTCTTATCCTTTGTCTTATCCTTTGTCTTATCCTTTGTCTTATCCTTTGTCTTATCCTTTGTCTTATCCTTTGTCTTATCCTTTGTCTTATCCTTTGTCTTATCCTTTGTCTTATCCTTTGTCTTATCCTTTGTCTTATCCTTTGTCTTATCCTTTGTCTTATCCTTTGTCTTATCCTTTGTCTTATCCTTTGTCTTATCCTTTGTCTTATCCTTTGTCTTATCCTTTGTCTTATCCTTTGTCTTATCCTTTGTCTTATCCTTTGTCTTATCCTTTGTCTTTGTCTTATCCTTTGTCTTATCCTTTGTCTTATCCTTTGTCTTTGTCTTATCCTTTGTCTTATCCTTTGTCTTATCCTTTGTCTTATCCTTTGTCTTATCCTTTGTCTTATCCTTTGTCTTATCCTTTGTCTTATCCTTTGTCTTATCCTTTGTCTTATCCTTTGTCTTATCCTTTGTCTTATCCTTTGTCTTATCCTTTGTCTTATCCTTTGTCTTATCCTTTGTCTTATCCTTTGTCTTATCCTTTGTCTTATCCTTTGTCTTATCCTTTGTCTTATCCTTTGTCTTATCCTTTGTCTTATCCTTTGTCTTATCCTTTGTCTTATCCTTTGTCTTATCCTTTGTCTTATCCTTTGTCTTATCCTTTGTCTTATCCTTTGTCTATCCTTTGTCTTATCCTTTGTCTTATCCTTTGTCTTATCCTTTGTCTTATCCTTTGTCTTATCCTTTGTCTTATCCTTTGTCTTATCCTTTGTCTTATCCTTTGTCTTATCCTTTGTCTTATCCTTTGTCTTATCCTTTGTCTTATCCTTTGTCTTATCCTTTGTCTTATCCTTTGTCTTATCCTTTGTCTTATCCTTTGTCTTATCCTTTGTCTTATCCTTTGTCTTATCCTTTGTCTTATCCTTTGTCTTATCCTTTGTCTTATCCTTTGTCTTATCCTTTGTCTATCCTTTGTCTTATCCTTTGTCTTATCCTTTGTCTTATCCTTTGTCTTATCCTTTGTCTTATCCTTTGTCTTATCCTTTGTCTTATCCTTTGTCTTATCCTTTGTCTTATCCTTTGTCTTATCCTTTGTCTTATCCTTTGTCTTATCCTTTGTCTTATCCTTTGTCTTATCCTTTGTCTTATCCTTTGTCTTATCCTTTGTCTTATCCTTTGTCTTATCCTTTGTCTTATCCTTTGTCTTATCCTTTGTCTTATCCTTTGTCTTATCCTTTGTCTTATCCTTTGTCTTATCCTTTGTCTTATCCTTTGTCTTATCCTTTGTCTTATCCTTTGTCTTATCCTTTGTCTTATCCTTTGTCTTATCCTTTGTCTTATCCTTTGTCTTATCCTTTGTCTTATCCTTTGTCTTATCCTTTGTCTTATCCTTTGTCTTATCCTTTGTCTTATCCTTTGTCTTATCCTTTGTCTTATCCTTTGTCTTATCCTTTGTCTTATCCTTTGTCTTATCCTTTGTCTTATCCTTTGTCTTATCCTTTGTCTTATCCTTTGTCTTATCCTTTGTCTTATCCTTTGTCTTATCCTTTGTCTTATCCTTTGTCTTATCCTTTGTCTTATCCTTTGTCTTATCCTTTGTCTTATCCTTTGTCTTATCCTTTGTCTTATCCTTTGTCTTATCCTTTGTCTTATCCTTTGTCTTATCCTTTGTCTTATCCTTTGTCTTATCCTTTGTCTTATCCTTTGTCTTATCCTTTGTCTTATCCTTTGTCTTATCCTTTGTCTTATCCTTTGTCTTATCCTTTGTCTTATCCTTTGTCTTATCCTTTGTCTTATCCTTTGTCTTATCCTTTGTCTTATCCTTTGTCTTATCCTTTGTCTTATCCTTTGTCTTATCCTTTGTCTTATCCTTTGTCTTATCCTTTGTCTTATCCTTTGTCTTATCCTTTGTCTATCCTTTGTCTTATCCTTTGTCTTATCCTTTGTCTTATCCTTTGTCTTATCCTTTGTCTTATCCTTTGTCTTATCCTTTGTCTTATCCTTTGTCTTATCCTTTGTCTTATCCTTTGTCTTATCCTTTGTCTTATCCTTTGTCTTATCCTTTGTCTTATCCTTTGTCTTATCCTTTGTCTTATCCTTTGTCTTATCCTTTGTCTTATCCTTTGTCTTATCCTTTGTCTTATCCTTTGTCTTATCCTTTGTCTTATCCTTTGTCTTATCCTTTGTCTTATCCTTTGTCTTATCCTTTGTCTTATCCTTTGTCTTATCCTTTGTCTTATCCTTTGTCTTATCCTTTGTCTTATCCTTTGTCTTATCCTTTGTCTTATCCTTTGTCTTATCCTTTGTCTTATCCTTTGTCTTATCCTTTGTCTTATCCTTTGTCTTATCCTTTGTCTTATCCTTTGTCTTATCCTTTTGTCTTATCCTTTGTCTTATCCTTTGTCTTATCCTTTGTCTTATCCTTTGTCTTATCCTTTGTCTTATCCTTTGTCTTATCCTTTGTCTTATCCTTTGTCTTTGTCCTTTGTCTTATCCTTTGTCTTATCCTTTGTCTTATCCTTTGTCTTATCCTTTGTCTTATCCTTTGTCTTATCCTTTGTCTTATCCTTTGTCTTATCCTTTGTCTTATCCTTTGTCTTATCCTTTGTCTTATCCTTTGTCTTATCCTTTGTCTTATCCTTTGTCTTATCCTTTGTCTTATCCTTTGTCTTATCCTTTGTCTTATCCTTTGTCTTATCCTTTGTCTTATCCTTTGTCTTATCCTTTGTCTTATCCTTTGTCTTATCCTTTGTCTTATCCTTTGTCTTATCCTTTGTCTTATCCTTTGTCTTATCCTTTGTCTTATCCTTTGTCTTATCCTTTGTCTTATCCTTTGTCTTATCCTTTGTCTTATCCTTTGTCTTATCCTTTGTCTTATCCTTTGTCTTATCCTTTGTCTTATCCTTTGTCTTATCCTTTGTCTTATCCTTTGTCTTATCCTTTGTCTTATCCTTTGTCTTATCCTTTGTCTTATCCTTTGTCTTATCCTTTGTCTTATCCTTTGTCTTATCCTTTGTCTTATCCTTTGTCTTATCCTTTGTCTTATCCTTTGTCTTATCCTTTGTCTTATCCTTTGTCTTATCCTTTGTCTTATCCTTTGTCTTATCCTTTGTCTTATCCTTTGTCTTATCCTTTGTCTTATCCTTTGTCTTATCCTTTGTCTTATCCTTTGTCTTATCCTTTGTCTTATCCTTTGTCTTATCCTTTGTCTTATCCTTTGTCTTATCCTTTGTCTTATCCTTTGTCTTATCCTTTGTCTTATCCTTTGTCTTATCCTTTGTCTTATCCTTTGTCTTATCCTTTGTCTTATCCTTTGTCTTATCCTTTGTCTTATCCTTTGTCTTATCCTTTGTCTTATCCTTTGTCTTATCCTTTGTCTTATCCTTTGTCTTATCCTTTGTCTTATCCTTTGTCTTATCCTTTGTCTTATCCTTTGTCTTATCCTTTGTCTTATCCTTTGTCTTATCCTTTGTCTTATCCTTTGTCTTATCCTTTGTCTTATCCTTTGTCTTATCCTTTGTCTTATCCTTTGTCTTATCCTTTGTCTTATCCTTTGTCTTATCCTTTGTCTTATCCTTTGTCTTATCCTTTGTCTTATCCTTTGTCTATCCTTTGTCTTATCCTTTGTCTTATCCTTTGTCTTATCCTTTGTCTTATCCTTTGTCTTATCCTTTGTCTTATCCTTTGTCTTATCCTTTGTCTTATCCTTTGTCTTATCCTTTGTCTTATCCTTTGTCTTATCCTTTGTCTTATCCTTTGTCTTATCCTTTGTCTTATCCTTTGTCTTATCCTTTGTCTTATCCTTTGTCTTATCCTTTGTCTTATCCTTTGTCTTATCCTTTGTCTTATCCTTTGTCTTATCCTTTGTCTTATCCTTTGTCTTATCCTTTGTCTTATCCCTTTGTCTTATCCCTTTGTCTTATCCTTTGTCTTATCCTTTGTCTTATCCTTTGTCTTATCCTTTGTCTTATCCTTTGTCTTATCCTTTGTCTTATCCTTTGTCTTATCCTTTGTCTTATCCTTTGTCTTATCCTTTGTCTTATCCTTTGTCTTATCCTTTGTCTTATCCTTTGTCTTATCCTTTGTCTTATCCTTTGTCTTATCCTTTGTCTTATCCTTTGTCTTATCCTTTGTCTTATCCTTTGTCTTATCCTTTGTCTTATCCTTTTGTCTTATCCTTTGTCTTATCCTTTGTCTTATCCTTTGTCTTATCCTTTGTCTTATCCTTTGTCTTATCCTTTGTCTTATCCTTTGTCTTATCCTTTGTCTTATCCTTTGTCTTATCCTTTGTCTTATCCTTTGTCTTATCCTTTGTCTTATCCTTTGTCTTATCCTTTGTCTTATCCTTTGTCTTATCCTTTGTCTTATCCTTTGTCTTATCCTTTGTCTTATCCTTTGTCTTATCCTTTGTCTTATCCTTTTGTCTTATCCTTTGTCTTATCCTTTGTCTTATCCTTTGTCTTATCCTTTGTCTTATCCTTTGTCTTATCCTTTGTCTTATCCTTTGTCTTATCCTTTGTCTTATCCTTTGTCTTATCCTTTGTCTTATCCTTTGTCTTATCCTTTGTCTTATCCTTTGTCTTATCCTTTGTCTTATCCTTTGTCTTATCCTTTGTCTTATCCTTTGTCTTATCCTTTGTCTTATCCTTTGTCTTATCCTTTGTCTTATCCTTTGTCTTATCCTTTGTCTTATCCTTTGTCTTATCCTTTGTCTTATCCTTTGTCTTATCCTTTGTCTTATCCTTTGTCTTATCCTTTGTCTTATCCTTTGTCTTATCCTTTGTCTTATCCTTTGTCTTATCCTTTGTCTTATCCTTTGTCTTATCCTTTGTCTTATCCTTTGTCTTATCCTTTGTCTTATCCTTTGTCTTATCCTTTGTCTTATCCTTTGTCTTATCCTTTGTCTTATCCTTTGTCTTATCCTTTGTCTTATCCTTTGTCTTATCCTTTGTCTTATCCTTTGTCTTATCCTTTGTCTTATCCTTTGTCTTATCCTTTGTCTTATCCTTTGTCTTATCCTTTGTCTTATCCTTTGTCTTATCCTTTGTCTTATCCTTTGTCTTATCCTTTGTCTTATCCTTTGTCTTATCCATTTGTCTTATCCATTGTCTTAT